>VDFB02018296.1:44463756-44593537 GCA_007258455.2 Sequoia sempervirens
TTATCATTGATGTATGGCATTAAGTTTCGTAATGTATCCTAGTGTACCCCAAGGGACGTAAATGATATTGGGTTTGTTTAAATGAATTTTCACGTCATAACTTAATGTGCATCTCATGTATGATAGTTTTACTTTAAAAAAAAAAAATTGTGTGGAAATTGTTGCTTTAGTTGTCCTTTGGGGTTCGCACAACGGGGCGTTACAACATGGTATCAGAGCCTAGGTTCATACACTGGGCACTATGTGTGCTCACTATGTAACCTTGCGCCTAGACCCTTGAGTCTTGAGTTTCACTTTTCTATTGTCATTGTTGTAAACCAGAGTTTCTCTGTTAGCCAGTGTCAGGTCTATAATGCAGGAAATTGATGGGAAAGGATAGGACCCTCGGTGTAGTGCGCAATGCACCGATATCCTTCCTATCAGGGATGCACTATAGACTCTTGTGTTGTTGGGTGATGAGTTTTTTTCAGTGATATGAGTTATGTGTGGGAATGTGTTGGAGGCGCGTGATGTTTACAATTTTGTAGTCCTTGAGTGACGAATTATGTGTTCTTGAATCTATGAAGGTGAAGAATTTTGATCTGCTTGTTAAAATTGTTGCGAAATTTGGTGTTGAATAGGGATTGAAGTGGAGTGCTTTGTGTGAAAATGATGATGTTTTAATGAGAATATGAGCTTGTGTGGATACTTATGCTATGTTTTAGGGAAAGGTGGCTTATCGAGGGTAAATAATCCTCTTAAATGTTTAGTACTAATGTGTTATGTTTCCACCTTAGTTTGCGATTTTCAGGTAGACGACTTCAAATCTCAAGGATGAAGGTAATTAATTGGCTATGTTTAACATGTGGACTTAATATGTTGTTTGCACCTAACTAGTAATTGTATTAATTATTATTCATGATATTTCACTGATGATAGTGTGTTAGAAGGACGATGTCGTATCACTCATTTGTGAGAGGCATACAACATTGCAATTCCCTCTACACTAGGTTGATTTGATATATATATGTTGTGCACAATGTTTGTTTGTATGCAGGATTACAGGAACTAAGCCTTGACTCCACCTGCATTGTCAAGAAAGGGCGAGCATCCTAAACACCCAATGGGTCTGATGTGGAAAATAGGAGCTGACAAGAAGTTTCCCCAACCTAGTTCATCATCCGTCCTTGTGTTTTGGCAAGTCAGTTTGGTTGCAACTCCGTCACCACTTTCGTTTTGGTATCTTTTCCCTATTTTTGGATTGTTTAATTTTCCTGGCTTACTTGACGGTGTTTAATTGGTGATTTTGTTATTGTGTGCTTGTGCTTATAATTGTTGATATTGTTGTGTTATTGCGTTTAGGCTTGAGCTCGACTTCCAGGAGTAAGTCAAAGTCTAGGGGGGGAGGATGTAGTGGCCCTCTGTGGTGACCTGTCTCGGTACTTGGGTAAGTGTCTATTCGTGTTATTGTGGATTAGTGTGTTAGTGGCCAATGCGATAAGCATAATACTTCGATGGAATTGTTTACTCAATTAATTAAATTAACATTGATTAAATAAATTTGGAAATTAAAATGTTAATTAAATAGATTAATTTAATGAAATATAAAGTGGATAGTTATTATTAAATAAATTAATATTTATTGTAAAAGTATTATATTTAATTATATTTAATAATTTGTTGTTAGGCAAAGATAATTATTTAAATATGATAAAAGAATCAAATAAAGATAAATGATTTTGTCAATTGAATAAAAATGGAAAGAAAGATGAATTTTAATTAGGTAATAGAGATAAGATCTTCAAATTGAGTTGTAAAAAAAAACAAAAAAAACAAAAAAAAAGGGATAGAAAGATTTACATGCAAGTTCATGCCTAACATGGAGGAGATCGTTGAAAATAAAACAAAAAGCTTTATTGGAGTTTTGTTTTAATCCATTTTTGGTTGGGAGGTTTAGTGCCTTTTGCCGTGCATGAGTGGCCAGAGGCGGGAATGCGAGGAGCCTGGGTTACTCGACCATGCTAGGTGGTGGACGCCTAAAAACGTCTGATTGTTGTTACATGGAGAAGGAGGAGCATCAACAGATGTAGATGGGTTGCTTACAAAATCCATATAAAAAAAAAATTTCAACACCGCTATCTTTCCATTCGCTGGATTTGGGACTCTGCTGCGTTGATCTGGGGAAAGAAGAGGATGCGACAGTTGGAGGAAAGGAAAACTTGTTCTGCAAGTTCTTTTTGTAAAAAATAAATAAATTTATTTCCTTGATTTCTTCGGGGAGTTCGGGGAAACGGGGGGGCATCAGGATTGGTCTGCGAAACCATTGAGAATGTGCACCAGGAAAAAGCTAGCATCGCCTCATACAAGATCTATTGTTCAGTCTATAACAAAAGGCAGACGAAGTGGAAGAATGAGTTTATATAAGTAGAAATATCTATGGTTCATTGTTTGCAGCAGATGTAATCTGTGTATGCTAAAGGTACGAACCCTCTTATCTTCGCCATTTCTTGAATTATGTATAGTATTGCATGCTGGGTCGAAATTTACATAGCTATCTATAGCTTTGCGTGTTATTTATTCGCTGTATTCGGTAACCCAATGTTAATGTCATATATGTAAATTGGTAACTCTCAGTGGACATTGAGTCTTTCTCATTCCTTAGTCGCTGGAACTCTATTTCGTAGCATTCCAATATAAATTCATTGTTCAATCTCGAGTCTTGTATCATCGACCATGTTCTGTTAGACTGCATACCTCTTATGCTTGGATCGCTGTGAGTTATATATATACTATGATTTTATTTCAGCAGAGAAATCCCTGTTGGCAGCCAATATCGATTCATTAATATAGGAAAACAATAGGGTGTAATGCATAAACCTGTTCCCTGTCTCTCCTCGTTTGATGCTGTGTCAAACTAACTCACTGTGTGATTAACGATGTTTGTGAGCCCGGAATCTAGGTAATAGTATATGTGTTTGTCCTAACGTCGACCCCGTATTAAGTTGTGTTTGATCCAAAATTTGTTTATCACAAAAGCCATGATGCCATTATCTTCTTGAACATCGACCTTCTTCGTTTCAAAAGCATTAATGGTCTTCAATCCAAAGACACCCAACTATCTTTTTAATTCCTCTAACTTTCATCAATCTCCTTACTTTGAACCTCACCACACCTGGCCACTCCTGCACAGCCGTTTTAGAGAAGAACCTAAGTTGCAGCATTCTAGGATCCAACAAAAGAAAAGAGAGCGGTGTTGCTTGAAATACTCAGCTTATATTCGTATGTGATCCATAGGCACCGCGGGTTTTACTGGCATCATAGTAATATAGTTTAGGGTGTCCCCATGATAGCCAGCACGGGTATGAAGGTCAGTCGCGCACACCCAATGATCAACTATATATGTAATTCAATAAAGGTTACTTATATGTCCTCATCCACTAAACTTGCAGGACTGCGCGTACCTAGAACACAAGCAAAGCTTACAATGCCTGGAGACGTCCCTGAGAGCTTCATTAAATTGGAGATATTGAGTTAACCCTTATTGATTAAGTTCGGTGTATCTGTTGAGAGAAATTAGAAAATACATGGTAACCGATCTGCTCTCCATGCCTTTACCATCTTATAGATGCCGCTTTAAATCTACTTCCTTAATAGCAACTGTTCTAAGGCATGCAAATGGTTATTTTATGTTCCTTGGTCTTTTGCCTGAGTATTCCCTTTAATCCCTTATTGACGATTGGAGCTTATGTTTTCTTTTGATATCATTATCTTTACTTGACTGCCTCTTTGGCTACCTTGGAGTGACCTATGTGGAAATCATAGCCTTTACTCTCATGTTCCTCATCTTTTTCTCCTTGAGCCTTTGCCCTGTAATCTGCTCATCGTTGCCTTGATGTGTGCACTAGGGTAGCCAGAGCCTATGCGTTTCACTTTGTTATAGTTTAAGGAGATTTCCATTTGGTAATAGATATTGGTCAGCCTATGATAGAATTTATTTCCTATTGATACAATGCATCAAATGAATTTAGACAATTTTAGGATTGCTTCTAATATAATATATTTGATGGATAATACGATATCTGTGTGTGAGCGCGTAAAAGTGAATTGTGAAAGGATGTTTTTGTGTATGTCGTTCTTCTTCATGTCCTTGTGTAACTTCATTATGCTATTAGTGTTTTGGGATACCAATATTCGATCATGTTAAGTTGTAATTTTAATTTAAGAGTTAAATATGTCTAAATATATATGATTGGATATATATATGTATGTACGTAATTAAAAGTTTATTACAATTAAGTTGAAACCTAATGCTTTACTAACAAATTTCTACATGTTAAGGTATGTGTATGTAAATGAATATATGTATTGGAAGTAAAGTGATAGGAAAATAATATTTTTAACGTAGTGATTTGTTGATTTTATTAGATCAACAAGTAGAGGAGCTTAATAGCGAAATTGATTTATTATGTATATTTTAATTATTAGATATAATATTATGAGGAGAATACTAGAACTAAAATATCATTTGGTAGGTATTATTATTTATGTTGGTATACATTTAAATGTATATATACTTGTATGTCTGTAGTTTTGGATACTTGTTGAAGCTAATCAAGACAAATAGGAGTACATTTGAATAGGAAGGAGTAATTGTATTGTTAATTAAATGTTTTGAAGTTGTATAAAAGAAATACAGTTTCGTTGGGAAAGGTTTGGTTCTTAATTATTTAGTGACTTTTCTTTGTGTGGATTTTCTAAGTTGATCTCCGACTTGAGGGAAATATTATTCTTGTGTTGAAATTATTGGGAAAAGCTTTTGTTGCTTCATTTTACCCTGGTTGGGAATTGTCGTTCTTTTGGCTTCCAGAGGCTTGAGATTATGGTCAGTTGATGTTCTCTCTTTATGTGCCCTTGATGTGGCAAGTGTTTTGATATTATGATTTTTAAAAGGGTTGTACATGAATTGTTGAGACTTCGATTATGTGTTTATAATGAGATGGTAAATGCCTCACGTGATTTGGTCTTGAGTTTATTTGTTTTATCTGATATGGTACAACCCTTGCCTGCTTTGATTTATGTTAGGGGTCATAGGTGAGAGAGTGGCTCTTCGTGGGCGCCGGCGCCTCGGATGAGGAAGGGCCAGGATAACCCTCGAAGAGTAGTAAACAAGTGATAACCTAAACAATAGATTTAGGGGGTTGGGTAGTTTAAAAATACAAGATAATAAAACTTTGGATTCCTCGGCTATGCATTAGGGCTACCTTAGACTAGTGATAGACTGAGAAGGCCGTGGTCGGCATAGTCATAGTCTTGTCTTCACGAGAGACTGTTGGCTCCGCATTAGCTACCCTATGGTGCCGGCGCCTCAGTTAGGAGGAAGGGCCAGGAGATCCATAGATGGGTGCCGGCGCCTCAGTTGGAGGAAGGGCCAGGAGAATCCCATGAGAGCTATGCGATGACACTCTCCACTTGACACCCTTGTGCTTGGTTGTAGTTGCCTCTGGTTATTGTATCTTTATGTTGTTCTCGAGGGCTAGGGAATCCATAGATGGGTGCCGGCGCCTCGGTTGGAGGAAGTGCCAGGGGATCCCATGGGAGCTATGCGATGACCCTCCCGACTAGTCACCCTTGTTCTTGTTTCTTGTCGCCTCTGGATATTGTAATCTTTATGTTGTTTCAGATTCTTGTGAAAATGATTTATAGATGCTCTTTGGTGACTTGCTCAATTGTTATTGCTTGGGTTAAATGTGATGAGTTTCATAGTTTCATTTGATTTTGTTGACTCATGAATGTTGTTGTTTATGTCATTGTAATCCGTGAGTTTCGTGATACCTTTGTATGATGTTGAGTCTTGTGGTTCCCTGTTTGGATGTTCTTGGTTGAGGTCTCTTCTTGTCAGCTCCTTAGCACGGGGGGTGGGTCTTCGGACCCACGTGGTCGGGTGGAACGTGCTAAGCACCCCATTGGGTCCCCAGTCAAGGATCGAGAGGTGCAGATTGGTGCCGTTGCAGCGACTCCAGAGTTGTATTTGTCTTGGAGCCAGTTACATTACTTTGTTCTTATCTTTCTGATGTATCATCTTATCTTGTTATGTGGTTCCTGCCCATATTGGGAAACATGTTTGTATCATTGTAAGACTTGAACAGTGTAAAGTAATGAAAAGGATGTGATGTAATATTTATCATTGGTGAACCTTGTGTGGATATGGATCCATATCAGACGTTATTCAAAGTATTGTATTTATTTAAGTGAATGGTTCTTATTGATGGTTTATATGTATGCTTGTCATGGATTAGATTTGGCTTTCATTCTTTATCATTGATGTATGGCATTAAGTTTCGTAATGTATCCTCGTGTACCCCAAGGGACGTAAATGATATTGGGTTTGTTTAAATGAATTTTCATGTCATAACTTTTGTGCATCTCATGCATGTTAGTTTTACTTTAAAAAAAAAAATTGTGTGGTAATCGTTGCCTTAGTTGTCCTTTGGGGTTCGCCCGACGGCGCTATTAACAACCATTGTTGCTAAACAAGCTAGCATAGATTGAAGAAGTGCTTATTGCTAGGGTGGCTCTACTTTTACAAGTTTCCCACACTATAGGAGGTCAATTTAAATATAGTGGTCACACAATAATCTTTCCTCAAGATATCTCAAGCATAACAAAACTTTTTCCATGTCGATTGCAAGACCTTGAGGTTGTGATCATACAAAGAACCACCATTGAAGGTGGTAATTATGACTACTATGTTAATAAACATCTTGTCATGGATGCATTGAAATATAAAATTAAATATGAAAAATACTACAATGATGTTGAGGCTCTTAATATGTTACCTGATGTTGTTGTTGATCTCTCTAATTTCTTGCATACAATAGAGAAATTTTTTGATGAAAAGATAATGCCATCAACCAGCTCAAAAAATGCTGCTCAAGATGAAAATGGCTCTTCAAACTTTTCATAATTTATTCCTTCCTAGCAAAATTCTATATAAGAGCTCCAAGCAATCAAAAAGGTATTACAAATTAGAAAAAAAGAGTATAATATCTTGTGTTGGCTTGAAATTAGCTCTTCTCCTGTTAATAAATATAACACTGAAGGTTTATTTACAATGGCCTTTCCAACATTGTTCCCCATTGGAGAAACACTTCCCCTTCAACCGAGGAATGTTCAAATTTACTTGCATGAATATTCCCTCCATTTAATGAGATATTTTGACCATAGATTTGGAAAACATGTCAGGTTTAGGTATTCCTTTGCAACTTGACAATGAGACATTATAGCCAACAAACTGTTTCTTTCTTTGTTAGAGGGGATCTGGAGGACAAAATCCCCAAGTCCTTGTCTATATTGTGTGAATAGTTTCAAGCTACTCCTGATGGCCAGATAGCTGAGTAGTTGATTCATTTTGGTGCATTGTTGCATGGGACCCATTATTTTTTGAACTCTTGTCGGGCCCAGCTATCTGTAATGATTGAACAACTTGGCATACCTACCCTTTTTTTCACTTTGAGCTATGCAAACACAAAATGGGATGATCTACAATTTTTTTTTCTTTTTTGGCTCATTTGGTGATGGATCCTTCAACAAAGACACTAATAGATAGTGTTGATTAGAATCCACATATAACATCTTTATATCTGCATCATAGATTCTCAAATTTTTTTGAAGAGGTGATTGAAAATATTTTGCATGCAAAAGATTATTGGTATAGATATGAATGGAAACATCATGGATCTACACATGTGCATGGTTTTTTATGGCTTTTAGAAGCCCCCAACATGGACATTCTTGATTGGTCCAATCACCATGATGTTACCATGGAAAGACACTTTTTTGATAGATATGTTTTAGCTTGGAATCTACATTGCCCTGCAGAAAGATTGCTTAGAATGTACCATTGTTTTGAAGAAAATTTGTGCTTCCTTTCCATAAGCTAGATTATTTCTAGTGTTCTAATCATAGATTATGAAGATTTGCTAAATACAGTTCAAAGGCACAAAAAATGCTCTGAATATACTTGTTTAAGGAAAAAAGGAGAGAAATTACAATGTCGGTATAAAGCACCTTAGCAGCAACAACTTACCTCTACATTGAAATTTGATGTTGAGTCTAACAAATCCTACAAGCCAGCAAGAAATGATGATCGCTAAATATTCATAGCCCACCCATGCTTGCAATTTGGCATGTCAATGTTGACTGCTAGCCAATTTTCTCAAGGAAAATTGTTTTAAATTATATTTCTAAATATGCAGCTAAATCTGAGAAGAAATCAAAAAATTATGTTGATATGTTGAAAAGACTTGCAAATACAAATATAGTCAAGGATAGAGCACTACTTGCATATCAAAAATTCATGATGAATATTCTTGTGGAGCATGACATCTCTGCACAAGAGATGTTCCATATGTTATAGAAATTGCCTCTTCTCACTTCAAGTTGACAATATGTTCATTTGAATTTTTGAAAAAACGCATGGTTCTGTATAAACAAAGATGATGATAAAAACCTACCAACAAATTATATTCATTGCTATATGCAAAGGCCTCCAAAGCTAGGTGGTGTAGGGTATGTGCAAGATCATCATGGAAAAAGGAGGCCCTTAAGTGGCAAAACATTCAGAAAAATTAGAGTTAGGCAACTTGACATAAGAATTTGAATATGTTATCTATATTATTTAAAAAATATGTAAGAATAGAATCTATAGAAAATTGAATGTAGTTTCTAAACTACTAGGTTTTTTTAACAAAAAAAATCTATTTGGTGAAAATTTGAAATTTCAATGCAATAGTTCTCAAATTTCAAGGGAAAAATAAGTAGGTGTCTATCTGACCACCCCAACCACAATAAAATGATAATATTTTTTTATAAGATTTTAGATATAAGTAGAGGACTCATGTCCCAATGTGATGCATATTTTTTTGTAATTTTTTCCCAAGTAAATAATTAATTAATTTTTTTATTACAACTTTTAAAAAATATAAAAACTCATATGTCTAACCACCTTAACTTGGTCAAAAATTTGTGAAATTCAATTTTTCATTTTTTAATCCTATAGTATGTGAAGCATAAAATTGATACATGTTTTGGATTCAAAAAATGTGATATTGTTTGAAAGTTATAGATTTTTTTCAATCAACCTATCAATTTGGACTTTAGTCATAATTTGAATAGAAAATGAATAATAATTACCTATTAAATTCAAAGTAAAGCATAATTTATATTGGTGGAAAGTTGAGAATCTCCTTTAAAAACCCTTTTCGTTTCATCAATTTTGGGTGAAAGAAAATTCATTAGCCACATACCATCATATTGCCACTTTTTGGCGTATCATGATCTTGCACATACCCTGTATCCCTAATTGACTCAGTTTATTTATATACACATTCAGAGTAGTGCAAAAAGGCCAAATGGAAACTGAGACACCAACTTGCAATTGTCCTTGTGTACCCATTGATCAAGACTATTCCTATTGAAGATACAAAAATATTTGAGATATTTTGTTACAATGAAATTATGTTATACAAACCATTCTGAAACATACAGATAGATATAGGTCTTTCCAAACAAGAGATAATACAAAATTGGAAAGTTTGTAAAATAATTGGTTATCATCCTTGGCATGTTCATAAACTTCCAATTGTATCCACGATTAAATAAGAGCATGGCAGTGATACTGACGATTTGAACCATTGAACTTCTATGGATGAATATGAATAGAAGTTTTCTCTCAGCTTGGTGCTACTACTAACTTCAGTATAAATCAACTCCAGTTGCTAGGTAGGTAGGACTTTGATATGAATAATTCATGGAATACAAACCATGTTCCTGAACAACTTCATAATATTGCTTTGCAGTTCATCCCATCAGCCAGGGAATAGCGTGAGAAAGCTAGGATACAATTTTTTCCTATAAATACATCAGCCCATTAGCTTTCACCAAAAAAACAATTGGCTCTTCAAATCATCCAATCCTATCACATGCAGCCTTCCCCCAAAGGCCCTCTTTGCATGATCATTCAAGGGACAGCTGGCACTAGAAAATCCTTTTTGCTAAATTGTACCAAACAACAAATAAACACCTCTAGTATTAGATCCAATAGATCATTGCTCACATTGGCCCCCACATATGTTGTTGCATACAATATATGCACCTCCACAATCCATACAACCCTCTGGATTCCCATAAAGGATATGAATCCTTTACAAGGCCAGCTATTGACAATATTCTAAGAACAATTTAAATATATTCAATACATTTTGATAAATGAAATAAGTTTTCTAGGGATGAAGTTGCTGCTAAAAATAAATATTTTATTGCACCAAGCGTTCCCTGATAACTAGAGGGAGCCATTCGGCAGTGTTTCTGTCATCCATGTTGGTGATCTTGCCTAGTTGCCACCTGTCATGGATACCCCAATTTATGTTTCACGCTCATTGGTTGTAGCCTTATGGAATACTTTCACAGTCTTGGTGACATTAGACACTATTTTTTGTCAAAAAGGAGACAACCTCCCCAACAAAAGTTTTAGGTAACCATTCTCCATATAAGAAATAGTGAGGCTCTCCACGATGACTTGGAAGAGCTTATGAAACAAACAAATAAAATGCTTCTAGCCACAAAAACAGAACAATTTGATGTTGTTACACATTTATTTTCCACAAATGACTTAGTCATATTCCACAAAAAAAAATGATCAAACAATTAAACCTTCCCATAGCCATTAGCATTGCTCGAGTAGAACAACAATAGACATCTAATCATGGAGATAATGACCAAATTCTCCTAGAACTGCTACTTTGTGTTGGTGAACAGGTGATTCTAACAACAAATTTGTGGATTCAAGTTGGCCTAGTTAATGGATCCCTTGGTCTTGTTACAACTATTATATACAATGCACATTGTAAACCACCAAATCTTTTGACTATGTTTTTGTTCACTTCTAAAATTACATTGGTCCACCACGGGACCCAGAAAATCCAAGAGACATCCCCATCCCAACTATAACTCAGGGTAGTCGAACACAAATTCCACTCACCATGGCATGGGGAATCACAATACATAAAGCACAAGGCTTAACATTAGACAAAGCAACGATAAACATAAGCAACAAAGAGAGGCAAGGGTATGTGCAAGATCATGATGGGCCAAAAAGTGGTGATATGATGGATATGTGTACAGTATGTGGTTGACAACTTTTTTTTACCCAAAATTGATGAAATGAAAAGGGTTTTAAAGGAGATTATTAACTTTCCACCAATATAAATTATGCTTTACTTTGAATTTAATAAATATTATTATTCATTTTCTATTTGAATTACGAATAAAGTCTGATTGATAGGCTGAAAAACATCTATAGCTTTCAAACAAGATCACATTTGTGAATCCAAAATATGTGACATTCTATGCTTCACATACTATAGGATTAAAAAAATTAATTTCATGAAGTTTTGACCAAGTTAAGGTGGTCGAGATACTAATTTTTATATTTCTTAAAATTTGTAATAAAAATTCATAATTAATTATTTACTTGGGAAAAATTATAAAAAATATGGATCACATTGAGACATGAGTCATCTACTTATATGTAAAAATCTTATAAAAGAATATTATCATTTTATTGTGGTTAGGGTGGTCGACAAACACCTACTTATTTTTTCCCTGAAATTTAAGCTACTACATTGAAATTTCAAATTTTCACCAAATAGATTTTTTAAAATAAACCTAGTAGTTTAGAAACTACATTCAATTTGCTACAGATTGTATTCTTACATATTTTTGAAAGAATATAGATAACTTATTCAAATTTTTATGTCAAGTTGCCTAACTCTGACTTTTTTGAATTTTTTGCCACTTAAGGGCCTATTTTTTCCATGATCATCCTACACATACACACAAGGGATGAATTTTACATCTATCTCTCATGTTAAATAAATTTAAAGACTTTTCATTGATCCAACATTCTCATTTGAGAGATACTCCAAACATAGCAACAACAAATACACTGCTTGACGTCGCAGTGAAGAGATGCGTTTCGAACAACTCTAGCCCCTGCTAAATGCTTCAATCCCCATCTCGTGCTCTGGCTTATAAAAATGGCTCTAGAAAAATTATTCTCACATTTTATTTAGATTTTATACCATCCTCTTTTCAAAGATTTCTAAGTAGAATTTTATAAAAACATACCAAGTAATAATCTGTGCAAAATTGGTATAATTCCAAAGATGCATAGAGATACTAGGAAACAATAAATAGAGGAAAAAACTTGTACAAGCCAATGGAATGTTTTGATCATTCCATTCTATTAAAGTATATATTCAACTATTCAAAAAACTTTTTCAACAATATTGTGTTGTATTTCACTGATTGGTTTTAAATTATGCACATATGCTTTGTTTCCCATTTTTTGTGCCTATATACTCTGTGTTGGACGGCCACATTAAATTTCCCCCATTTATTCAATTCTTTTCATCCTCTTTAGCTTTACACATTAAAGATAATTGTGTTCCTGTTTACTATCTTTTGTACCTTCAGCAATATAGTTTTTGTTAAATTTAGTGTGCAAATATGGACCCATAAATATTAATCTACTGACTTCTCATTTCAACATTTTGTTGTGACATACTTTTTGTATATGGCATTCAAAAGAATACACTCTTCTATATATTCCACCTACTGATGTTTGTCTAAGTTTTTTTAAAATTCCATGATGTCAATTCTTTATCAGCATACCTACAATTCTCTTTCAACCAATTTTAACATGCAGTACTCTAAACATATAATTGTAGCTATACCAAATTGATACAAATGCAGATACAAAAAAATTCAAGTTTCAGAGATGCACAAAGATTGCAACCAACAATAAGTAGAGCCTAAAAGTTCTATAATTCAATAATGTGTTTTGAACATTCCAATATATTAAACTATATATGCACATACTCTAGAAACATTCTAAAAAAAAATGTGTTCCATTTGACTAATAAGTTTAAAATTCTGCAACCACGTTGTGTTTTCTATTTTCTCTGCCTATATACCCAGAGTTTTAATATTTTTCCTTCATGCTTTTCTTCCATAGATTCTTATGTCTTCTTGTTAATTTTTCTATTAGCCTTATTTGATTCAAATAGCTGCAAAAGTTCATCTACAAAATTCTCTTTTCATCATTTAACTATTTCACTCTTCCTATATATTGGATTCAAAAATATATAGTCTTGTAGATGCATTACCTTTTTTCTCATATATGATAAAACTCCATGTTGCTTGTAATGGGTTGCTCGGGCCTATTTACAACAATGATGGAACTTGTTGACCATGTGGTTTGGTGGTTGTGGAACTGGTTGCCTCATTCAACAAAAAAAAATGGTGGGTTTTCACTCCCATTAGGGTTGATACATCCTAGCATTGTTGTGTGATGCCACGAAAGGGATTACATGTAATATTCATTGTTCTAATATGAGGATGCCTATTTTTTTTCTTCCATTATGAAATGACACACTGTTGTATTGGTTTCATAGTAGACTACTAAAAAAAGTTGTCACCCACCTCCATTAGATACCAGATTGGAGAGCTTCCTAACTGTTCCACTCCGTAATCTATAGTGTTTTGGCTTCTATTGTTGTTGTAAGTCATTTTACAATGCATTTTTGTTGTTCCATATGCATCCAACTAGAGACATATATTTTAATATATTCAAATAAAATGTTGCTTTGTAGTAATATCATGTTTGGATCAATGCAAACATAGATGAACAAGGAGATATGAAGCCCATGTGTTGGACAATTGGTACTTGAAAGACGACGATAGTTGTAAGCATAAACAAGGTTTTTTTTATTTATTTATATTTTCTTGAGTTATAGATTCAACCTTTTTCTTCCTCCATGGATAGATAGCCTCCATATATTTGTTCCTATAAACATACACTCATGCACGGATTGTTACATACACTTGAATACAATAAATATAGTCTATTGTACACATTACATGTTTCCATGTTCATATAGTTTCCTTTTTAGCTAATCAAAAAAATTACATAGTTGTGCAAAGAAATTCTAACTTTAGGTACTCTGATGGAAACCTTGGTGAAATTATAAACAAATAGTTGATAGGTAAATGCCAACTATTACATAAATTACTTTTTTTGTATTAATATGTTTCATGATATTCTCTTTCTCTCATCTCTTTGAAGCTACCTATAACAAGGTCTTTGTTTTCGTAGTTTACTTGTATTCTTCATCAAACATAAGATTGACCAATACCTTTTGACTGGTTACTATATTTTTTTGCCCGTGTATCCTCCGTAGCCTCTGGCTATTGTTTATTGTTATCTCTATTCATCCTTTGTGCTATATGCATTTTGTACAGTAGAAACTTTGTATAAGAAATTCTTCATATTTGTGGTTTACAAATTCTGTTCTCTCCATATGTTAAAATTCCATTTAAAATTTATTTTAGATGATCTGCCATTTGAGAGATTCTAAAATAGTTGTTACAAAAATACTTGAGAATCACATGTAAATGACAAATGGTCAAAAACCCACATCAAATGTAAGTTTAAGAGAGGTAGAAAAACATCCATAGGCCAAAAGAATTGAAAAAAGGTGAATGGTTCCTATTGACATCCCATTTACGTGGGATTATAAAGTGTTATTCTAATACATTTTGCAACTATTACATAGACTGCTTGTTTTGTACCAATATGTTTGATGATACTCTTTTTCCCTCATCTATTTCAAGCTCCTTATAAAAAATTGTTAATTGTCATTGTTGTTTTGTTTGGATGGAACATGTTATATGTGTTCTATTAATACATTCCATGATATTTATTTCCCCTCATTTGTTTGAAGTTACCCATGAAAAACTGTTCTTCATTGTAGTCTTTTTTCTAGATCCCTGTAATAAACTGTTCATTCTCATAGTTTGCTTCTTCTATGCTGCATATTTTAAAATTCTATTTAATGTGGCTTTTCTCTATAATATTTAGCACCAGATAAGTGTCATTCTAATACCTCTTATATAAGTGGAAAGATACTTAATAATCACAGGAAAAGCATAGATGGTCGAAAACCCACATTAAATATACCTTAAGACCATTGAGAATAGAACATGTGACCTAAAATAATGAACAGTTTGT
The DNA here is from genome assembly GCA_007258455.2 of Sequoia sempervirens. Classification (NCBI taxonomy): domain Eukaryota; kingdom Viridiplantae; phylum Streptophyta; class Pinopsida; order Cupressales; family Cupressaceae; genus Sequoia; species Sequoia sempervirens. The sequence continues at coordinate 44,478,866 of VDFB02018296.1, forward strand.
TATGGGAAAGTGGATATTAATACAACACAAGAAATATATGTAATTGTTAGCTTCTCAATTCAAAATTCAAGCTACATTATTTTCCATTAAATATTATAGACAAAATAGAGGAATTGTAAAAGAACTATTAGAAAAACACTTAAGAATCATAGGTAAATGACACATGATCGAAAACCCACATTAAACATATTAATACAAGATAAGTAATCTATGTAAGAATTGAGTTGTCAATTGAAAATTTGAGCTACGTTCTTTGGTAGTCAACCCACATTTAATAGAATTGGTAAAGCCAATGGGCTCCAATACCCTTTGCAAAATGGGTATAATGCTGCAAACTTAATTGAAAATTTGAGGTACATTACTTGCAACTAAATATTATAGGTGAATAGAGAAATTGTAAAAGAGCTATTAGAATAACACTTAACAACCACTAAACTATTTTTGTCTCCAAATTATATATATATATATATATATGCAATTACTCCTATGTTAATTTGCAATTGCTCCTATGTTAATGGGTATAACGCCAAAGGTGCACAAAGATAACTACAAACAATAAATGAAGGGTGAAAAAATTACTAACTCTAACCATATTTTTTGATGAAAGAAAGAAGATTTATTTGTAATCTCTCCATCCATATAGAGGAATAATCTCTTTGAAGTCTCCAAAATGGGTATAATGTCAAATATACAAACACATAATAAGGAATAATAAGTAGAGAGTGAAAGACATGAACAATAAATTAATCACTCTAACATCTCTTATACAATTTATCTACTTGTCTTGAATATTTATTACCAAAAAACATAGCTCGAATCTTGTATCAATATATTTCATGCTATTATTTTTTTCTCATCTATTTTAACTAGAGAGCCATCCTCAAAGCTTCATTCCACACACTATAAATATTGTATAATGACTAAAAAGGTGCATAAAGATGCACAGAGATAACTAAAACAATAAACCAAGGGAAAAAAATACAACAATCTCTCATTTTAATTGTAATTTCTCCATCCATTCAGAGCGATAATCTCTTTAGAGCCTGCAAAATGGGTATGACACCAAAGATAGAAATATGTAACAAGAAGACATGAACAATAAATTAATCATCTATGCAAAATACCCATGTAAAATGACTTTATTTGCATTCCATGGCTAAGATGTATATGCAAAAATATGTTTTTGAAACATGGACACATATAACAACCAATAGCCAGAAAGAAAAATAAATGTAGTCACGTATGAAATGAGAACCAAGCCAAAGGTGACATTTTTTACTATAGTCTTCTCTAGAACTAAGACCACAATGGCTCTTTCAACAATGCAACTTAATCAATATATTTTCTTGCACATTTTGGAGCATATCTATGTTAAAACCCTCCAATAAGAGTTCAACCAAAAGAAATATACTTTCCCACGCTACAACATCGAACATTGCATTTATTTACTCTTGTGCCATTGTACAACAATGCTAGGATGCATTAACCGTCACGCGAGCAATTTCTTGCCATTCTACTTCCATGTTGAGCGCATCGAGCTTCAATAGTTCCAGCTCACACAATTACCAAAGTCCACATTGTCATAGATAGCCCTAGGAAACTTACTAACAACCATCAATGATTGTTGTATCCTAGCACTCACAAATCCTACTCATGGTTGGACAGGTGAAAAAAAGAAGGGTGGGAATTATGTGTGTAAACATAAGAAGAATAGAAGGCATAAACTACGAGAATGAACAACCTATTATAGGCACCATCAAATAAAAGAAGAAAAGTGAATACCATGAAACATATTCATACAAGACAAGCAATCTATGTAAGAATTTGAATTTACCTATGATTCTTAAGTGTTTTTCTAATAGTTCTTTCACAATTTGTCTATTTTTCCTATAATATTTACTACCAAATACTATATGTATATGTATGTATATGTGTATATATGTATATATATGTATATGTGTATATATGTATAAGTATATTTATATGTATGTATATGTATTTATATGCATATGTATATGTATATGTATGTATATGTATATGTATATGTATATGCATACGTATATGTTTATGTATATGTATATGTATATGTCTAACCTTTTTTATTATAGATCTGTATACTTTCCTTTAAAATGTTGCATAGATACAATAGACATCTAAAAAATTTAGTGTATTCTAAATTGTCTATTTCAAATTTTTTAATGCTCCAACAACTCAATCCAACATTTCTCACACTTGTTAAACACTATCAATAATACATGTATGTACAAAACTTTTCCATTATCAATAAATAGATTCGATGAACCAATTGTAAATATTATTGATTATTTCCAGTTTTAGATTGTTTATATTGATTTTACCCATATACTTACTAATTTTTTATGGTTCCTTCCTGATCTTGCTTTCTTGTCCATTGGCATACCTCTCTCTTCTATTTGCAGGTACTAGGCTAAAGCATGCAAAAGCATCCCAAAATCATGATGCTTTTTTTTTACAAACTTACCACAGCAAAAAAAACATTACAATATGACAGATCATATATGAAAACACTAGATTTTTCCCAACTTTGATATTGTGTGATGTATAATGGAACTCAATTTTTTTTTTTTGGATGTTGCATACTTTTCTTGCTCAGGGGTTTGGCTAGAATCCTTGAGGCTCCATGATGTCAATATGGTAGGGTGGATAACAAGCGTGGGTTTATGTTTTGGCTATTAATGCCATGTAATTCTTCTTACATAGATACATGTGTACAGAAACTCTTACATACACTTGGCTTCAAAAAGCATAGTTTATAACAACATTTTCTTATGTCATAGCAAGTGGTAGGGAAGCACTTGAGACTTCCGTCATGTCACCTTAGAGCAATGCATATCTTTTATTCATTTATTCTAACAATGCAAAAAAATGTGCATTGTGTCATCACACTCTTCTTTTTGTGAGGTTTGTTTATTTGTTTTTTTATCAAAGATGGTGTCACTAATTCTTCAATTGTACTATGAAGTAATTCATTAAAAATCATATTTTTGTTCCTAATTTCCTTGTCATTGATTACTTTTGAATCCTTTATACTTGTCTCCATTTTATTTTACCACTACTAACCCAAAAACCACATGCATACTAAAAATTTAATTTGTAAAATTATGGACTAAATAGTAATTATAAAAAAGTATTCAATATTAAACATCTTTCTTTCTTTAAAAATATGTATTACCCAAAATTATTGACTACCTTTTTTAAACAATACTTTTTAATGCAATATTAGTAATTAAAGGCATGGGTAATAACTCTTTAAAAAATATGCATTGTATTTGTGTGCATATGTATCTTAACATAATTAAATAATAATGAATTAATTGATTGAATAACCTAGACAAAAAGCTAAAATATACATGTGCATCTAGGAATAATAAATATAAAACTAAAACATAGATAAAATTATCTCATACCTTAAATTTTGGCATGAAATTATTGTTGTTAGAAGAAAAATTATTTAAAATTTTATATTTAATTTAATTTTTAAGTTATCATTTTTAAAGAATAAATTTATTAAAAAATTGTATTTTTTGAGAATTAATTTACTATATTCCTAACATTTTTAAGTAAAATCAATTTTTAATAACTACTGTAACTAAAATTATTAAATATTACATACTAATAAAAACAATTATTGATGATTACTTGCTTAAAATTAAGATTAATGGATACATTGTAACTAATTAAATTCATTCAACATGGCTTGCAGTTTTATTTTACATTTTCATTAATCAATTTTCAACCTGTAATTTTCTGTGGATATGCACAAATCAATTTCTCATCTTTATGGAAAAGGCTTATAATGTCACACCCATAGCCAATGAGATATGAACTAACCACACATTAGTTCCTATTGACTAATTAACATGCTTTTTGTTTCTCGACTCAATCAAACAATTATAAATATTATTGATTTATCATATTTCACATTCCATTCCACAAAAATGTTTCCTACTTCTTGCTCAGTATATAACCATTTGTGATAGACCCCTATCGGCTGATTGTTGCATGCCTATGCATGTGACTATTATTTTATATATTATATTGTAATATTATTATATATTATTATATATAATAAATATATATTAGATTATATTTTAAATATTATATTATTATAGATTCTATAACATATTATATTGTAATATTATAAGATATAAAATAATGGATATGTTTCAAAAAATGTCATCACTATCAAATTTCTACACTTCAGTGTTGTGGGAATTTCTAGCATATTTAGGGTTTCTCAGGAATGTGACACAGATTTTGAGCCTAATTTTCTACTCAATGGCTTGTTGGTGGACATGGGTTTGGTGGAGCATGAGGATCAAACCTCACTTGTCATGTCTTAATCTACTTGAAGGAGCATAAATGTGCAGACTCTTAGCATCAATGGTTCCCCTTGATTTGGCTAAAGTCTTCCCCCAAACCCCTACAACTCTCATTGGCATAGATGGAGATTTGAACAAAGTTGAAAAACTACCTACATACTGCTCCCTAGATGGCAAATTGGCTTGGAGCAGCTTCAAGTAGACTCAAAAGGGATGGGCTGCTTCATATTCCATGTGTTTTTTTGCATGTGATGGAGCTTTTACCCAAGATGCGAAGGGTGGGGGAAGTTGTGAGTTGACTAGAGCATCCCCTTGCCCCTCTATGTGTAATAATTTTTTTTTCCTGTGGAGGTAGGTTTGTTCTAAAAACCTCCTTTTTTGATGCGGTAAAAAACCAATGGGTTAAGGTTGCACAATTTGTGGGTGCTCCTCAATTTGGCACCGCATTAGAAAACCCTAGATCTTAATATATCCCATTAGATGAACCATTGTGATTGATGCACTTAGGTATGAACAATAAGCAAGTTATTAATTGATCTAGAAAACCTCTCAAGTTGGATTTTGATGTTGCAAAACTAAAGGAACTTTGTGTTTTTTTTTGTGAGAATGGGTTAATTGGTAGATTTAGTCATTTCTGGCCTAGCCTTCCCAAGCTTCATGAGTGGATATCAAAACCTTGGATCCCTTTAATGGAATAAACTTGCAAATTTACCCTAGTGCAAGCAGTATTTTCACTGTTCTTTTTTATAGTAAACAAGACAAATTTCATTCTTAGGCACATATGGATGTGCGGAGAGAGCACAATGCTTTTAAAATCATGGTGCCCCAACTTCAATCCAATCACTGAATCCTTCTTAGTTATGTTGATTTGGGCTTGACTTCAAAATCTTCCTCTTCACTATTGGTTTGAGTCGTGCTTTACAACTATTGGAAACACTTCAGGTAATTTTACACACACATATGTGAATTCAAGGGAATTCATCCATAAAATATTTGCTTGTATTTTGGTTGAGATGGACACTTCCAAATCCCTTCCGATAGAAATAATTTTGAATACCAATGGCAACAGCTACTCACAACACTTGGACAACGAAGGCTTATTATTCAGGTGCAACTTTTTTTTCAAAATTGGTCACATTGCAGCAAAATGTTCAAACACTAAATCTCAAATAAAATGGGAGGCTACTTGGTGGAAAGATGCCTCTCCTAAACATTATTCCATTTTGAACTCCCCCAAGAGTTGTGATTCTTCAAAAGATAAAGCATTTAGTAAGAACAAGGTGATATGTGATGAACCCCCTTTAGACTTAAAGAAATCTCAAAACTTACCTCCACTAAGTGACTGTTGCAGTTTTGATTGTGTTGTTTTTTGTGCTGATACCTCTTAATGTCCCTCTTTGAAGGCTCTATTTCATGTTGTTCATATGGATTGGGAAGGAGGAAGTGAATGGAAAATAATAACAAATAAGAAATGGAGCACTAGACAAAGCTTGAACAATTGCAATAGAATACAACTTCAGACTCAAACCAAAACAAGCTTTGAGAATCAACAACATTTGGGGGGCAGTGAGGGAATTTCAACAAAAAAAAAAAACATGATCCTAAAACTCATGGAATTCAAGAATAAATTATCTCAAGCTAAATCAAGATCCAAAGTTGATGCTAGTATTCATTAGGAATTTAAAGCAAAAAACCTGGTTTGTTTGTTGGATGATCAAAACTATTCTTGTAGTGCTTAGGGGTAGTAATTCTGATTTTAAATCTGCAATTTTAGTATTTTTATAGAATAGTCATGGTTTTTGTTAGTGGCAGCAGGAACAAGTAGGGAGTGATTCAATGGTCCAATTTGATCATGGCTGAATAAAAAAAGTGTAATCTAAAATATATTGGGCTAACATCCCTCTTATGTGATTTCAACTGGCACAAGCCAGGGTAATTTTTCAAATCATTATAAAATTCACCTCTTATGTATCCAAAAAATATAATGGATATATTTTATGATTGTAATCTTCCTTATCAACATTTTAACTTATTTATCTTAAGATTTATGATCCTCTTCTCCTTTTTTTTTACTCATTTGACACATGTGGTATTAAGATGTAGGGTATAAATGGAAAAACAAATCATTTCAAATGGTGGATGTGAACAATAGAGGAAACATGAAAAGTATTGCCCGACCACCTAAGCAGTTAGATGCTTAGAGTGTGTCGTTTACACCCAACTGACATAGGAAAAGTGTGAGCTAAACAATAGCCATGACAACACTATGATAAAACAAGATCTTAGCTAGAAAAAGGTAGTCACTCTTTCTTCAAAGAAAACCATTCTTCTCATCCTCATATAGCTTATAAGGGATAGTGTACATGCACTCCACAATGAATGTACTTCTTATGTTGTCTAATTATTTTAGGTTCCTTAAGTCAAAGTCATGATAAAAGTTGATTATAAAAGGTTTTTCATTTCATTAATTTTGAATTATTTTAATAGATGTCTTGTCTTGTTAAGTATAAAGATTGTCCTATCAAAATAACAATAAAAAATATTAAAAATATAACAAAAAAATAAATTTTAATAATCACTAACAAATTAAAAAAAAATCACATTATTAAATGATTTAAAATATATATTTAAAAAAAATAAAATTAAAGTGCATTTGTATTGTTATAAAAAAATAAATAAATAAAACTATGTCAAATATTTTAAATTAAAATTGCAATAGATTTGAATAAGTTTCCATACTAAATTTTTTGAATATATTCATTAAAATTTTTATCTAATAATAATAATTAATTTGGTGAAATGAATAATATATTCAATATAATATTTAAATTTAATATTTTACATCATAGGTGTTAACATTAAATTTATAATTAAAAAATGATTTGATGATTCCATCTCTCAATTTGGCCTCAGTTGTTGTGCTTAGGGTTTCCTACGGCAAGGTTGGGCATGGCATCTCTGGTGTTGTTGTTTTGTTGGGTGAGGGCATCTACACCATGCAAAGATTAATGAGAAAAGAAGGTGTTCATTGTTGAAACTGGATGGGGGGAATACCTTGGCAAGACAAAATGGTGGTTTTGGGTGCTTCCAAAAATGCCCCATCTTAGTTCATTTTGACCAACCTTTAGCACCTATTGGGGATTGGATGAAGGGTGGGGGCCATGCAAGGAGTTCGGGAGTGGGTGTGATAGATCTTGGAGATGAGAAGATTACCTAGCCTCTACATTGTGTTGGAATGACCCTCTCTATTTCTTTCGAAGGGGATATTGTGTGCAAAGTGATAGAGAATGCTTTGTAGTTTGTTGAGATGGGTTTGATCGACAAATTTCAGGGGTTTTGGCCATTCCTTGCTGATTTGCATCATTAGATTCCATATACTTGGCACCCTACATTGGATGGTAATGTACAAATTAACCCCAATGCTACGGGATTTTTCACGATGTTGTTTGATAATGTAAAGGACAAGAACACTATTCTTTGCGATTACCAATGGAGTTGGGAGGAGTAGCATTTTTTGATGTTGAGACTATGGCACCTTACTTTCAATCTAGTCACTGAATCCATTGATTTGGCCCTAATTTGGGTAAGGCTTATGAATCTTCCTTTGCACTTTTGGTTTGAATCATGCTTTGAAGCCATTGGCAACTTGCTAGGGAAATTTCTCAGGGCAGATGAGGGTTCTCTAAACTTTCTGGATACCTCTTATGCTCAAATTTTGGTGGAAATGGATATTACAAAAAATCTTTTGGTGAATGTCCTCATGAAATTAGAAGCCAAGGATTGGAAACAACTGTTTGACTATGAAGGCTTACTATTTCAATGGCATATGTTTTAACACTGGTCATATCGCTGCCCAGTGTTGAAAGTGTAAGCTAGTTAACCAAGCAACTTGGTGGAAAGAGGTTTCTCTCCATCATTATTTGGTGGAAAAGGATTGTCAAGATGACAATGTTGTGCATAGATGTGGCTTCCAAGTCTATTGTTGAAGCCACCGATAAGGAATCACCATGTAAATCTCAAGCCACTTTGAAGGCTTTGGGTGATTCATCTTTTGTGGAGTTGGTCAGTGTTAAAGCTGCTAGTGGCCTTTTCTCAAAAGAAGAGCTAGGTGGTCAATCTAAGTGTCTGAACATTGCTCCATTTGGAGGTACGAGCACCCCATTTGAGGAATTAAGAGAACCTTCAAAGATATGTGAACAGGAGAAGAATTAACATATGGTTCAAAGGAAGAAGAATGAGAATAGTGAGGTTTCCTTCAACATGCTTCTTTGCTTCCATAACAATCATGAAGTAAAATCTTAATGTTAGTCACGTTTCATGTTCAAGGGACCCTCTGCATGTGCTGAGAGGGCTATTCTTATTGGGAAGAGGTCCCCCAATTCTGACCACTCCTGATTTGGGTCAGGATGAAATCCCACATTCATCGATAAAAAAAATTAACAATTATTTTTTAATAAAAATTCTTTCTCCCATATCTATTAACGAAACCAATCTTTGAATAATATTAAATTTTCTATTTAGAAAATGAAATTTCACATGTTATCAGCCTTCCCATGGTAAGAAAAGGTAGTATTGCTAGTCAAGATCATGCAGTTTGCGTGTAAAAGATAAAAAGTGAAAATCTTCCCCGTGAATAAGATGTAGAGGAAATGTCCAACGCCCCACACGGATTGACTGAGTTTCTTTTGAATTTTCTTTCGACTCAAACAATTATTTATTCAGAAAAAGTGCAGAAAATTAAGTTGTTCTCAATGTGTTTTTTTAATTATTTGAAGAAACGAGAATCCAAAATGACAGGCGTGGTTATGCTGCAGCTGGGCAGAATAAAAAAAGTATTTGCTTTTTCATATTTTAGATTGTTGGAAATTGAGCTATATTTAAATTATATATGGAGTATAAATTAATGATCTAGAGTTTATGAAAAATTTCAACAAGAACTTATCATTTTTTTTATATTTTATATTTTGTTATTAAGTAATGTAAATTTTTATAACATATTTTGTAGATTGTGGAAATTTCATGATTTTGATAGGAATGTCATTATTATTTATGTTTAATGATATTATTATTTGTTTAAATTATGTATATTATTAATTATTAATTTTTATATTTTTCTATTGTAAATATGTTTTCTAGAAATTTATATAATATCACAAACATTTTATTGTTTAAAAAATATATATAATTTTTTAAATTTCAGATATCAAATATTTCAATTGATTTAAATGTTAATTTGAATACTTATTATTTATGTTTATTGTAAAAATATAAATATTATTAAAGAATATATTTATTTAGTTAGTTAGTTATAAATTAAAGGTGAATAAGAATAAAATATATGACTAGCATATCTATTTTAAAAAAGCTACGTAAAAGTTGTTCAAAGATATTATTCTCCAATCAAGTCTTTTTTTAATTTATTAAAAAATAGTAAAACCAATACATATTAATATATTTTATTTTTTTGTTCCAATAAAAGTCATAACCATAATTAGAATTATAATTATTATAGAGTATTAATAGTTAAAACATTATAATTAGGTCTAACGTGTTCCTTTATCAAGGTTTCTTAGCCTTTTTATATATTGAGAGAGGTGTTCTTTACAGTTTTTGACATTTTTTATATTTTTTTAAAGTAATCTTATCTACTAAAAATAATAAGATAAGATGTTCAAAAATATGTAAAAATTATTGCTCATAGAAAGAAAGTTTCTAAAATTTAGAATATTAACTATGAAAGAACTTTCCTAAATTTACAATTGAATACAGAAGTAAGTTACTAAATTAATATAATTAAAATAACAATATATTGAATTTTAATATATATATATATATATTAAAATTCAATATATTGTTTTATATATATATATATATATATAGTAAAGCCAATAAATATTAATATGTTTTATTTTAAAATTGAGTAAAGATCACAACCATAATTAAAATTTTAATTATTCTAAAATATTAGCATACATATATTAAATATGGGGAGAGTTATCATAACCTAATTTCTAATCATAATCATAACCTTCACCCTATCCTTAATGATAACTCTCATAATTTAATAATTATAATAATTAAGAAGAATCAATGTTCAAATTATAATAATATTAATATTTATAAAATAAACACTATAATTAATTATTTCAATTATATCCCTAAAATTATTAATTATAACTCTACCCTTAATTTATATAATCGTGAAATTAAAAAATTTAAAAGAAGTGCTTTTAATTTTAGTATAATTTGATTATCTCTCTTATCTAAATTTGGGTTGATTTTTTTTCATTTATTTTCAATTACATTTTTTTGTATTTATTAGATCTTATTTTATGAATGTATGCCAATATGCCTATGTATATGCCAAGCAAGGAAGGAAAAACAAAAAAAATATTTATATTAATTTTGAAAGGATTTTTTAGCATGGGAGAAAATATTAGGTTAAATTATATTAATTATAGTCCTTTGTGTAATGAATATGAATTGCTAAAAAATATTAGGATAAGTTATACAATTAAATTATATTAATTATAGTCCTTTGCGTAATGAATATGAAGTGTGAGATAAATAAAAGGAGCTACAGATAAAGAGATTTCACACATTTGTGTGGCCAGAGTGACAAGTCAATGATATTGAGGATGAAGTGGGGTCTACAAAGGAATAAATGAAGGTAGTTGGAATTAATCTCCAACACTCCCCAATAATCGCAACTTCTAACATCCATGATTTGCAAACTACCTCTTTGATGGAAAAAATTTTCTTCTCCCAATGGTTTGGTGAAGATATCTACATATTGTTCTTCAAGCCTACAATGTTTGAAAAAAAATCTCCATCATTGATTAGTTCCCTTGTGAAATGATAACTAGTAACAATGTTTTTTCTTCTTTTATGAAAAACTAAGTTTTTGATAGTCCAATTGAAGATTTTTTGTTACATAATGTTTTAGTTGCTCATTCTTTTACATGCCTTAAGTCTCTTAAAAATATTCTCATCCAAATGGCTTTACATGCTACCTATATTGCTACTACATATTCATCTTTAGCTATGGAAAGAGAGACAATGGATTGTTTTTAGAGACACCATCATGCATATTTATGATCTTCCTTTCAATTCCTATCCAAAATGAGAAGCATTCCTACATTTGTACTCGGATTTATATCTTTCAAAAGGGAGACAAGTTGTTTGTCGACATTTGATCATGTTTTGTCTTTAGGGACACACCATTTTTTTAGGAGATTATACATTATGGGAAGCTACATAATACTTTTGTTTCCCTCTTATGGGGGGGTCATTGATTGTATATTCATGTTGGATGTATCCCTTGGGGGTATCATTAAGTCCTCCATACATCATATTTCTTTGTAATTTTTCTCTCTTTTAGGGATGAGTTTGTCCCACTTGGTTTTCTCCTTTTCACCACTTATGATAGATTTCATTTAGATATGGATACCTAACATGACCTCATATTAGGGACTTGTCCTTGCATCTTAGCATAATTTTTATAATAATTATTTCTCCCTAAGTTACACTTAAGGGGTGGGGGTGAGGTGTTGGTGTAAATAGGTAATTTACCTAACTAGTTAATTAGTGGTGTCTTATTTACATGTTAAGTCTACTTACTTCCTAGGCATATTTCTAGAAGTCTTAGTTGTCTGGATAATATATTATCATTTTAATTTTAATTTGGTTATAATGTTATAGGTTGTTTGATAATGACAAAATTCATTTAATTTTTTTCATTAGGTAGTTCATCACAAACTTTCTCTATAAGGAAGGATATTGCACACTTTGTAGCATACCTCATCATTATATTTGGTAGATCTTAATATCAAGCAAGCCATTTCTTAGATACTCTCTTATAGAAGGTTTCCATTATTTTCATGGGTGGTCTTGGGTATGGATCTAATCTTTAGCTCCTAAAGAAGAAATACCATGTAACACCCCCTAATGAAGAATCTCATATGGCAATGGTGGATTCCCAATAATTCATTCTAAACATTATCCAAAATTGTCAAACAATGCATTATGAAGAAACATAACCAAAATATATGTAGGAATTCTTCACATTCTTGCGAGGTACATGAAGTAAGAAAGTTCAAGATATATGAATTCTTTGAACTCTAATCAAGTATTTCCATGTTAGTGCAGAAAGGTGCAATAATCATGTTAGGTGTTGTAGACCACATTGATAAAAGTGATAATCCAAAACCTTGTGGAAATGGATGTAAAACATATTCCAAATAGAAAAAAAATTATCCCAAATTCTTCTCATGGGTCTTCATAGCAATGTGTGCACTCATTTACTCTATAAATTTATTGTTATCTTTATACAAATCAATAATAAATTATATAAAAAATGAATACTAAAAGACAATTGAAATGGAGACCATTGTTTACAAACGCGATCAATCCAAGGTACCAAGAATTAGTGATGCCCATGAAAGAATTATTGGTAGCCATTGTGAAGGCCATATCATCCACACCCTTAGATGGAAACATAATAGGAAAGACAAAACTACTATTGAAGGACAAGAAAGATGTTTTCCTTTTATTTTGATGGTGTTGGAGTACAAAACATGATGCATTAAACATTAGGTTTGATTGGTGACTATGAGAACTAACATAGTCTATGGAAACATCCTCTAGCAACATTCTACTTGATTCATTGAAATCATCATAGGTGAAAATCTTGGTGTAAGAAATAGCCATAGAAACACTAGGATAAAATAGGGGCTTAGCTAGAAAAGGGAAGTCATTGGTTCTTTGAGGAAAACCAATGACTTTGTATTCTTAATATAATTATTTCACATCCTCAACTATTTGCATACAAAGGCTCAAATAACATGTAAAAAATGGGTGAACGTGTAATCTAAGCTATCAAAATGAATGTATTTATTTTAGTTGAGCTTAATCAGCCAATGTTAGTAGACAAAATAATTTTACCTTGGTGATGAAGTTGAATAGCTTGAAATAAATTTAATAGCCACCAAATTTAGTTTAGAATAAGACCTCAACATGATAGATTAAAATTAATCTCGTGACAAAATACACACACACATACATATATATATAACAAACGAATCAATAAAATACACTCTAAATAATCTAATCACAATGTAATTAAGTATTCGGGGAGGTAGGCCTTGGGCCTAGCTCAATTGGCTAAAGCATCCTGTTGCAGGCAAGAGGTCACAAGTTCTAGTCTCCCCACCATCCCTATCCCTATAGTATCGAGGGTGTGTCACAATATAATTAAGTATTTGATACAAAACTTGTAAAAAAAAAAAAAAACTATACCACTTTAAATATTTCAATTTAAAATTACTAAGTTTAACAAATTTTATTAATAAATATTTTAAATGTACTCGTTTAAATTTAAGTTTCCCTAACATGAAATAGTGACACAAATAACATATTAAAGATCCTTATGAGCAAGATATTGAATATGAAAATGAAATTTCATATGTTATAAAAATTACCTTCTTGGCATGACACGAAACGGTACTTTTTGGAAGCACAATCTGGTGGTCAAGACGTCGTCCAAGAATGCACATGTATGTTGCTTCGATTTTTTCCCCCTACTTTCAGCGATAGTGCAGAAAATTAGGAACTACCAGTTCACATTGAAAACATCCACGCCTTTGAGTTTGGAGTTTCCTGGCATTTCTTTGCAACACATTTCGTCAAATAAGAAAGAAAATTCATTGCGTACGACAGCGTACGTTTAGCATTCTAGATGTCCCCAAAGATGCGTGCCTGTTTATTTTAAATAATATTAATTTATAAAATATGATTTAAATTTTGTTTTATAAATTGTAAGAATATTGTAAAACTGATATAAATGTCATTTTCATTTATTTTTAGCTATATTATTTTTGTGTGGACTATTTAGTTTAAATAATTTTTCTGTCAAACAGTAACACTTTGTTTAAATATTTGAATATAAAAGTAACAAACAAAATTTAAATAGAATCAATCAATTTTAAAAAAATATCTAAGTACATTACGTGTTTGAAAAAAAAGTTAAGTTATATCGTCCACAGAAATAATAATGTTATTCAAGATAGATGATAGATGACATTTCTATCAGTATCATGATATTTCTTTAGTTAATTTGCTTGCTATGTGAAGATAAGGATTGTAATATTTAAATTGTCTTAATAATTTTTCTTGGATGTTTGTGCAATGTAGCATTACATGATGCATAATGTTGAAAAATCAATCAAAATACAATTATTAAAATCTAATAACATTTGTAAGCAAATATTAAATTGATGCAATAGAGTTGTTTTGTTTCAATTGTTGAAAATAAAATTGTATCCTACAACTTAATTTTCTTGTATACCACATTACCTGATGTTTGTTATCTATGTAACTATCTATAATGTGTTTCATCCCAATATATTTAGAAGTTATAAATATAGAAGCATTTTACCATATAAAACACAATTAGATAATGACATTTTTGTTATTGTAATTTCTTTAAAAAAAATTGATCATCTTATACAGTAAAAATAATATATATCAAAACAAATAAAAAATTTGCAATAAAAATTATGACATAATAATCTTTTTCAATATTACATTAAAATTTAATCATGTGCACTACAATAATAAGACTCTTAATCAACTCTTAATCAACTCTTATACATTTAGTAATTTATCATGAATGGTAATCCTTCTGTCAAAGTCATTTAGATGTCATGTTTCTGAAAGTTTAAACCTTAGTAAATGATTTTACGTGTCAAACCTGACTGAACCTGTTTGTAAAAGTTTGAGAGCTTGAACGATGACTTTTATCACATACCATCATCTTACCAACTATCCTCAACAAATTGAACTAAAACTCTTTTTTACAGGGGAATAAGAATATTTATATATATAATTAAGAGATGATGAGCACAGAGATCCAACGGCTGCAGAGCAGAGAAACCAGAGAACAAAGCATTGCTGCTAACCACAGCACAAACAGACAAGTAGAAATCCATTGAAATCAGCATAAAAGCAGGAGCCGTAGGCGACTTAGTAAATCATCTGCCTGTATCATAATCAGAATCTTTGTCATAACCATGGCTTGTCGAAGTGGTTGCAGATTCCACGGACACAGGAACGGAACGCAATTGATCAGCAGTTACTTCTTCATCCGTAATATGAACAACACCACTGCCATAATATTTGTAACTCGTATCGTAAGAAATCCAAAGAATCTGATGAGCTGGAAATGGAGCTTGGCCTTCCAGTATTTGCAGTACCGTTCTAATGCCAAGCCTTTGTTCTGGTTGAGGATGAGAACAAAACAATCCCAATTTCAGCACTCTTTCCATTTCTTCCACGTCATAAACACCATCAAGATTTGGATCGGCTGCGTCCAGGACTTGTCCGTTTTGATATAAATCTTTCACCCAATCCACTAAAACTATCTGTTCATTCTCCTTGGACAAATCTACGGGCCTCCTGCCACATGCAACTTCCAGTAAAACAACGCCAAAACTGAAAACATCGGAGCTTGGAGTAACTTTCCCTGTATTTGTGACTTCGGGAGCGATATACCCAACGGTCCCCACGACCCGCGTTGTCTGTGGATTTTGCGCGTGATCGTACAAGCGAGCAAGCCCAAAGTCTCCAAGTTTTGCATTAAGCTCTGAATCGAGCAACACATTGCTGGATTTCACGTCTCTGTGAACCACTCTGCGTTCCCATTGCTCGTGAAGATATAACAACCCTGCAGCGACGCCCTTCAGAATTGCGTATCTTCGAGCCCAAGACAGAACTTCACTTTTTGCCTCTGGATTTGGGAATATCCATTTATCCAGGCTTCCGTTTGGCATGTAGTCATAAACAATAAACAGCTGTTTGTTTTTCCTGCACCAGCCTCGCAATTGAACAAGGTTTATGTGCTGGAGACGACCCACGCTGGAGATTTCCGCAATAAATTCCTTCATTCCTTCAGTGGAGTCCTTCGTGATGCATTTCACTGCAACTTCAAGGCCACTTCTGGAGAGAACGCCCTTGTAAACCCGTCCGAAACCCCCGCAGCCCACCAGCTGGTCCTTTCGGAAGTTTTGTGTGGCAGCTTTGAGCTCTTTGTAGGGAATTCTGTGAGGCCAAAATTCTAATTCCCATTCTTCAATCAACTCCCTGTCTTTAATTTCTTTGAGTTTAAGTAATGCAAAGAAAAGGGCTAAAAGGAACACAACCAGAGATCCTACAGTCACACCCGCCGTGAAGCCTCTAGTTTTAGTTATCTTCTTTTTTTTGATGAATGAAGGGAGACCTGATAGATCTAGAGACGGTGCTTTACCTGTTAAAAGTGCAGACCCAGATGAATAGATTAACACAGAAGAAAAAACAGATGGAACTAAAAAATCTATGATTATACTAATTAAAAAATCCCTTCAGCTCTCTGATCAAACCTTAAAAGAATTCTCATAATAAAAACGTAAAGCTTTTCTAAAATCTTTAACTTTTTCTTTTATGGGTATCCCCACTCTCCTTTTCTAATACTACTTCAATATCATATTCACATCACCGTCCGTGCTGAAGCTCCAGCCGAGAATGTAATGATCTTCAATTGCGTAAGTCCCTGTGGATGCAGTAAACCCCACGTACACTTCTTCCTTCAAAACTGCAGAAAGATTGAGTTTCCTAGCGGATATCAATGGCCGGACAGGCTTCTCCATCCCAACGACTGCAACAGTCACATTAAGCCGGTCATCAACATGATCATAATCAATCCAGGCCTGGATATTCTCTCCACTTTTCATAGTCAAATTGTTAAAATTATCTTTGTCAATCCAATAGGCTGCCGGCCGAGATTCGAAGGACTTAACGCCATTTTTGTTAACCCCAACATGGTTGTCATCTATATCTCCGAGATCAGGGTCATAAACCGTATCAAATTCGACTGCCAAAAAATGGTTGGATTCAAGACCGTTTGTTGTAGGCGTGGTAAGTCCAAGGTACTGATAATCTGTGGCGCCTACGATGGACTTATTGGGAGCCATGATGAAGGCTAACCCATTTCCGTGCATGCCCTCGGATGGCGCAGCAATAGCAAAGACAAAGGTAGTGCTGAATGACAAAACTGAATTATTTCTGTATTTTATTCTGATGGGGTTGGGGTAGAGAACACGAGCCATTGAACGGCGGGATTGATTGGTTAGGGTGAGAACCCGGTGAGAGTGTATTGAAGCATCCTTTAGCAGTATTATACTGGATTCGTTGAAATCCCCATAGGTGAAATTCTTGGCGCAGGCAAAGTGTGAGCTAAACAAGAGCCATGGAAGCACTATGATAAAACAGGAGCTTATCTGGAAAAAAGTAGTCATTGGCTCTTCTAAGAAAACTAGTGCCCTGAAATTCTTGATATAATTCTCTCTTCGTCATATAACTTGTAAGGGACGGTCTACATGCAGTCTAGAATGAATATACACCTCATTGTAGAATATACTCTTCTATCCGGTTTCTAGAATGTTTTGATTGTATTTATTGATTAATTGAAAATTAGAATATAACGAACTTTTATTTTCAATTAATTAATAAGTATGATCAAATGTGTATTATAGGACTTGTTTCCCTCCTTATATAATTTGATAATTTTAATTTGGTTGAATAAGTTCATGTGGTAGGTAGTTGTTACACGATTCTTAATTCATTATCTTTTTCATTTTAAAAGACCATTAATTTATTTGGTAGAGTTGTTGATTTTAAGATTTTTATATTTGAATAAATAAATTAAATTATTAAATAAATACACTAAATAATTTATATTTAAATTATATTTGTTGACTAAAAGTAAAATATTCAAGTAATTCTATACTTAAAAATATAAATTCATTTTTAAAACTTTAAATGTAATTCAAAAAAATATATTTCAATTTGAAATTATTATGAATTGAAAAAAATATTATAATATACAGTTTCAATATATCTATTAAATTTTAATTTACAAAAGGTAAATATAAAATATAAAAAATTTGATGGAACAATAATATATTAAACATGATGTTTAATTTTTAAAATCTTCAATTAATGAAGCAAAATGTCAACATAAATTCATACTCCTCTATTAAATAGTATAACGAATTTATTAATGATATCAACTCCTTCATTAAAAAAATTAAAATAAAAAGTTTCACATTTATTATTTTGAGATAATAGCGGAAGAGTAACAGTTGTTATAGCTACCTTCGCCCACTTTAAGCTCCTCTTAGATTTTGACCCCTTTTGTTTGGGTTTCTTTATATGCGACTGAAGAGCTTATAGCTTTTGTTTTAACTTTTGAATAGTTATGATGAATATAGAGGATTCGTTATGTATATAAAGGTCACAAAGTGGTCATTCCAAGGTGACATCCTATACATATTCTCTATGTTTGACCATCACCAAATTTGTACAATTGATCCAATACATATGCACAAATGCCCCAATAATAATATATCATTGATACAAATAAAATTAGACAACTCTTTCAAATATAAAATAGACAACTATTAGTAAATTTGAATTGTTTCCAACATTGAAAAAATCTGACGAACATTAATTTCCACATGCTATCAGCCTTCCGTGACACAAAATTTTGGTATTGCTACCTAATTACATCTAGAAAAGTGAAAATCTTCCCTGCGTAGGAAACACGGATGTACGTTTTGATTGACCGAGTTTCTTTTGAAAATCTAAACAAACACTTTTCTTTATTTTGCAGACAGCTAAGAAAATTGATTAGTTACCAAGAAGATTATGGGTAAGTCCAAATTTTGGGCGGAATCTAAAAATTATATCTCCATGTTAATATTTTTAGTTGGAAATTCATCTATATCTAAATTATAGATGGATTGCTCAGTTATTTAGTGGTTCGGTTATTGGTGTAGTGATAAAAATCACATTATTATTTGTGTGTATTATTTAAATTAATAAAAAAAATTATTATAATATTAATTTTCAAATGTATATAATATTAGTTTATCTATTGTATTATATAACATATATAAATAACATGGAGATATATCATTTTATTATATATTAATATCAATAATATAATTATATAATAAATAATAATTGTGAACTTAATATTATTAAATATATATTAATTATTTATATATTATAGAGAAAATTATCAATATTATAATAGGTGTCTTACTTGTCATAATCTTCTAAAGAGGGGCTTCTAGGGTTATTTCATGTGTTTCCTATGAGGTAGTAGTGAGGATTCTTTTTCACATTTGTTCTTCTAGTGCTCTTTCTCCAGATCTATCTGGCACCTTTGGTGGGCAGTGTAGAGATAGTCTTGTGTGTAAGCTCTTTACCTTAATGCGTTTTGGAGGACTTTAGGGAGGCCTCCTACTTATTATTTCCCTCTCCAAATGGCTTGGACTATTGAGCCTTCATGCATTCTTTGAAAAATTTGGTTGGAGCTGAATCATAGGATTTTTCCATATAAAACGATGATGGTTTTGCAAGTTTGGCATCAAAATCTTGGTATTGTAATGTAGAAATAATTATCCCTTTAGATTTTCACACTTATTTGGGCCCTCTTAATTAAAGTGAGCTTAATAATGCCTTAATAAGCCTTTTTATTCATTTACAAGCCTAATAAATTACATTTTCCAAAAGCGAAACCTAGCAATAATGAATTTCAATACATAACACTTTACATTACACAATTTTTGTTCTAGGAATAGGGACCTGGGGGTGGAATGGGTCCTCCCTAGACCTTTGGACCTAAATTTAGATTAGGTTTTTGGTGATATTTTAACATACTCAAATCAATAATTCAATGTCGGCTTGTGATATTTGAATTTCAAGAAATTAAGGAGACATACCTATAAATATAAGGTTTTTTCAGTAAGTTTCACCTACCAATTTTATAAGACTTTCATGAGCATTTTATGAGATTTCAAGAGTAATTTCACAAGACCAAATTTGATGATCAAGAGCATCCATGAGTAGATATATCAAAGCTTTATTGCAACAATCAAGATCTATTCATCATGTCAAAGTCTTCTTGCATCATGCATGCTCTTGGAGCAAACATTATGATGTAGGCTTCAAGATCAAATTCAAGCATTCAAATCATTATTTAAAGTGTCGAGATCCACATCTAATTCAAACATTTCATGCAAGTTGTAGACCTTCTAAGATCTCCATTATTAAGGTTTCATTCAATGGTTTGTTGAGTGGTAACATAGATTTGTTCATTCTTCATTCCTTCTTTCATTTTATTATTTCAATTCAAGGTTTGATTACCAAAAATGGGGTTTGACCAAGGGAAACCCCCATTCATATGAAAACAAACATTTTTCTCTCACATGTGTGTGATTGCAAATTTAGGTTTTAGAAGGATCGAAGACCTTTTGAAGTGCAAGATTGTAAAGTTGTTAAAATTGTAAAAGTTATCAAAGTTATTGTCAAATCATGAAATCTCACCTCCAGATCTGATTTCTGACTTTTTGACATTGAAACCTAGACAAATTAGAAGCTACAGATCAACATCAGAGGATACCAAAGGTTGTAGGAAAAACCTAACAAAAGACCCATTCATCGATGGATGAATGAGTCCTAGTCAACATTTAGAAACTACCTTTGGTGACTAGTAAACACATTTCTACCCTTCTTAGATCTAGAATCTATTTTTTGGTTTTGATAATATTGAGTTTAATATTGTTTTTCAAGTGTTATATTGCATTTTGAAGTTGATATACTATTTTTAGTTTTTCTCCCCAAAGCGTTGTTTGACCTTGACCCCCATCCTTCAAACATAAGCAAATATTATGATTCTCACATTGAGTTGATTCACCTAAGGTTTGATAATAAATTCATTGTAGGGATCTCATTCCATACTGAAATAGTGAGAAATAGGTGCATCATAACCCCTCTTATTACCATCAATTTTGGATCACCTATTTTTCTTTGTTTCATTTTGGTGAACCTGACTTTTGAGCATCATAGATTCCTAATTTGGAGTCCATTTTCAACCTTAGATTTAGGTTTTTCTTTCATTTGCATTGCATTACATTGATCTTTGCATCTCATTTAAAAGGTCCTTAACATGCATTGATTTGCATCTTATTTAAGGTTTTAGGTTTGTATTTTTGTATTCTTAAAAATATTGAAACTTCAAAAATCTGTCATTTTGAATAGTTTTTACATAACATTGCATGTTTAGTCATTTAAATCAAAAAATTGAATCAAAATTGTATCTCAAATTAAGTTGTCTTTCTTTACATTTAGCACTATTTTGCACTTACATTTAGACCTCATTTTACAAAAGTTTGAAACTATAACCTACTATCTGAAAACCATAGATATCACCTTAAAATCCTATAAATTGATTTTTATAAACCCTTAAGTGAGACACATTTTCCCATGGGAAAATGAATTCTTGATAAGGGGTTTTTTTAGATTTTTGAGCATTAAAAACATTGTTTTTCTATTTATTTTTTTTGTATTCAATTTGCTATTTCAGTTTCTAAAATTTCTATTTTTTTAAATTGTTCTTGTTAAGCTTAATTTGTTAAATTCAGTGCATTGTTTGAATTCAAATTATATATAAAATACATCATTTTTAGGTTTTTGCACAACACAATCAAAAAATGATCTTGCTTCAAACCTAAAAATTTGTAATCTCTTTCCATTTGAATTAATTCTTTCATAATGGACATGTGCATTAGTAACATATGGAAGTCCTTAGAATATTTAGTTGATGTCTCAAGTTGTGTGTTTGGCAATAATCCTAATACAATAGAACCTAATCATGCTCAACGAACCCCTAATGAATCTCCTCGTGAAGTTGATAGGGTATGTGTAGGATCATGATGGGCCAAAAAGTGGCAATATGATGGGTATGTGGCTGATGGCTTTTTTTTACCTAATATTGATTAAACGAAAAGGGTTTTTAAAGGAGATTCTCAACTTTCCACCAATATAAATTATGCTTTACTTTGAATTTAATAAATAATTGTTATTCATTTTCTAGTTGAATTACAACTAAATTCCCGATTAATAAGCTGATGGAAAAACATCTATAGCTTTCAAACTGTATCACATTTTTTGAATCCAAAACATGCATCACATTCTATGCTTGACATAGTATAGGATTAAAAAAAACATTAATTTCATGAACTTTTGACCAAGTTAAGGTGGCCAGACATACAATTTTTTATATTTTTTAAAATTTGTAATAAAAAATTCATAATTAATTATATACTTGGAAAAAATTACAAAAAATAATGCATCATATAAGGACATGAGTCCTTTACTTATATATAAAATATTATAAAAAAATATTATCATTTTATTGTGGTTAGGGTGGTTAGATAAACACCTACTTCTTATTTTTTCCCTAAAATTTAAGTGCTACTTCATTGAAGTTTCAAATTTTCAGCAAATAGATTTTTTTTAAATAAACCTAGTAGTTTAGAAACATCAAGCAACTTAGACAATTATCAAGCATCTTGGAGTAGTCATTTGCATATCTTCAGACTTCAACATCAAGAGTTTGATTTGTCAAAGAGAAAGGTGATAAAAGGTGTTTCCAACTCATAAAAGTAATTCAAGTAAAAAAAGACCTAATTGATGCTTGGAGATCTTGTTTAGCCTAATTTACGCAGAATCTGAACCAGACATCTATCAAGAAGAGCAATACAAACTATTAGTTACAAATTCTTGTTCCAGACTTCTCGAGATTTCCAGGTGGACTGTTGCCATCCTTGGCGGATTAGTCCCTCTTCCAAACATAAAAAGTGATTACTATATTTCTAGATACCCTTTTGGGATAAACTTGTTCTGATTGAATCTCCTTGAAACACAACTAAGTCATTGAACTTCACATAAGTGTCCCAGTCAACATTTCCAACCAACTATGTAGGATTCTAGAGCCTCTTCACATCATATTTCAACTTCTAGGTGCACCTCTCTATTTCTATTTTTCTGTTATTATTTATTTGCATTCTTAGGTCATTTCTACATATCACAATGTGTTTTCAAACAAATTGCATTTCTTAGGTTTTGCATCAATAAATCATCTTATTTTTAGTTTATTTCTTTTAGAATATTTCATTTAGACATATTTTAGTCCTTTTAGCATTAGTCTTGAGTGTATCTCTAAATTTATGTAGGTTACCTTTCTCCTTTTAGGTGAAAAACCTAGAAGTGCAAGAGAGTGTTTACCTACAAAATTTTGGTGACACAGTGCATATAGGTTGAATTTTTTGCATCATTGAATTTCATTTGAAATTTTTCAAAACTTGCTAAATTTAGTGTCAAATCCATAATCTAGGACTCATTCACCCCTATGGGCGATTTAGTCCTAGTACAAGTTATTTTGCTTGATTTTTGGAAAATTTGACTATTATTCACTATTTGAACCTTCTAAATATCCTAATTGGGACTCATAAACCCCTCTAGGAGATTTAGTCCTGTAATAGACTAGAAACTACATTTTACAACATTAAAAGCCTTGTTTCTATATTTTTGTTTATTGTTGTTAGATCTCTACTTAAGTTTATTGAGTTTTTGTTTCATTCATTTCATTAAGATCTAGGTTAATTTGGTTCATTTCAAGTGCATTTGTAAACATAAGAATTGGAATTAAAGCATGCCATTTATCTTGCATTCATTGATTATCCTTTGCATGAACTTTGCAACTTGGTTTCCTATTGCTAAGCATGTAGAAACTCGACCCAAGAATATAGTGCAATAAATAGATTGACAAAAGGGATCCTGAGGCGCAATCAAACTTTTTTGAAACTATTGATTCTGAAACCCTAAAAAAGTTCACCTAGAATGGGCTTTGAAAAAATATCAAATGAGGTGTTGGGGTACTGGAAATTGTCAAAGTGGTAGATAATTAGATAGGAAATCATGGGGAACATTTACTTTGACATGCAGGTTAAAAGGGTACAAAATAAAAATTCAAATGTGAGGCCACTTTCTACAGATTTACAATGGCCAGTTTACAAATCTGAACTTTTTGCAAACGGATTCAAGCTGAAAAACTTAGCAAATGAATTCATGAACATGGGGCTTCATTAAGATGTAGAGAATCATGGAAATTTTTTAGTTGGGCTCAATACTGAGTAGGCACAAAGATACAACATCACAAAGATGGCCTACATAGAAAGGTATAACATGAGCAAACAACAAACCAACTTTTGAGCCTCCAGATAGGGGAATCAAAAACTTAGTAAAACTAATCATGGGAAGCTGCAAATGGACATATACCATCTCTAATAGGTGCTCAATAATTTCCCAAAGTGCTTTTGCACGATAACCAATAAGTAAAAAGTTATATGCTCTCAAACTGGGCCACTTAGGCTTATTCTGCAGGGTATTTCTGAGGGTAGTAGGAAATTTTTTACATGGGCCCTCAAAATTTAGCCAAATTTTGGAGGTCCCAATAGACCATACCCTTGACAACTCCTTACTTTCAAGTAGCATGACTAGTGTTGAAACAATGGTTTCCAGTATCGCTCAAGGAAACATAATCCAAATCCATGAAGAATTAGCAAACCTACAACATAAAATGAGGACAGGTATGTGCAGGATCATGATGGGCCAAAAAGTGGCGATATAATGGGTATGTGGCTGATGACTTTTTTTTACCCAAAATTGATGAAACGAAAAGGGTTTTTAAATGATATTCTCAAATTTCCACCCAATATAAATTATGTTGTACTTTGAATTTAATAAATATTTATTATTCATTTTCTATTTGAATTATGACTAAAGTCCTGATTGATAGGTTGATTGAAAAACATCTATAGATTTCAAATGGTATCACATTTTTGAATATGAAACATGTGTCACATTCTATGCTTCACATACTACAGGATTAAAAAAAATGAAGTTTTGACCAAGTTAATGGTTAGATATACGAGTTTTTATATTTTTTAAAAGTTGTAATAAAAAATTCATAATTAATTATTTACTTGGAAAAAATTACAAAAAAATATGCATTACATCCGAACATGAGTCCTCTACTTATATCTGAAATATTATAAAAAAATATTATCATTTTATTGTGGTTAGGGTGGTCAGACAGACACCTACTTCTTATTTTTTCCTTGAAATTTAAGTACAGTAGCATTGAAATTTCAAATTTTCATAGAATATATATATATTTTTTAAATAAACATTAGTAGTTTAGAAACCACATTCAATTTAGCTTGGATATTTGGAAAAAATCTTACCTCAACCACTAGTTTTTCTCAACCTTCAAACAATGTCCAAAGTCAAGGAGGAACCCAAATTCCTCTTTCTACAACCATTGCCTCTATTCCAACTTCTACCAACCCTCAAGTTACTACAATAGTGCAACCTACTAGTAATGTCTTTCCTACCCTAGGTATTTCCGCTAGGAATCGTTGTACCTTTGTGGCATCTCACGTCATGTCTCCTATCACTTTACCTCCCATAAGCATTCCATTCACTTCCCCCTTGAACACGTATACACCTCCATCATATTCATCTCCATTTCAAAATAAAACCAATAATTTCATCCTTAACTAACTCTTGCAAAATGTTTCATCCCTTCAAAAGAAAATTTCCACTATAAAACAAAACCAAAATGGCCAAACATCAATCTATGTTAAGAGAAATCCCTTACCTTAGAGATATTAAGGACATTGATACCACAAGGTATAAATATTCCTAGATTTGAGAAATATGGAGGGAAAGGAGATCCTTCTAACCATGTTTTTTCTTATACTACCTTATGCAGTGATTTTCTCCTTGAGGATAAGCTCTTAGCTAAGCTTTTCCCTAGGTCCTTGAAAGATAGTGATCTACAATGGTTGTCCTCATTACCGAATAACTCAATTAGTTCATTCAATGACATTTTTGAGGACTTTATTAACCATTTCCAAGTGCACATGACTCCTAAGATTACATTAGCTAATTTCATGAGATTTAAGCAAAAGGATGATGGAAATTTTATTGACTTCATTTCATGCTACCAATCGCTTTATTCCCAAATCAACGTAAAGATTATTGATCCTCACCTTCAACGGATGTTCATTGAGAATGTAAAACTAAGATGCAATATAAGCTTGGTGTGATGAAGTTTCCTTCCTTCATACACTTAAGTACCACCCTTCATGATTATCAAAACTTGGTTAGTAGTCATGAAACAAAACTCACCTCTAGCCATCCTGAAAAAGTCCAAATTCACAAATAAAAACAATTACCGACCTATTAGGAAACAAAATAAAGGCTTCCTTCAACTAAATCCCAAGCCTCAACCAACCCAACTTGTTGATACCCAAGTGGCTAGTATAAAGAAAAAAAATCCTTTTACATTTGGGGATCTGACTAGACAATTTACTCCCTTACTTGATACCCTTCATGACACAATGCTACAACTTCTAGAATAGAAAATGATATCCTTACCTCCTGTAAGAACTCCTGATCCTACTAAGCCAATACCCCTAAAATTTAGATCAAATTCCTCTTGTCATTATCACTGACAAAATGGACATACTACAAAAGATTGTAAGTGTCTTAAACATCTTGTGCAAGACCTCATTGATTCTAATCGACTTCAAATTGAAGGTGTTAATGATTAAGGAAATAGGTTTGTTGCCCCTCCCAACCAAAACCTGCAAATGTTTACCAACCCCATGCCAAATCATAATATTTCATTTGTCAATGCTAGTGAAACTAAGAACAATTATGTGATGAATGCTTCAACACAGATAATGATAACATGGATATTGATGAACAAGGGTTCACATTGTAAACAATGTTTTTGGCACACTAATGCTCTCTAACTCTTCTAGGGGTTTTCACCTAAAAGGATAGAGACATGGGCCAAAATGCTAATGTCTACACTCATGATTAATGTGAATAGGAATGTAATCTGTTTAACTATGATGTTTAAGTGCAATAAGCTAAAAGAAAGATGATTTAATGATGGAAAATATAAGAAATGCAAAGTGCTAGAAAACAAATTGTGATATGCAAACATTTGATAAATGGCCTAGAAATGCAAGAAAAACCAAATAGAAAGCTATGAGACAAAAGGTCTGTATCTGAAAGTGTGTTGTAGACTTGAAACAACTCTCAAATTTTGGAAATTCTAATTTTTAAGCATGGTGGGACACTTGTGCCAATCTGGGTGACTTAGTCCACTTTTGGAAAAATTCTGGAAAACTACACTAAAGTCTGTTTCGGCCAAATGGGTTTCCAAATCTATTATTTTTTCCAAAAACTAGGTTCAGTGGGACTAAGTCGCCACTAGTGGTGACTTAGTCCACTTCTAAATATTTTGAAATTCAGAAGTGGAAACGGAAGCCCTAGGTCTGCACTATGGTTTCCCACAGGTGTCTGCTTCTGAAACTCTGACTTTTAGTTGATATTTTGGGTTTGTAAACAAGGATATGTCTTCAACAAGTCTTCAAACAAATCTTCAATGGTCTTCAAACCCTCAAAGTGCCTAAATCTGCAAACACACAAAGAGAGAAGGAGAAAATGTTGATTGTTAGAGCATGTGGGTTTTCCTTGGTCAAACCCCTTTTAGGTAATTAAACCAAATGAAGAAATAAGATGAAGCATGAACATGAAATGAAGTAATTAGTACCTTTCCATGATGATAGATATTGGATTGCTACAACAATGGATGAAGATTCTTGCTCTTGAATGCCTTATACAACTATCTTGATGACCTAGAATGCTAAAACCTTAACTTGCCTAACTTGAGAACATGATGAGTGATGAATGAAAATGTTGATAAGTTATGAATTAGGGTTCAAAGTTCACCCTTTATAGAGGAGAGTTAAGAATAAGTATCATGATCAAGGTCCAAGATTAAATTAGAAAATAACTTAATCAAGGATGGAGGTTAATTGAGAGAGAAAGGACATGGATAGATAAAAGACTTGAGGTGGAAGGTATGATTGGCACATAAAAAGAGGTTTTAATAATAAAGATTATTTAATTTAGGTGACCAACATAGGAGAAATAATTAAAATATTAATTTTATTTATTTAAGAAGAAAGATGGGAATCAACAACTAAATAATAAAAAATAATTATTTAATTATAGAGGAAAGGTGAGGTGTTAAACATTAAATAATTAAAATTAATTATTTGATTGGGGAGATAAAGAAAGGATAAATAATTAAATAAATATAACATTTATTTAATTATTTTTTTATTTTTTTTAGACTGCAGGAATCGGGTAGCACGACCCCCTATAAACTGCAGTGCGCCTGATAAACTTTTTAACGTGACCGGCGGCGCTGGCGCGACACGCCCTCCGGTACCACGAGACGGGGGAGACTAGAACTCGTGACCAGCAGAGCCGCAACGGAATTACTTAGCCAACCGAGCTAGGGCCCCCGCCCTAACATTTATTTAATTATAGAGAAAAGGCTAATGAATAATTAAATAATTAAAATAACTATTTAATTATAGAAGAAGAGAGAAAAGCTAACTTTTGAATTAAAATGATATTAGACTTGAATGCTTAATAAGAGTCTAGAAAATTATGGAAGTTATTTATAACACTTTACAAAACCCTTACAAGACATCATTAAATGCATTTGCAAGGGTCCAAGATGTAATGTGGATGTGTAAAACACCTCACAAGACTAAATAAAGGCCTTATTAAGTCCAATTTATCATCAATTATGCCCAAATCAAGCAAAGTATGCACTTTTTGGTGACAAATTAAGCCCCCACTTTAGTGAGAGGATGAACTTGCTTCAAACTCATGCTAAAGTAGTCATTCAAGAAGGGTCCAATCATACCAATGCAAATGACAAAGTATAACAAAGATCAAGGCATCAGTGGATCCAAGATCCTAAGTCAAACCAACATGAGTGCAAAATGACATACACAAGGTGAATGATGTGCAACCAAACAAGATACAAAATCATGCAATGGAAAGAACTAAAGGAAAGAAAAATGGGGTCGATCAAGCTTAGACCGTTTTTCCAACACGTTATGGATTAGATCTAGGTTTGTTTGTTTGGAAAAAATAAAAGTGCATGGGTATGTGTAGGATAATGATGGGCCAAAAAGTGGTAATATGATGGGTATGTGGCTAATGACTTTTTTTTAACCCAAAATTGATGAAATGAAAAGGTTTTTTAAAGGAGATTCTAATTTCCACCAATATAAATTATTTACTTTGAATTTAATAAGTAATTATTATTCATTTTCTATTCAAATTATGACTAAAGTCCTGATTGATAAATTGATTAAAAAATCTATAGCTTTCAAGCAAGCACATTTTTTGAATAAAAACATGTGTCACATTCTATTCTTCACATACTATAGGATTAAAAAATAAAAATTGAATTTCATAAAGTTTTGACCAAGTTAAGGTGGTCAAATATATGATTTTTTATATTTTTAAAAGTTGTAATAAAAATTCATAATTAATTATTTACTTGGAAAAAAGATACAAAAAAATATCACATTGGGACATGAGTCATCTACTTATATGTGAAATATTATAAAAAATATTATCATTTTATTGTGGTTAGGGGTCGATAGACACTACTTCTTATTTTTTTGAAATTTAAGTACTATTGCATTGAAATTTCAAATTTTCACAAATAGATTTTTTAAACAAACCTAGTAGTTTAGAAACTACATTCAATTTGCTACAGATTTGATTCTTACATTATTTTTAAATAATATAGATAACTTATTCAAATTTTTATGTCAAGTTGCGTAACTTTGATTTTTTTGATTTTTTTGCAATTTAAGGGCCTATTTTTTCCATGATGATCCTGCACATACCCAAACTCATGGAGGTCTGCTAGGTGAGATAACCCAAAATGGTAAGATACATACGCTAGTTGGTATGCACTCACAAACATATAGGTGGCTATGGGGAAAGTCATGTCGTTAAATGGGCTTCCCGCTCAACCATATCAAGGTTATATCTCCTGATAACTTTTATAAGGCACCATAATGAAATTGATTTTCAAGCTCTATGAGGTAAGAAAAACTTTGTATGCTTGAAACTCATAGACATTGTTAATGTAGGATAGTGTAAGGAATGTTCAAAGGGATTTTGCGCAATTCATGTAAGGTCTCATCTTAGGGAACATTGTGCTTAATGTTTCCAAGAGAGGATGTGCCAAAGAAGTATCACACTCTTGGAGGGAATCAAGCCCAATGACTCCACCAAGAAGAAATAAATCACACAATGAAATGTGAGCGGTGATGTATTCCCCACTTTAAAGCAGTTGTGGACACCAATACTATGAGTAATTTCTTTAAAGTAGAAGAAAAAAGAACATGAGAGCTTACTCGAAAAGCCCTATGCCAAGTCATATATTTCTGATAAGCTAAGTCATGAAAAAGGTAGTATGTCACATGCGATCCAACTTAAGGAATACCATCCACATCCCAAGCTTGCTATTATATGTTCATGAAAGGTTAATGATGAGTCAAAAGAGGCAACAATAAGTGACATGTGAGGACAAGGCTAGCTAACCCCTTGCCCCCACTTAGTGCAAGACCAAAATGATTAGTACTAAAATGCATGGTAGAGTGAAAATCAGTACCAATTAGAGGAATTAGGTGCCCCCCACAAAAGGAAGAATACCAAACTCCTAAAAAATGTTGGATTTTACTACTCAAAGCCTTACATTCATTAGTGGAATGGCCATGAACTCTATGATAGGCACAAAATGAATTCTTCTAATAAAATTTCTTTTGAGTTCTTGGAGGAAGGGCGATCAAGTGATCTTGGAGGAGTCTTGACAAGAGATTTTCTTGATTAATGGGAGAAGATGGTCCTATAGTTTGAAACAAAGATAACTCTTTCCTAGATGTACAAGATGTTATATCCATGCAAGACTCTTTAGATTGTGATATTTTGGGCTCTCCTTTACAACAAGGTGTAAAATATAACGAATTCAATTCATTAGTTTTTTGGGAGATGACATTGACATTAAGCGAAGTTGTATTTGTTTGTTTAATTGCTTGTAAAGGAGAACAATCAAGACCACTAGTGTTGATCATCATAGAAGGATGTTTTGTAATAGTGTTGATGTTGAATGAGGGCTTTGTGATTTCTATCAAAGGAAAATAACCAAGACCATGAGTTTTTTGTTGTGTAATAGGATCTATAGGGTTGTGGATTCCTTTTTTGTGAGCACCACATCCTTTTACACTATAGCCAAGTTGTTGCATAAGTTCATAACCTTTTCCATAAATATTTTTCATTTCTTTTGAATTGGGTGGTTGTTCGTTCTTGTGTTCATCAAAGGTTGTGTAATTGGTTATTTTTTTGTCTAAAGTGGTTGAGGTGGATCCTTTCGAAGGGTCATCCGAGTTCTATGTTGACATGATTTTTTTTTCATTGGGCCCTTATTAGAGTCTTTTCTTGTAACCTTGTATTCTCCCATGAGTGTTGGTATGAAATCTAAGGAACCCCAATCATCGTCTAATAGCCTCATGACTTGTTCAATTCTTTTTTCTTTTTTGTTTTGTTGCATAGGTTCTAGTTGTGTAGTTGATGTTGATGTGTTCAAGGGATTTTCTTTGTTTTTCTCAAGTTGTAAGACACTATAAGGCTCAGGATCAATGTCAAGTGTGTAGAATATGCTATTGTAAACATATTTCATTTTACGATGAAGAATTAAAGGCACCACATGCATCTCATGAATCCACGGTCTTCCTAAAAGAAGATTATATGAAAGATTATGGGGCATGACATGGATTGGGGTGTTCAATGTGACTACTCCAACTATAATAGGTAAAGTAATCACATTGATTAGTTTCTTTTCTTCATTATGAAAGCCCTTAATAGATTAAGAATCAGGTTAAATTTTGGATCTATCCGCATGAAGACTATCCAACAGTTTTAGGCTACACACATTAAGATCGGAGCCATTGTCAACAAGGGTTCGCTTTATCCCTGCCATATTGTATTGAGCTATGATCATGAAAGAATCATTTTTTTTTAACTTCCAAAGGGGGGAGTTCACTTTGGTGGAAAACAATGTCAGCATTCAATCCTTGAATTATGGCTGCTATATCATTTGGTTGCGCATTAGAAGGGATAGGAACTTGTTGTAGGGAAATTTGGAGCTTAGTGTGATAGGTAGGAAAATTTTAAAGAATTTCTCAAAGGGATATATTTTCAGGAGTATTTTTAAGTTGTTCAACAAGATCATATGACTTAGGAGTTAATTGAGGAGCACTAGGAAAAATGGGATTAGGAAAAGGTAATGGTGTGGGGGTGGGTTGTGGTGGTCGCAGATTGTTGTGAGTGTAATGTGTGTGAGCAACAACATCATGATTAGGTGGGTAAGGGTAAACTAGTGTTGGGTTTGGGTTGGGGTTGGAGGTTTATGCGATGGTGAATAAAGGGTGAATTCAAGTTGGGTTTGGGTTTGTTGTTTGTGTGAAGGTGGGTAGAGAATTAGAGGATTTTTAGGATGTCCCACAGGGTATGTATGAGATCCATTGATCAAGGGGGATCTAATGGACACATCTGCATTCATAACCTTAATGGTCTTGGTTTGATGTATCTCTAGTAAAGGGAAATCTAGAATCACTTGAACATTTATCTAAGGAAGATACATTACTATTGTTTCCTTTTTCTAGCACCATGATTTCTCCCTAAAAGGAGATTTTTTAGGAGAAAAACAATCTGCATGTTCTTGACAAGTAAGGCATGGTTCTTCTAAAGTGACTTCATCGCCAATCGGGGAATGATCAATGATGGGATTATTAAGAGGGGGATGATTAGGAGAAGGTGTTAGTTGAGTGTCCATTGTCTTTAAGGTCTCATTCTCTTGTTCCATATTATCTACCCTACAAGGAGAGCTTGTAATATTTTCATCCAAGGGTAAAGTTTGAATAGTGGCTTCATCACAAGTGGGGGAGGCATCAAGAGAAGGACCAATATGATTTTCAAATAGATTATCCCACATGGGAGGATCGAGTATTTCAAGGTTCTTAATAGGGATTTCATTTAACACCAACCTATCTTTTTTACATGTAGGAGGGATATTAGGAGATGGACAAGTGTAATTGTCATGGTTATGAAGAATAGGTAATGTGATGTTTAGAAATGTTTATATGATTTTATGTTCATGTTGTCTAACATCTTCCAAAGGGGAATAAGGAGATGGAAAATAAAAACCCTCAATGCTTGTAACTTCCTACACCAAGATACCTTTGTCACTAATAGGAGAGGTATTAGGAAAATAACAAGTATGATTGTTATAATTCTCTACACTACCATTCTCACCAATGGGCAATGTAAGGTTAAGGATTGTGTGAATGGTTTGATGATGTGTCCTAAAGACCTCATTGTTGTAACTGAAATTGAGCTCATAAGAGGGAATGATGTGCTTATACAATCCACTATTAACGAAATCAAAGCAAATGCAAATGATTTTTTTTAGAGATTTTGAATGATTTAAGATGCAAAAATACGCAAAGTTGAAATGATTTCAAAAATGACTACCTAACTTGATGTTTTTGACCTAAATGCACAAAAAAAATGTTCTTGAAAGTTTCCATAATTATAGTATATGATACTAGGAGGCTTAGGAAGCAAAAAAATGAGGTTTGTGATGTAGGAACTAATAGTAAAAAATTAGGACAGGGACTAGAAGTATCTTAGACTAGCGATTTAGTCCCAATTAGGGTTTTTGGTAAAATTTTTAGGAATATCCAATGGGTTTGGATGATTTATGTATTTTATGATGAATAGATAATATGAAAATACATTTTTTCAATGATGTGCGATGATGGGAGATGGAAAAATGCAACCTATATGCACTTTCACTAATGCAATTTATAAAATCCTAGGATGCAAGTCAAACAATGCAATAAATACTGAAATGAAAATGAAACCTATGATGCACTTGAAAATCAAAAGGAAATATATTCAAAATGTAGGTTCACCAAAATGTAAACAATCATTTTGACACCCTAATGCTCTCTAACTCTTCTAGGGTTTTTCACCTAAAAGGAGAGAGATGTGGGCCAAAATGCTAACGTCTACACTCAAGATTAATGTGAATAGGAATGTAATGTGTTTAAATATTATTTTTAAGTGCAATAAGCTAAAAGAAATATGATTTAATGATGTGAAACCTAAGAAATGCAAAGTGTTGGAAAACACATTATGATATGCAAACATTTGATAAATGGCCTAGAAATGCAAACAAAACCAAATAGAAAGCTATGAGACAAAAGGTGTGTACTTGAAAGTGTGTTGTAGACTTGAAGCAACTCTAAAATTCTAGAAATTCTAATTTTGAAGCCTAGTGGGACACTTGTGCCAATCTGGGCGACTTTGTCCACTTTCATTTTTTTGTTTGGAAAACTAGACTGAAGTCCATTTCAACTAAATGGGTATCCAAATCTACAAAAAAAATAAAAAAATAGGTTCAGTGGGACTAATTCACCACTAGTGGTGACTTAGTCCACTTCTAAATATTTTGAAAATTAAGAAGTGGAAACAAAATCCCTAAGTCTGCACTCTGGTTTCCCATAGATGTTCGCTTTTGAAACTTTGATTTTTGGGCCAGAAAGTGACTTTTAGTTGATATTTTTGATTTGTAAACAAGGAGATGTCTTCAATAGGTCTTCAAACAAATCTTTAATCATCTTCAAACCCTCAAAGAGCCTAAATCTACAAACACACAAAGAGAGGAGAAAATGTTGATTGTTAGGGAATGATGGTTTGCCTTGGTCTAACCCCTTTTAGGTAATTAAAGAAAATTAAGAAATAAGATGAAGCATGAATATGAAATGAAGGAATTAGTACCTTGCCATGATGATAGATCTTCGATTGGTTCAACAATGGAGGAAGATTCTTGCTCTTGAATACCTTAGAAATCTATCTTGATGACCTCGAATGCTAAAACCTTAACTTGCTTGACTTGAGAACATGATGAGTGATGAATGAAAATGATGGTAAGTTATGAATTAGAGTTTAAAGGTATCCCTTTACAGAGGAGATTTAAGAATAAGGATCATGATCAAGGGTCAAGATTAAATTATAAAATAACTTAATCAAGGATGGAGGTTAATTGAGAGAGAAAGGACATGGATAGATAAAAGACTTGAGATGGACGATAAGATTGGAACAAAAAAAGAGGTGGTAATAAAAAAAATTATTTAATTTAGGTGGCCAACATAGGAGAAATAATTAAAATATTAATTTTATTTATTTAAGAAGAAAGGTGGGAATAAATAATTAAATAATAAAAAATAATTATTTAATTATAGAGAAAAGGTGGTGTTAAACATTAAATAATTAAAAATAATTATTTAATGGAGAGGGAATGGATAATTAAATAATTAAAATAATTATTTAATTGGGGAGATAGAGAAAGGATAAATAATTAAATAAATATAACATTTATTTAGTTATAGAGATAAGGCTAATGAATAATTCAATAATTAATATAATTATTTAATTGTAGAAGAAGGGAGAAAAGCTAACTTTTGAATTAAAATGATATTAGAATTGAATGATTAATAAGAGTCTAGAAAAGTATGAAAGTGATTTACAACAATTTACAACAACTTTACAAGACATCGTTAAATGCATTTGCAAGGGTCCAAGATTTAATGTGGATGTGTTAAACACCTCACAACACTAAAATAAGGCCATATTAAGTCCAATTTATCATCAATTACATT
The DNA here is from genome assembly GCA_007258455.2 of Sequoia sempervirens. NCBI lineage: Eukaryota > Viridiplantae > Streptophyta > Pinopsida > Cupressales > Cupressaceae > Sequoia > Sequoia sempervirens. The sequence continues at coordinate 44,514,855 of VDFB02018296.1, forward strand.
CCCAAATCAAGCAAAGTATACTCTTTTTGGTGACACACAAATACTATGGTTGGATTGATCAAAAATCAACCTTGTAAGGGCCAAACAAAAATTCATCTTGCTATCACTTTCTCACAAAAAGAAATACTTAAACATGCACTTGATGGTCCTCATTACATAACTGACCTAACGAATGATAATCCCATTAATAGTATTTTAATTGATCTTGTTTGTGGATAAAATGTGATCACTAAATAATTCTTACTCATGCATGAACTCTATCAAGATGTTGGTTATTTTTTTAGAACCAAACTTAATTTTAGTCCTAACCTATGAGCTTGCCACAACCCAATTATTAGCTAGGTTGACGATTGGCCAAAACTTAAGTAAAGTAACTAGTACTTCACTTCTTCTCTTGGGGCTCTATGAAACCCAGGGAGGGTAATCTCATGCATACTCACAATATCTCATGTTTAGTCAAGAATATTTCTTTGTACAGATGCACTATTTCATGAAAATCACCTTATCCAATGCTCGAAAAACCTTAGATAGAAGTGTTACTTATTTCAAGAAGTGTGCTTTCATACTTGGATTTGGGAAAATGTAGTTTAAAGTAATTTTTGAATCATTCTTCCCCTTGAATCCTGGGACCAATTCAATACTGGCTCAACTAACTACAAGATAAACTAATTAAACAATCATTGCTTTATTTAAGGAAGAAAAGAGTTACAACTAGCAATCAATCGGTAATAAAATTTTGATTGAACTTAAAAGATAAATGGACCATTAGAATGTTACTTTGTAACATTTAACTCATTGTGTCTCCAAAATATCACTTCCTTACTGAATCCTATTTCATTTCTTACAAACCAATGATCACATTTTAGCATTTAATCAATTCGTTGAACTGAAGTCTAAAAAAAATTCATTCATTTCTGTGAAAATAACAAAAAAAAAAATGAAACTGTCATTAACAACTTCACTTATAGCTTGAAAGCAAACATATAGGAGAGCAACATTTCAAAACTATAATTCTTCTTCTTTTTTGATATTTCTTTGTAAAACCATATTTAAGATTCGTATACAAAATAAATTTCATCTTAAACTTGCTTTTGATATATCTACTAGAGTATTGATTTACACTCTATTATTCCTTCTTAGAGCATAGTATTTACTATGAGTATTTCTAGACTCAAAATTTTGAACTCTCTTCCCTATTTCAGCCATGAAATCCCCTTTATATAAACAAGGGAGTAATAAGCACCTGGCTGAATTACAATTTCAATTTTCATTTGAGTTCATTTCAAAAACCTAATTCTATTTGACTCCTTGAATGAATCCCTAGGCAGTTTCATACACAATCATTTGTGAACAGGGGAGGAGAAAAGGCAAAAAACATGTGCAAAACACTAGCCGTCATTGTCACAATGTTCTTTGTTTGAAAAAAAATATATTCCATTCATATCTTCCTGAAGACCATTCACATCAACATGAGAAAACAAAAGACAAACCATAGACATATGAAAAAAAATACCACCTATGCAAAGACCATGGTGTCATCAAAACTAAAATAGGAGGTGACCCTATTCAAAGTCGTCGACATCCAAAAACTACCCGATTTCTCCTTTGCCTCGATGCAATTGGAGAGATTACTAGTACGTTATCACCAAAGCTCGCATATGGCACCAAGGAATGAAGGTACTAACCATAATCTGAGTGGGTATCAACTTCAACATCTGAAAGAGAGTTCGAAAGCATGATAGGAGGGTTGTGTTTACCTAGGAAGGCCCTATGGCTCTTCTCCCTTTTCTTGTCCTTCTTTACTGGCAGTCCCAGTTCCTTTCCTTTGCACTCAACCACTTCACCAGTAAGGGTCTTATTCCTCAAATGGTAAGTACTCTGCATAATTGACTTCCTCTTATGGCCCCTATCCCTCCTTTTACCATTTGAAATCTCAGGAGAAGCCATGCCTTCTTGCTCTGCTATGTCTTCATGACACTCAAGAAAACTTAGCTGGCTACACTTCGTAATAGGTGGAATTGTTGCACCATCCTTTTTCATTTTCTCTAAAACTAGTATAGTGATGATTACAAATATTTTTGACTCAAGACCCACAATAGAAACAACCCAATCCCAATAATTGCAGATAACTCAAGCAACATAGATCCTAAATAGACCACATAATCTAATTTCATACCAATTTTATGAGGATGCAAACACTGAAACTCTTCTTAGGAAAAATTATAGCCATTTCAATCTCCTTTACTACACATGCCTTACTTCTACTATAATCTAAAAAGATAATGTGAATAAACAATGATCAACCTGCATTAAATAGAAAATTCGAGCATACAAAATTAATGATTCAGAACTCCTTATGTGAGAAAATTGGTAATTCCTCAATTTGGCTCTAAGTCTAGGTCATTCATCTTAGAGCAATTAAAACTTCATCTAAGGTGGCCATGATCATTTTTTTTCAACCATTATCAACATGCTCCTTGAAAAAAACAAGGTTATCTCAAAGGCTGCCATGTTCCCTTCTAACCTTGATTAATCATAGTTGATTTGACAATTAGCATGTATCGCCAACCTAATTCATGTGTTTCATTAATATTGAAAAAGTACATAGGACCAATTTCTTAGAGAGAAAAATTCTTTATACGCTTCATCGTTGATCCTCCCAAAAATTTAGGTGCAATCTAGTGATAAACTTATGTACGTAATGATTTTCAGTCCATTGGAGCATCTCGCTTTAAAATTTTATCAACAGTTCTCTAGTCTTCTTGCTACTTTCCTTTTTTATTTATGTGAAATCCAAAAGATCATTCCACGTTGCCTTTTTCATTAATTCTCATCACTTTTTGCCGATCTACTTCATCTTCACTTGGCTCCATCAATGATGTAAACATCCCGATGATGATCTTTAGCTCCTTGTTCTACGGCCTGACCTTTGGTCACATTCATCCTTCCGTCACACATCACTAATTCAAACCTTGCACCTAGGATTCTATCTACGATGAGAGATGTTGTGGAGGCATCAAATGTAGACATGTACAACCTGCATAAAAAAATGGCACAAAAGACATCACTCATAGGGTCATATCACATTAGCGAAAGAAAAACCATTTAGAAGACATTCATTGCTTATCGCTAATTTAGAGCTTAAGTTCTAAAATAAATTCATGATGAGTGATGATATTATTACATAAGGCTTTTTCTCATCACTAATTCTCCTCATATATTTTACAAGCAATTAGCGACGAGAAGATTTACAACATTTACAAGGTCCATCACAATTCACTAATGTGAGAATTAAATTCAAAATATATTCGTTATCATGTGATATCACATCATATCATTCACCACTAATTAAAATTTATCCTTTCACTGATGATTTGTGATGAGCGATAAGAATGTAAGATCGGGGCATCACTCATTGCTAATACAAGTTTGAAGGCTCAAAATCCATTGGCAATGAGTGATGTTTAAAATAAAAAACCATTCCATCACTCGTCGCATGATGATATTAATGATCATGAAAATTGTGTTACCGAAAATAAGCAATACACGACTAGCAACAAAATAGAACACAAAGCAATTAAAATGAAAAAAACCCTAAACCTCATATAAGAACCCAAAAACAGATGTAGAAAATATTTTTGGACAAAATTTCTTAGGTTTTTAATATGAGAACTCAAGATTATGCAAAATTGTAAAGTGCCATTAGTGGCTCATTTTGGGGACATTTGTTCCTTAGTGAACAAAGCAAGAATTCAAATCCTCTCGAGAAGCAGATGAGGTGCCTACTCCATTGGGTAATAGAGTCAAAAGGTCATCTCTACCCCTAACTGCTTTGTCTTGACAAGTCAAACCATATCTGATGGCCCAAGGCCACCAAAACTATAGGCCTTTTCTTAGCTCTGTCATAAATAAATTTTTCATCACACCTCATTAAATCCAATCTGAAGACATTACTAGAATATGCTTATTAAACATGCTAGCACCTCTCAATAACTTAGCAAGTACAATATTATCAACAAATTCATAACTACCCTACATATGAGAATCAAGCATACCCTTAAAATATTAATTATTATGTGGCAATGAATCATAAACTTTTTCATTCAAAATATTGTGAAGTTTAATTTTTTTTTCCTTAATGTCTTGCTCACTACCACACTACAAGAAAATTCCATCTAGCTGAAAAATATGGCACTCATACGAGCTACCACATAGCTGAGATTATCAAGCTCAATCTAATTAGTAGTTTTCATGTCAAAGGTGAAGCAATTGTAAGGACCAATCAAAATATTATGCATATCATGAAAACTATCTCCATGTGTATGTAAAGAAGGGTATGTGCAGGATCATCATGGAAAAAATAGGCCCTTAAGTGGTGAAAAAAATAGAAAAATTAGAGTTAGGAAACTTGATGTAAAAAATTGAATAAGTTATCTATATTATTTCAAAAATATGTAAGAATAGAATCTGTAGCAAATTGAATCTAGTTTCTTAACTACTAGTTTTATTTAAAAAAAATCTATTTGGTGAAAATCTGAAATTTCAATGTAGTAGTAGTTAAATTTCAGGGAAAACATAAGAAGTAGGTGTCTATCTGACCACCCTAACCACAATAAAATGATAATATTTTTTATAAGATTTTATATATAAGTAGAGGACTCATGTCCCGATGTGATGCATATTTTTTTGTAATTTTTTTCGAAGTAAATAATTAATTATGACTTTTTTATTACAACTTTTAAAAAACATAAAAACTTGTATGTCTAACCACCTTTACTTGGTCAAAACTTCATTAAATTCAATTTTTCTTATTTTAATCCTATATTATGTGAAGCATAGAGTGTGACACATGTTTCAGATTAAAAAAATGTGATAATTTTTGAAAGCTATAGATGTTTTTCAATCAACTTATCAATTAGGACTTTAGTCATACTTCAAATAGAAAATGAATAATAACTATTTATTAAATTCAAAGTAAAGCATAATTTATATTGGTGGAAAGCTAAGAATCTCCTCTAAAACCCTTTTGTTTCATCAATTTTGGGTAAAAAAAAGTTGGCAGCCACATACCTTACACATACCCATCATATCACCACTTTTTGGCTCATCATGATCCTGCACATACCCAGAAATACACTCATACATTGGCACACCTTGTATCTATGCCTCAATATTTTTGTGTAGAGAATCATCACAAATCTCTACTCTATCCTTATTCTTACTCATTCTGATATTTTCTGAACATATCATGCTAACATCTTTGGCATTCACATCTTGGTCAAAATTCAGTAATTCTGGTTCCAAAAGATAATCTATTTTTTCTTTTAAATCAGCCCCCATATCCATATGAAAAGACTCATAACTAGGCTCATCAAAATTAGGAAATAAATACTTATCCAAATCTATATTAAAATTCTCCAAATTTGGCTTGTAAACTTGATGGTTATTTGTTGTTCTTAACTCATCAACACAATTTTCTGAATTTGCATCAGTTTTCACATTTGCATACTCATCATATAATGCATCATTACAATCAAAAGGCTTCCTACCTTGATCTACATTACCATCATGGTGACTAGCCTGATCATAACTGGAAGGAATATCTAATACCCATGTTTCATATCTTTCATAATAAATATTATCATCACTATCAAAATCAATATGAATATTACACAATAACTGAGGGTTATTCATATGTGTATATTTCTGATATTCAGTGGTTAACAAATTTGAAATTTGTTCAATATTTAATAGACCACAGTTCTGATCCATTCTTTCAACCATTTCTTCCTCTTTTCCTCCATTAGAAAAACATGCTTTACCAAGTTGTAAGTCAAGACATACCAAGATATTACCACTATCAAAATATAGAAACTTGATAGATTGGGTTTCATCATTGAATTAATCATTTAAAACTTCTTGAAATTAAAGAGAATAATTTTCACTATTATGAGCATCAGTGGTGAATATTGCAACACTCTTAACTTCTTCTTTCTTAGATATGCACTTGTTTGTATCTAAAACTGGGGATATTTGATCATTTGTATCCAAACAATTTTTGTTTTCATCAACATGCTTATCCACAACTGAAGACAACAAAATTTTCACATATTCATTCATCATTTCTTCCATATTATCTAAACATGTGTCAGCCATCTTCATATTCAAAATTCTAAAATCTTTAATTAGTGCACTAGATCCCTCCTCAAAAGCTTCAAAATACAAATAAATGCAATTTAATGTACTAGGTATGAAAATTTCAGGGACTAGTCCAAGAGGAACAATAAATTTGTGACTAAACGCAATGGTTGACTCTTCATCTTGTTTCTTAAGTTTTTTTAACTTTGTGACAAGATCAAAAGATTCTTTTGCAAATTCTTGTCTATAAGCATCCACTAGTTTATCCCAACAGGAAAAGGATTTCTTACGAAAACCTAGGTACCGATCCCTAGCTTTAGCTTCAAGAGATTTGACAAAAAATCACATCCACATATCCTGATCTCCAAATGAATGTTTCACCATGTAGCTATAGAAAATTTGAACATGTGCATCTCCTTCACACACACTATATCCATTAAACCTAGGCATCTGCTTATAGACTCAAGATGTCATACTTTTAACCTTATAATCAATCCATGACAAGTCTAATTGGTCATATAATGAGTCAAATGAATTGACAATATGTGCAAAAATTTGGCCAATAGATCTAGTATGTTTATCTCTTAACTGGGCTTGTATAGCCATCAAGTGCCTTTTATTCATCTCTTTAACTCCCCTTTTGAACACAACTTTCCATTATGGCCTTATCTTGGGCTTATTCACACTTAAGTTCATGCACTTTGGGGTTTCAACTATTTGAGGATTATCAACCTTTTGAAGCTTCTTGAAAATATGCATCCAAGTTTCTAATGGCATGGTTATTTCTCTTTTATAATCCATGGATGTATGCAAATATGGTTTTAACTAATAGTGCACAATCACAACTATACTGGTCAATATGAAGGATCACTAAGATAGTTGCAAATAGATAGTAATTATTAAGATATACAACTTCATTCTAACCATCTATATTAGCCAGTTTGTGAATTCTTAGAAAAAAACTTTGAGTGGAAGAAAAATTTCATTTATTACAACATATTCAATAAATAAAAAATATGTAGAGAACCAAACTTAATCTCAGTCCTAACCTATGAGCTTGCCACTACCTAATTATCAGCTAGGTTGAGGATTGGCCAACACTTAATTAGTAAAGCAACCAGTACTTCACTTCTCTTTGGGCTCTGTGAAACCCAAGGAGGGTAATCCCATGCATACTCCTAATATCTCATGTTTAGTCAAAAGTATTTCTTTGCACATATGCACTATTTCATGAAAATCACCTTATCCAAGGCTCGACAAACCTTAGATAGAAGTGTTACTTATTTCAATAAGTGTGCTTTCATACATGGAGTTGGCAAAATGTAGTTTAAAGTATTTTGTGAATCATTCTTCCCCTTGAATCCTAGGCCCAATTCAATACTGGCTCAACTAAATACAAGATACACTAATTAAACAATCATTGCTTTATTTAAGGAAGAAAAGAGTTACAACTAGTAATCAATCGGTAATAGAATTTTGATTGAACTTCAGAAATAAATGGACCATTAGAATGTTACTTTGTAACATTTAGCTCACTGTGTACATAGGACTAGTTTCTTAGAGAGAAAATTTCTTTATATACACTTCATCATTGATCCTCCCCAAAATTTAGGGTGCAATTTAGTGATAAAGTTTTTTATGCAATGATTTTTTAACTGTCCATCGGAATCATCTCGCTTTAAAAATTTATCAACAGTTCTCTAGTCCTCTCGTTGCTTTCCTTTTTGATTTATGTGAAATCCCAAGGATCATGGCACATTTCCTTTTCCATTAATGCTCATTTGTTGTTGTTGATCTACTTCATCTTCACCTAGCTCCATCAGTAATGTAAACATCCCAAAAATGATCTTTAGCCCCTAGTTCTGTGGCCTAACCTTTGGTTATATTCATACTTTCACCATGCATTGCTAATTTAAACCTTACACCTAGGATTCTATCTATGACGAGAGATGTTGTGGAGGCTTCAAATGTAGAAACGTACAACTTGCATAAAAAAAATGGCACAAAAGACATTACTCATAGGGTCATATCACATTAGTGAAAGAAAAACCCTTTAGAAGACATTCATTGCTTATCGCTAATTCAATACTCAAGTTCTAAAATAAATCTGTGATGAGCGATGAAGTTATTACATAAGGCCTTTGTTCATTTCTAATTCTCCTCATATATTTTGCAAGAAATTAGTGCTGAGAAAATTTACAACATTTACAAGGTGCATCGTGTATCGCTAATGTGATAATTACATTCAAAATATATCCACGATCATGCGATATCACATCATATCGTTGATCGCTAATTCAAATTTATCTTTTCACTGATGATCCACAATGAGCTATAAGAACATAAGGTTAGGGCATCACTCATTGATAATACAAATTTTAAGGCTTAAAATCCATTGGTGATGAGTGATGTTTAAAATAAAACACCATTCCATCATTTGTCGCTAATTCAAGGTGTGAAGCTATGAATAAATCAGTGATGAGTGATACAACTATTAGGTCCATCGAGACATAAATGGGAAATTTTAAGCATGTGCTCATTAGTTGTTATAAAAGAGGTGACTTCTCTAGGACAACATGAGAATAATAGGCTCAAGACTTGTGAATCAGGCCATACAAAGGATGTAGGCGATTCAGACCTAGACATGTGAAAGGCCAGTCATATGATGACATTAATGATCATCAAAAAATTTGTGTGACCGACAATAAGCAATACATAGCTAGCAACAAAATAGAATGCAAGGAAATTAAAATGAAAAAAACCCTAAACCTCATATAAGAACCCCGCAATAGATGTAGCAAGGATTTTTGGAAAAAATTTCTTAGGTTTTTAATATGAGCAATCAAGATTATGCAAAATTCAAAAGTGCCATCACAAGATACATATGAAAAAATGAAAAGCATGGATAAAAATGCATAATGGTTTTTATTTTCCTATGATGGTATCTGTAAAGGTTTTTTTTTCCCTCAGTCATTTGAATTTGGTTTGCATAAATTTCTCTGGTGTTGGGTGCACCTGCACTCAAATAAAATATCGAAAAGGTGCGCAATATGCCACGACGTAGCTGCACAACTTTTACCTTTTCTCTTTCTTTCAAGAGAAGGTTCAAGACACATGTTTTCTTCTTAGACATTTCCCTGGGGGCTATATTTGTGAGCTCGGGAGTTTCCGCCTTACTGACACGTCACCTCCTTGTTGCGGGTTATCTGCATGAACTATAAAGATATTTGATTAAGGAGTTTTTCTGAGTTTGCTAGCCTTTCTTTTCTTTCCTTGATTTTAGGGATGGAAGTTTTGAGACAATACCTTGTAGTTATGTGATCAATCAATTGTGTTTGTTGCCAGGCTATTGTTTCGAGGATCTGATCATATTTGGGTTTTATCTTTGCTAAAATATCTAGAGAACATTAATGCAGTAGTTGAAGAGTTAATGCAAAGATTTTTTGTGGCCTAACCAAGAATCTATGATCGGATCATGTGCTATCAATCATCAACACCTGACAATAATTACTTCTAGGCTAGGGTGGTGTTCTCTTTCTTTGGCGGCTATAAAAGGGAGGTGGCAACACTAAAAACAATAGAGGATTTCCTAGGAGGAACTATTTTCTTAAAGTTTTAAGAACTAATTTTTAGAAGAAAGTTATAGAACTACTTTATTATGGGAAATTATATCTATTAAGGTTTAAACTATTATTGAATTGGCATCTGACCTTTGTTTCAAAGTTTAGTTTTAATTAAAATATGAACTATTGAGGAAAATTTATTGAGACTATGCATGTATGGCCTTGTTCAAGCTTTCTTTCTTCATATTGTCATTTTGAATGAAACACTATTTATTGCAAGATATATTTTGGTAGTTTAAATAGAAGATTTCTATGCTTTAAGCTTGTGTGATGGAATACTAGTTTAGAATAATCAAAATATGTCATTGGATTTTTCTACTTTTCTAAAAAATGCTATTTTGTTGTGGTATGCTATATTAGGAGACAAAGTTCTTGTAATTTTTGAATATTATTCTTTTACTCTAAGGAATCTTTATGTTTGATCAGACCTCAATGAACACTACCCACGAAAATATCTAAAACTCTGCATTGTGCTTAAATTTAGCCTTTGTTGTTCATTCTCCTTCCAACAATGAGGGGTTGTGGTGTTCTGTGTCCTTTATATCAATCATAGGAATAACTTGGTTGTGAAATTTTGTAAAAGCTTTGGCACATTGCCTTTTATGTTTTACATTTATATTTCCTTTCTCCCTTATCTCAAAACTCTAAAAGAAGAGTTGACTTTCTATAGAAAACCCAAAGGTATTTAGTGAGACGCAATTTGTTCCCCACTCACTGAATTTCCCATAAGATTGTCAAAGAGGGGCAAGCTTTGATGATCAATTTTTTATTTTTTTTTGCATGCCCAGTGGGACTGAAGTTTTTCCAAACACCCGATTACAAGTAAGAAATATCCCTTAAATCAAGATAAGGAAGGAAATTGGAAGTCTCATGGCCAGAGTCCAAATGAGAGCATCCTCGAGAGGTCACTTCTAGTATTTTTAGTTACCTACCTCAAATCCTAGAAGGAGAAGAACTACAGGTTATGTATCATCTGTAAGGAGTAATAGAGTGAGAAGTCAGAGCCCAGTATCTAGAGCCTTATCTACTCCACTCAGAGGCTTAAATTTCTAGATAAGATTGCATGTATATATGATTCATAGAAATTTTTTCACCATGGCTCATGCACCTCCTCTGATTCCTAGAACTTCATAACATGGGATAGTTGTAGTCCACTACAACCACCCACACCCTGAAATGTATGACCCTCCATACCTGTTAATTCCCTTAAGGCTATTCCAAGATTCTCCATGGGGGATTTAAAAACCCCTTGTGAACACCTTCAAGATATAGCGGAGGTATGCAAGGTACACAACATATCAAAGGAGAACATTTCTCTAAGATTGATAGCCACCTCTTTTAAGGGAAAGGATCAAGATTGGTATAGATGTATGGCCTTGGGTTCCATTCTTTCTTGGGACAAGCTCGAACAGTGCCTGTTTGAACGATTCTATGAAAAGGGAGACTATTCCTTACTACTTCAATAAATAATTACCATCAAGAGGGCCCTGCATGAAGCCATGAGTGATTTCAATACCATATTCCACAATACCTAGCAAAGGATCCCCATGAATTCTCAATCTTAGGTCGTGATGGTGTTTATGTTCTATCTAAAGGCTATCAATCTATAAATTGCAGTTATGATAACCTCCATGGGAGGGAACATCCTGCTCGATGCATATGAGGTGGTGGCACACTCAGAGAATAACTAAATCAATGTTGGGAAACTTCCACCTCAGCCACCAATGCTGGTATTTGTGGAAATATTTGATGGCCATCAGGAGGAAGCAAACCCAAGAACTCCTACCACACAATTGAAGTTGGGCACTCCATAGCCTAGAAATGAGTATCCTACCACTCAAGCAAGAACATTGGGTCTCTTGTCAATGGCAGCATATATCGTTGATATAAAAGATCTGATGCAGACCTTTGCTAATGAATTAGTCATTATCAAATGAAGAAAAGTGACACCTACGGAAATGACCACTCAAGTCTATGGTGGAGGAAAGCTGCCTTATTAACATAATTCATATCAAGGATCCTACAGAGGAGGAGGTCAATAGGTGTCATCAAAAAATTAGATAGTTCTAGTGACTATGCCATTACAAACAATCAAGGGTAGTCTGAATAAGGAAATAGTCCTAGGCTAGAACAATTTGGAAGAGGACAAAAAATGTCCAGTTCTTCCCATGCAATGATAGCCATATGCCCCAAAATTATCCAAGGGGAAATATGGATCAAAAGGTGGTGGGATAGAGGAGTAAGGTTATGTTCCTGAACACGAAAAAATATGCATTACCTGAAATGGAGAATGCTTATTTCAAGGTAGAGATGCAAGGGATGTCCCTTGAACAAGAATCAAACATTGCACTTAACTAGGCTATTTTCTCATGGTTGGAGGAAGATGAGTTCATGTTTGCAAACGAATCCCTAACAACTGGAATTTGAAAAGTGTAGTCGGATTACAATACAAGATCGAAAAGAAGGCTCACAAGGGAATATGTACAACAAGCTCTGCCACATCCACTACCACGTCAATTGTTCCCCCTAGAGAAGCTGGCTTCGTAACTCGTTGTTCGACCTTGTTCATAGCCACATAACCTACCATCAATGGAAAAGGAGGTTAATAAAGCACCATGCCCAGCCATGATGGAACACTTTCTCGTGAAAACAAAAGGCCCAAACAGTTGGGACACTTAATGTAGTGGAGCAATTGAAGAAGGCACCTGCCAATGTGTCCTTATGGGATGTTATATCAATTCCCGAGAAAAAAATCCTTCTTCAAGAAAAATTAAAGATGGAGGAGCAAAGTATACAAGTGAGTGCGACTTAGTTGAACAACCAAAGTGGAAATGATAGATCTGCATTTCCCCCTCATGCTCCAAAATCAACGGCTTATGAAAATGATGTGGATAGCGTTAAAGAAAAAGAGGTAAGTGGAATAAAGCTCACTCCTTTTATTTTAATGCTTATAGTAGGAGACAAATTGTTGCATAATAATATGATTGATTCAGGAGCTAGCACAACCCTTATGTTGAAACAAGTGGCAGATGCTTTAAAACTTAAGTATGAACCCCTTGAAAAGGGAATTATGAAAATTGACAGAAAGAAAGTCCTGACCATTTGTCGGATAAGGGATTTTTCCCTAACCCTCTTTTCTTGCCCAAGCCAGACACCCACTCAAGAAGTAGTAATAATAGACATTCCACCAGTTTTCAGAATGTGTATATTAAGAGATTTCACTGTGAAACTTGGGGGATACCTGGAACTTGATTGGTTCCACTTTATATTAAGAACCAAACATGGAGAAAAGATGAATATATTATCCAAATCCTTGCATCTCAAACATATTGTAGATGACACAAATGTATGCTTCAGAGCTACTAATACTTAACTTTTCAATAGGAGATATATTGTGTAGAAATTCCCAGAGAGGAAGAAGATATAGACAAGTGTATTTTAGAAGAAGAGATACTGCTCAATTAGTTCACTGATTCCGATCCATTTGACAACTTCCACACTACAAGGCAGAGGGATTATGTGATTTTTGATAGAGATTAGGCCTTTCCAAAACTAATTTGAAGAGTCCAAAGGAGCTTGATGATCTATCACATTATCATATATGGATCATACCTTTTGATGGTGTCAAGTGAAAATTTGGCCCTAGAGTAGGTGTCTGATTGATATTTTGGATGAGATCATAATACCTCAGAGCTTATTGTTTCAGTATCCATGCTTTGCTGATGATATTGGATATGAAGGGTTAGTCCACAGATCAAATCTAGTAGAACCAATAGGTGCAAGTAAGAAACAAGTTGTCAGAAAGTCAGAATCAATAGTAAGCCAGATCTGTGGGAAAGCAACCACAATAGATACACGGCTAAGATATCAAGTACATAATGTAAGGGACCTCATCGAAAGTTTTGAATCTTTTGGTATGTAAGGAAATCCTTAATCTCAAGATGGTATCACCTATCGGAAATTTATTATTAGGGCACATTCAGAATCAATTTCCTATCTAACAAATAAAATATTCTCCATAGTTTCAAGGGATTATAGCAAGCTTAGTGTCAAAAAAGGAGAAAAGTCAGCAATGGGAAGGAGGGCCTCTCACAGGAATAAAAGGAGGCTGAAAGAATTATGCTGGAAGTATGATCTCAAAGGATACCACCTGGGTATAGTCCAACTGGTCTTTTCCTTAGATGGAGAACCTAAGTCTGTAGGGAAGAAACAAAGGATAATTTTACCAAAAGTTGAAGCCCTGGTAACACAAGATTTCACCAAATGGGACAAGACAAAGGACATATGTCCTATCAAATTTTTTGCTTGGTTATTAAACTTGGTCCCAGTCTGGGAAAGGGATAGGGATATGTGATTTTATGTTGGCTTTCAAGGCCCAGGAGGTATTTTGTTGAATGATCATTATTCCCTGACATTGATGCAACAGTTCTCCTAGGCTCTAACTAGGACAAAGATCTCATCATTGATACATGATTCCCCAAGGAATGATGAAGTTTTCATAATAGAATCTAACTAACTAAGGATGTCGTCTACCACTAAACTATGGGAAAAGTTTGTACACTCAAGAACAAATTTTTTTGAGATGGTCTAGAGCTCAGAATTGAACATAAGGTTTTTTCCAGGTAAATCTAGCCTTGTTTGAGGATTCATACCAAATTTCATGAGCATTGTGACCCCATTCACCCTGATGATTAAAGAGAAAGCATTTTTTCAAGAAACTCCCAAGGGCATAGTGGTTATCAAAAAACTAGAGAAGAATGAGGAAGAAAATGAAGAACTTCCCATTACACTCCCTTCACCAAAGCAAAGGAGAACCGATGTGTAGGAACATATCACAAAAGGAAAATTTAATAAGCTTGTAAGGAAGCTAAAATCTAGGATGGGTCTATTCGAAACTACTACACCTGCCAATGCCCAAGGTTTGGCAAAATCTCAAGGATTAAATTTTGTTGCCAAATACAAGGATCTTCTGAAGTCTTCATCATATTGTTATATGCAAGAGGGTAGTTTAACCAAACCGACCAACAAGAGCCTAACAAGGTCAATCAAATTTTTTGAGTTGGCTACTCAAAGAGATTGACATAGTCATAAATGAGTCACCGTGTTGATAAATCAAATTACTGTCAAATCGGCTTCAAAGTTTTTTGGGTATAAATTGATGTATGGAAATTCGGCAAAAACTCTGAAGCTGAAAAGAGACAGAGAAAAGGCCCATTGAGCTACGACTAACTATCATCAAATAATCAGATGATGTTTTGATGAAGAAATTTTTACCCAAAATTTAGAGAAGTTTTAGTGCTAAATTACTACAGACTCACTACGGAGCTAGGATGACCTATTAATTTCAAAGTGCTATGAAAAGGACCTTTCAAAAACAACACATGCGAAGGAAAGAAGGTGTACAGTCTCAAAGAGATTTTTTTAGATAAATTGATGAATGGTATTTATCTAAGAATTTTTTATTAAAAAACAAAGTTCTTTTTAAAAAGTTTAACAGTTATGTACCATATGTAAAAAAAATTGTAATTATTTTGAAGTTGTTTTAAGAATAAGCCCAGCATAACACAAGAGAAATAAAAGCTATACTATATTATGTCTATCAACAAAATTCATAGTATAGTATGTGGCCTAAGGCAAAAAATATTACAAAAGGCTCTCTCGAGTAAAAACCATTAAGGGGAAGCAAGAAAAAGTTGTTAAAAGGGAGGTGATGACCAGATAGACAATAAACTTCCACCTCCAACAACAAAGCAAAAAGGGACTCGTAATCAGGTTCTGCTTCTCCTCCTACTCCTTTTTGTCTAGCAGTTTTCAAATAGGGACCAAAAAAACAACACCTGCTAGCTATGCAGTCCAGACCTAGGGTCTACTTGCTACGAAGTGGCACTAGGAAACCAAAGTGATTTTTCTAGGAAATTCCCAGAATCCTTTCCATGTCATACTCCCATAGAAGGAGAATGGCCATTGGTTGAGAGGAATAATGGTGCGTCTCCACATCCATGGTGTGAAAGTCAGTAAGGAAGGGCAACTAGGGCACACCCACTCCAAAGTCCATGTGCCTATGGAGGTCCATGGAACTTGGGATGTTGATGCCCAGAATGGACACTCGCACTATCTTTCCAAGCCCTTCCCTTAAAGAGGTGTCAAAAATCTTCTAACATGGTGAGATTATCATAGGCTTGGCCACACCTAGGTCCAGTAGTGAGGCCACGAAGCGAGAGAGTACATTAAAGTTACTCCAGAGCTGGTTCTTGTCGATAAGGTAGTCTGCACCAATGACCCACTTGAATGAAGTCATGATCAAGGGGCTGCAATTCTTCACTAGGAACTTGATACAGGCATCAGTGATCTCTCCTGCAAAGTAGTTCTGTGGTCTCCGCAGAAGGAGTTGAATAGGAGTACCTAGACTAGCAAACATCATGATAGCAGTGGATTATGGCAAAAAAGAGTAGGTGGAGGGCTAGCTAATTTAGTTAACTATATGTTCAAATAAGTGTAACAAAAGGTGGTGTAGCTATATATAGAAAAAGATGACCAAGAAATTCACCAATGGGATGTCTATTTTTGGTCGGATGGTAATAGAAAATTTTGAGACAAAACGGAGCAAGGTGGAAAAATCATATAGAGGATTTGATGGAATACCTTGAGAAATAATTTGGGCATTGGGGAGTAAATTCCCTCATATGCTAATGGTTGACACGTGTCCTTTTCCATCATCACTGCCAACTAGTTCACTAATGGAAAATACATGGATTAATACACTAAGGATATGACATATTAATGAAGACATCTTTTGAAAAGTACCTTGTGTCATCTTGGCACACTCCATATGACGAAAAGCACACTTTTCAGTATAATGAATTAAAGGAAAGAAGAGGTGGTAGAAGGAATGCACTAATTCCATTTCCATAGATTTTTTCAGCTTTCCCAAGGGATACAGATGTCCCATCCACACATATTACCCTGGTGTTAACATTTAATGAGCCATCGATAGTAGAAAACTCATAACTGCATGCAAAGCCCTGAATTTAATTGCGCTCAAAAGTAGGTTAGATTTTAGCAAAGGAAAAATAATTGTTGTGACCAGAGAGTTTCTATATCATTTTTCAAAAAATCATGGTAGAAGTATCTACCTCTGGCAGGAAGGTCGAAGTACCAAATAGAGGACCTACTTACACTAATATATTTGGGCACTACTCATTTTCCAATGCCCCAGCTCTAGAAGAATGACCATTTGAACGTTGCAGAAAGCTCGAATCTGAAAAACGCATCTTGAAGGAGGAGTTTCAAGATATAACCAACAATGTTTATGACCCTCAGTTATTCACCAACCCTAAAAATCTTAGGGAAGGTGCTTTTTAGAGGATGTTGGGACATCAGTCTGTAGACGGTTTTGTATTTTGGCTTTGGAATAGTGGCCTACTATAGTTTGTGCTACCCGCTATACATCCATTCCTGGAGCTGGTTGATGTGTGCACAAAGAGGTTTAGCAAAAATATGGAGGCTATTAAGGGACATGGGGTCAAGACTACTATTTCAGCCAAAGCTATATGGGATATGCTATGTATCCCTATGGGTTGGGGTGCTGACCTTTTCGATGAAGAATAGATGGATGTCTTGGGGGAAGATATGTTCAGGTAGACATGTTTTTATGAGGAGGAATCAAAGGAAAGGACATAGAGAGGACAGATTTTTTGGCCTCTATCACAAAGAAAATTCAAGAAGGATAGACAGTCTGTGTTCTTGATGTTAGCCTGGGTATTTGGGCTCGATGATGATGAAGAGGTTAACCCTTTCTAGTTTTCCCTAGGCTTTGTGCTCCAAAAAAAAAGGGTGTAGATGCGCTACAATTTTGATGAGGTGATGGCTAGAAATATGAAGTTGTAGTGGAGAAACTACAATGTGGAGTTCAAATTCAAGTATTCTTCCATCCTAATTCATTTATTTTTACATCAAAATTTTGAGTGGCTAGCAAGGAATGTGTTGGTGTCCAAAACAAATTAGAGATGCTATATCCAACCAATTTCTATATGGACCCCTATATTTTGAAAAACAAGAGATTACTATCAGTTTGTCGATTTGTTTCTAAGACCAATGTTGCAAGTTTTACTGCCTCGCCTCATCAGCCATTTCTCTCAGGAGGTTATGGAATTGATAGAGCATCCACCTATCCTGATGGATTACTTTTTGAATGAAGATTTCACATTCGTTAGGTCTCACAATTTTCCTAGGGAGGTTTTCTGACTCCCTAGATTTGCAATAGATTGAACTTTTGCATTAGAGGCTTGTTGATAGGTGTCCACTGTTGATAGAATTTATGGTGTTGGGAGGAATAAGGAATTTTTTTTATCTTCCCCTTATGATTGAAAAGAGCCAAGTAATATTGAGCAAGCAAAAGGTTGAGGATGAGATCATGAATCTTTTAGTAGCTCTAGGTTTGGTCCTCATTTGTGACAAATGGAATTATAACCTAGATGGGTGTTTCAGTTTAAGGCATGAATTTAGGGATTATTTCGAAAGGAGGAAAAATATTTCTCAAGAGAGTGCAAATATGTACATCGACCTGGCCCACATACCAGAGAAACAACCAAAATGGCTAAGTTTTTATCAGCCACAGGCACAATATCAGAGAAATCTCCCGATGGAAAAATATCTTAGTGCACAGTTGAGGCGTAAGGAATGGTCAAAAAGAAAGAAGGCTGAATTCTGTAGGTTTCGACAAGAGATGAGGAATCTAGGTGCCTTGTTCAATAGCTTCCAACTCGATGAAGAATTTGAGGATGCATATGATAAGGAAGCTGATTCCAACAATAGCAATCTTGAGACAAGCCATGAAGTTAAGGAGGAACAAGTTCCAATCCTAATTCCTAGACCTCAGGAACCCGACAACAAAAGAGATATAGGACTAGGTGGTTCATAGGCTCTATTCACATCCCAAGCCTAAAGCAGAGGAAAGGAGACTCAACGATCCCCAAGAAGATACTTAGTGTCCGTTGATGTCCAAATTTTGGAGGACTCAGCCAGAAGGAGATCAGAACGTGTTGGCTCTAATCATGTGAAGTGGAGGGAGATCCAAGGCTTAGGTACCCCTGATATACTGGTCCATCAGGAAGAAGAAGTTGAGTCCGCCTTGCGAAATTTTCATCGACTGCGGCTCAGGTATGTTTTTCTCCCCCTCTTCTTCCTATTTTTGCATCTTTGTTACAACCCCAGTCTTTTCCTATTAAAAGTAATCCCCCATCTTCAGTTATTGAATTGGTAATGATGAATACAACCCCTGCCATTGAAAATTAATCTGCTAAAACATTTTTGGGCATCAAAGGAGCATTATCCATTGTAGTTGTTGTTGTGTCATTAGTTGCTTTGTATAAATCCCCCATAAAAACCACCAAAACTATGGCTTTTCCCATTACTCCTAGTCTTTCTACTTATGGAAAAGAACCTCAACATCAACCTTTTTCTGCATTTACCCCTACTATTTCTTCCCTTTCTCCTTTTGGCATTCGACCTTTTTCTATGATCACATTGTCTTTTGCGTCTCCTCACACTCACATATCTAAAGTCTCTCCTACCATTACCCTTTTTGGATTGCCTCCTAGTACTCCCATTGTAGCTCAAAATTTTGATGTCCCTTAGATTCTTCATGGTCATTTTTATGCCACCAAACAGGCCCAAAAGACCAGGAAGCTAAAAATGTTGTCAAATAGTGTTGAAAGGACCGTGACCAAGATGATTGAAGCTTGTTTTAATGAAGAGAGGAACTCCCTACTTATCACCACAATGAGGTCGCTTGTTTCTAAGATTGAAAGGAAAATGCAGATGGAAGACTACGAAATTCATGTCATGGGCCTGGATCTGAGTGAAACTCGCCCGCATGGTAAAATGGTCCTAGCCAAAGCCACACAAAAGGTGGTATATGTTGATTATGAACAACTAGATAGGCAATTAAGGAAGCGTGAAGTTGAGTTGGAAAATGTGAAAGGGACAGTGAGTAGGCTGCAGAATGAGGTTTGAGCCAAAGATGCTGAAGTGACCCACGTAAAAAAAATTCAAGGAAAACAAGGAGACATGTCCAAGTTGCTTGCTGATACTTGAAATGAGCAATTTTAGCTTCATGTTGAAAATGAAAAGGGTATGTGCAGGATCATGATGGGCCAAAAAGTGGCAATATAATGGGTATTTGTAGGGTATGTGGTTGATGACTTTTTTTTACCCAAAATTAATGAAATGAAAAGGGTTTTTAAAGGAGATTCTCATCTTTCCACCAATATAAATTATGCTTTACTTTGAGTTTAATAAATAATTATTATTCATTTTCTATTTGAATTACAACTAAAGTCCTGATTGATAGGTTGATTGAAAATATCTACAACTTTCAAACAATATCACATTTTTTAATTTGAAACATGCATCACATTCTATGCTTCACATACTATAGGATTAAAAAAGAAAAATTGAATTTCATGAAGTTTTGACCAAGTTAAATTTGTAATTAAAAATTCATAATTAATTATTTACTTGGAAAAAAATTATTAAAAAATCTATCACATCCGACATAAGTCCTCTATTTATGTCTAAAATCTTATAAAAAATAATTATCATTTTATTGTGGTTAGGGTGGTCAGATAGACACCTACTTCTTATTTTTTCCCTGAAATTTAAGTACTACTGCATTGAAATTTCAAATTTTCACCAAATAGAATTAAAAAAAACTAGCAGTTTAGAAACTACATTCAATTTTCTACAGATTCTGTTCTTACATATTTTTTGAAATAATATAGATAACCTTATTCAAAATTTTACATCAAGTTTCCTAACTCTAATTTTTCTGAATTTTTTGCCACTTAAGGGCCTGTTTATTCCATGATGATCCTGCACATACCCAAAAATTAAAGAAAGAATTAAGTGATGCCAGATCCTAAAATATTAATGATCCACAGAGAATCCAAATTGAGGTGGAGGAGTCAAGATAAGAATTCAGAAGACTAATCTTTGAGTTGGTAAATATTCTTCGAGAGAAAGGTCAAATAGAAGAAAATACCAAAGTAAGAGAGGCTCATTGGAACTAGGAGTTAACTACTACAAGAAGATCTAATTCCTTCTTTGTAATTGAGAAGGTTAGTGGCCATGCATTGGGAGAAGATAGTGGTTGGTGTGTGTGTACTAGGACCCATGTTACAGTTCTTAAAGGATGTATGAGAATTGAATGCCAAAGTTGGCCTAATGGCTGACCACTTCATACAAACATGTTCACCTTAGGTGGCAGATTCCCAAAGTTTTATCTCCAAATTGAGCATTACCATTGATTAGGTTCTTAGAATAGCAGAAATTCCTGATTGAAGGGTTTCCTCCATCAATTCCAATGAGATCATCAACTGCCATATAGTTGCGGTAAATTGCAAGGATCATCAAATGATGTTCAATAAAAGGGTCACCAAGATCAAAAAGGACTTCACCGTCCTGGTTGGTTTCGAGTTGCCTCCTCTTCTCTCCCTAGAAGATGTACTAACAATGGAGCAAATCAATGAGGTAATCCAATAAAACATCCAAGCCACTACTGAACTTCCAAGCTCGACTGTTGTACCTATAGTGGATGATTTTGAGTACGAAATCTACCCTCTTTCTCGACTGTATTATCACCTAGGTGCAATCTCTTCCAGATGGAGTGTCATCTATTTTAACAATACTTTTGATCTCAAACAAACATATAGGAAAATTTGGACCTTTGTTCTACCAACTAATGTAGATTGGGAGGCTCAATGTGTTGCTTTCATAAAACTCCAAGAACAAACAGAGGCCTAGGTTGGAATCTCTGTAAAAGTGAATACCCCTCTAAGTCACCAAAACTGTAAAGGTTTTTTTGCCTCGGTCATTTTATTTGGGTTTGCACAAATTTCTCTGATGTCAGGTGCACCTGCACTCAGATAAATTATTGACAAGGTGCACAATATGCCACATGGTCGTTGTGCAACTTTTACCTTTTATCTTCCTTTCCGGAGAAGGTTTAGGACACGTGTTTTCTTGTCAAAAAAATTTCGTGGGAGCTATATTTGTGAGCTTGGGATTTTTCACCCTACTGACAAGTCACCTCCTTGTCATGAGCTATCTGCACTTCCTATAAAGATATCTGATTGAGGAGTTTGTCTGAGTTGGTTGGCCTTTCTTTTCTTTCCTTGGTTTTTGAGATGGAAGTTTTGAGATGGTACCTTGTAGTGATGTGATAAATCAATTATGTCTGTTGCCAGGTTGTTTTTCCTAGTATCTGATCATATTTTGGTTTTACCTTTTCTAAAATATCTAGAGAACATTAATTGAGTAGTTGAAGAGTTAATGCAAAGAATTTTTGCAGCCTAACCAAGAGTCTATGATCGGATTGTGTGTTATCAACTTTTTGGACTTGTCATTAAACCAAAAGATCTACTTGTCAATGCCTAATACAAGCTTTAGTTAAGAACCACAGGAGGCGGTTAGACCATGTCACAAAACCAAACGCTTAGTGTTTCAAGGAAGACCAAGGGTCACACCTTGCAACAATCCCCCTAGCACAAGCATGGGGTTTGAACCTATGACCAGCTCTAATACCAATTGTTGGACTTGCCATTGCACCAAAAGATCGACTTGTCAATACCCAATACAAGCTTTGGTTAAGAACCATAGGAGGCGGTTAGACCATGTCACAAAACCAAGTGCTTAGTGCTACGAGGAAGACCAAGGATCACACCTTGCAACACAACTATCAACACTTGGTAGTAATTACTTCTAGGCTAAGGCCATGTTCTCTTTCTTTGGCGACTATAAAAGGGAGGCGACA
Organism: Sequoia sempervirens; assembly: GCA_007258455.2. Lineage (NCBI taxonomy): Eukaryota > Viridiplantae > Streptophyta > Pinopsida > Cupressales > Cupressaceae > Sequoia > Sequoia sempervirens. The sequence goes on from VDFB02018296.1 coordinate 44,537,427, forward strand.
ACAAAAAAAAAGAGAGGATTTTCTAGGAGGAACTACTTTTCTTTGTTAAAAATAAGTGTTTCTTTTTAGTTTTTCTCAAAGTTTTAAGAACTATTTTTCAGAGGCAAGTTATAGAACTACTTTGTTCTAGAAAATTATATCTATTAAGGTTTAAACTATTATCAGATTGGCATCTGAACTTTGTTTCAAAGTTCAATTTTAATTAAAGTATGAACTACTAAGGGGAATTTATTGAGACTGTGCATGTATGGCCTTATTCAAGCTTTCTTTCTTTATATTGTCATTTTGAATGAAACACCATGTCTTGCAAGCTATATTCTGGTAGTTTAAATAGCGGATTTCTATTGTTTATGCTTGTGTGATGGAATAGCAGTGGAGAATAATCAAAGTATGTCATTAGACTTTTCTACTTTTCTAAAAAATGTTATTCTATTGTACTATGTTGTATTAGGAGACAAAGTTCTTGTAATTTCTAAAATATTATTCTTTTATTCTAAGGAATCTTTATGTTTGATCAGACCTCAATGAACACTGCTTGTGGAAAGATTTTAAAGTCTGCACTATGCTTAAAGTTAGCCTTCATTTTTTGTTCTCTTTCCTACAATGAGGGGTTGTGGCATTCTGTGTCCTTTATATCAATCATAGGAATAACTTGGGTTTGAAATGTTGTAAAACCTTTGGCGCATCACCTTTTATGTTTTATATTTACATTTCCTTTCTCCCTTATCTCAAAACCCCAAAAGAAGAGCCGACTTTCTATAAAAAAACCCAGAGGTATTCAGTGAGACGTAATTTGACCCCCACTCAATGAATTTCCTATAAAACTATTAGAGAGGGGAAAACTTTGATGATCAACAGTATCGATCACCGTTCCTTGAAAAATAGGACTAAAACAATTAGATGTCTTAATCTCCATCATCCCAACATTGGATCAATTCCATGTGAATCTTAGTTATCCATGACTAATCTCCATGGAATTCATCATGTTGTTTGTGCATAAATGTTTAAATTTTCCCTTTGAAAATGTAATATTTACTGTGCACCATAGTGGATTCAATCCTATGTCTTCTTGTGGGAACTTTTTATTGGATTTCTTTTGGCCCAAGCCTATTGAACCTATCAAACCTCATGAAGTTTTATTTCTCAAATCCTTTCAAAAGTTTAAGGAAAAATGTATAGTAGAGTTATCCCTTTGAAACATTCCTCAACCAATGTTTGAGACTCCTATCCTTGATGAAACCATGAGAGAACCAAAAACTATTTGAAATAACCAAGACCAACCTGAGATAGATCCTTTTCCTATCTCCCACAAATTACCAAGAGACAACCAAAACAATTATATCATTCCTCCTAAGATAAAAAAAAGCTTACAATGGTAAAGAGAAGATGGTTGATCAACATCCTATGGTTCCTTTCATTCCTCCCCTTGGGGAGGAAAAGAAACCTATGGTTAATAGGTCCACTACCACACAAACAAAAATTGAAAATCATACTAAAAGAAACAGAAATTCTAGAGAGTGTAGGCATAGAAATTTTTTTATTGCTCAAAGGTTAAACAAATAACAATAAATAAAATCAACATCCAAACTTAACTAAAGCAATACATGATGAGTCTCCCTCTTCACCACAACAATAAAGATCCTATATCCCAACCATAACAGGGACTAGCACCCTCTTTATACATTATCATTCGACCTCCCACTATGATTAACTTAGAAAATGATGATGAGATTGCTAAAATTGATGAGAAGGGGCATTATTAATTAAATTCATTATTTTCCTATGTCATGAGCTTAAATGACAATTCTCCTAATAAGAGTATTGAACTTGGTTCTTCTCCTAGTTCAGAACTTGTTGTTGTCCCTTTGGCTAGTTGTCCACCTTCTGTATACTATGAACAAGATTGAGATGTGCAAAACCTTCTATAGGTTGACTCGCATGTGCCTTACTAGTCTTCTCTTTTTTTTCTTCTTCATGTTTCTTTTATGTGATTGCATGTGCATAATGTCATCTCCCCATACTATTCTATTTGATGTATATGTCTCTCTCTTTGTGAAATACCTCTATTTGTACCTACATTCTTCTCTATGGCGTAAAGCTTTTCACTTTACCTTTTCATTTGTCTTGTGTTTTCCTTTTTGGGATGACGCAAGGTATCGAGACATTTATTTTTCTTCCATGCGACCAAATTTTTATTTTTTTTTCACTCTCTGTGTGTCATTCTTCCCACTTCATGAGTATTTGGGGAATGATGACATTCCAAGCTCTATAAAAATATTGTAGAAAAGACACACTAACCTCGAATCCATGGATCCCTTTTGTGATTTTTGGATTTCATTTTGAGGGCAACACCTTTCCATGAAATAGCTTCATTTGGAAGCATATGACTTGGCATAGGGATTTCCAAATAAGCTCTCATGTCCTCTTTCTTGTTAGCATTTATTATTTTTTACTTTAAAGTAATTGCTCACAGCATGGTGTCTAACAATTTCTTTAAAGTGGGGGTATACATTGGCACTATTATTTTGCATTTGAACTCATGTTTCATTTTCTAGTATTCTTACTTCATACGACGCGTCTTTCACTTTTAGGTGAAATTGGGCATGATTTCCTTCAAGAGTGTGATCCTCTTAGTATATTATATTTCTCTTATTAACTTAATGTGACACACTACATCCGCTAATTTGTGAATTTTCTATTATTTGATTGGTCCTCTCTTGGATACATTAGCCACAATGTTCCCTAAGTTACGAACTTACATCAACTAAGAAAAAATCCTTTGAATTTAACTTGCACTATTTTGCATTTACAATAACTATTATATGGCCACCTTGCATAACACACATTGCTTGCCTGTGGAACCATCTTATTTTTTCATTGGTGTTAGCATGCAAAGTTTTGCTTACCTCATGAATCCTATTGTTCTTGTTGTGTCCATCCTTACCAAGGTTATTAGTAGGTATATATTTGGTATGGTTAGCATATGGGAAACAAACTTATGTGTGAATTTACCATAGCCACTTACTTGTCTATGTGAGTGCATACCAGACATGTGATTATATGTCTCTGGGGGCTCACCTAGTTGACAACCTAAGGTTCCACTAGCCATCTTTAGCATGCATTTAGTTTGAATAGTGGACATCACATTCCAATTGTAAACATTTTTTGGACAAAAAACTTAAATTTGGTCTACATTACATTGGACAAATGGTCAAGGCTTGATCCACCCATTTTGTTTTTATTTTTCTTGCTTCTTATGTCTTTGGTAGTGTATTTTTTTACCTTGTTGTCCCTCCTAATACTATTCACATGATTGTTCTTTTGTGCCTATGTTGCTTTGCCAAAGCATCTTCATTTTGACGTCTTGCACAAGCCTCCTGACTGTTGTCATCCTATCTCACTAGCATTGGTATACTTGGACCCCTCTTGATGGGAGTTTGTCTACTTTAGTGCAAGTTTGAAGCAAGTTCCTCCTCTCACAAAAGTGGGGGCTAAATGTAGAGTAGAAAAATGTATCCCTTTATATTTTCACACTTGTTTAGGCCCTCCTTGCTAAAATTGGGCTTCTTTATTTAATGCATTTCTCCAAGGATAATCCCAAAATTCATCAAATAACTAATCATAATTCATGATTTTGGGTTTTTTGTTCTACGTCTAGTGATCTGGGACTCATACGCCACCTTGGGATTATGGTTCAAACCTAGGTTTTAGGGCTTAATCTTGAATATTGCATAGAACTAAGAATGTCTTGAAATTTGTGTCCTAAGCTTAAGCTTCTAGGACTCATACGCCCCAACTAGCGTATGCATCCCACTTTAGCTTGGACCTATTTTTAATTCAATTCTTGGAAAGATTTTATTCTCCTAGATCTTATGATGGCTTGTAGTGTTTTAATTTTGAGAAATTTGGCATAAACAAGTATAAATACAAGGTAATTTTACATAATTTCACCTAAGAAATCTTAATAATATTTAAGCATTAAATAATTCTCACAATTCAAGTATTCAAGAGCATTCAAGAATCATGTCAAAGTAATCATGCATCATGTGTGTTTTTGTGCTAACATTTGTGATGTAGGTGTTTCATGATTCAAGAAAGAATTCAAAGACATTATCGCATATGAACAATCAAGAGTCAAGATCTACATTCATGCTAGCCATTTCACATTAGATTGCATCCTTTACTTCAAGGGTTTGGTGAGTTGCAACTTTGCATATTTTTCATTTATCATTCCTCCATTTTATTCCATTTCATTTCAAGGTTTATTTACCAAAATGGGGTTTGAACAAGGAAAACCCCTATCCACAAATAAATCAACATTTTTCTCCCTCTACATGTGTGATTGCAGATATAGGTATTTTTAGATTGAAGATCCTTTGAAGAAAAAGTTGCAAGATTGAAGAAATTTGTCAAAGTTGTCAAGAAGTTGCAATCTTCACAAAAATTCACCTAGAAGCTATCATTCAAAATTTTAGAATCAAAGATCGGATGAGAGGGAAGCTACAAAATATCACTAGAGGATACCATAGTTTTGAACAAATCCTAATACTATGCCTAAATCACCACCTTGGGCATATGAGTCCTAGTATACCACTTTTCAAAAAAAATTGTAGATCCTTGTTTGCCAATTGTAGATTCCAAATTTAGCTAGAAACCCTAAACTAGGACTAAATCACCCAGTCTAGCATATGAGTCTTATTTCACATCAAAATTCATAATCTTAGGATTGTAGACCTTGTTTCAAGCATCTCCAGTCTTCCAGGTACTTCTCTATTTAGCCTCAGTTTGTTATTCTAATTTTAGGTTCATCTTCTAGATCATATAACTAGATTTTCATATTGCATTCATTTCCTTCTTTCTAAGCATTAGCTTAGTGGTGAACTCATCTTTAATCATACCTAAGGAGACCTTGTAGCAATCTCTTTTCCTAATTGGATCATTAGGTTGTGATCTCTAGGGTTTCCTTGAATGAAATTAGAGTGAAATAGGAAGGGGGACTCCCCCCTCTTGTGTGTTCCATCTCCTAGAATGTGGAGAACCCTATCTCCAATGATTTAGTAATGATGATGAAAGCATTCATAATTTCATTCATAATTTTCTTGAAAACCTTGAGAACAATGCATCATTTTACCATTCCATGCAACAACCAACACCTCTTAATATTCCACCATGAGAGATATTTTCTCTTTTACATCTTGAGATTAAATCACAAACCAAGCCTAAACCTTCAACCAGTAGTGAACCTAGTTCCTATAACCAAGTGCATATTCATCCATCTTACACTAATAAAGTCACCAACACACCCATCAACCTAGAAGAAACTTATGTCCAAGGCTTTCAGATCTTAGCTAAACAAGTATGTGACACAACAAATGAGCATTAGATTGACAAGTTGTTAGAACAAATCCCAATTGAAGATACTAAAGGACTAGGATATTAAGATCCTTATTCTAAGGAAACAAGTTTCCTCATTCATAATGAAAAAATCCCTCACAAGGATGATAGGATCATTTTAGTTCCTCCTCCTTTTAATACATCTCAACAAGATTCTAAAACAAGTAAGAAATATAAACCTTATAAAGTCAAAGAGTTTACATTCTTACATAGTAAAAAATAAATTGAAAAGTAAATGGAACAACTTCTTCATCTAAGATGAATTAAATTTCAACCTCCCAGTAGAAGCAACAAGCCTAAGAACATGAACTATTGTGCATATCATAGAACTTTTGGGGATCTTATTGATGAGTGTTATGCATTAAAGCTAATATTGAGTGATTTTTATCCTCCTAACATTTCTTATGACAAAAAAAACTGGATAGCAATTACATGAACTTTGCTCCTTGCCATGTAATAGTTGTAGGATCATATCATAATCACTATTAAATGTTTTACATTCATTGTAAATCATTTTATATATTGCAAGGATCTCAATCTCACCACCTAGATCTCAGCTCATCCTCGTCCTGCACTTGGTGGGGGAAAGGAGTTAGATAGCCTTGTCCGAGTTTGGAACTTTGTTTTTTCTATTGGCTAGTTGTTCACCTTTTGCATACGATGAACAAGATTGGGATGTAGAAGACTTGCTATAGGTTGACTCACATGTGCCTTTCTAATCTTGTCTTTATTTTATTTTCATGTTCTTTGTGTGATTGCATGTGTGTAATATGATCCCATGTACTATTCTATTTGATGTGTCTTCATGTTCATTCCTCTATTTGTATATACATTCTTCTATATGTCATAACCCTTTATATTTTATTTTTTTATGTGTTTTCCTTTTGGGAATGAGGCAAGGAATCGAGAAATTTAGGTCTCTTCTATGTTGACCCAAAAACTTTTCTTTTTGTTGCTCTCTATGTGTCATTCTTCCTATTCTATGAGTATTTAGGGAATGATGAAATTTTTTAGTTCCATAATATCATTCTAGAAAAGACATACACTAACCCCAAATCCATGGATTCCTTATGTGTAATTTTGGGATTTCATTTTGGGAGTAACCCCTTTTCATGACGTAGCTTCATTTGGAAACATATGCTTGACATAGGACTTTCCAAATAAGCTCTCACATCTTTTTTAGCATTTATCATTCACTACTTTAAAATAATTTCTCACACCATGGTGCTTAGCAATTTTTGTAAAGTGGGGGCATACATTGGCATTATCATTTTGGAGATCTTGGACTATATTCTTATGTTTCATTGTGTAGTCTTCTTACTTCTTGCAATGTGTCTTCTTCTTGGTGGTATCATTGGGTTTGATGTCCTTCAAGAGTGTGACCTTTCTTGGCATCTGACTTTCCTCTTAGTGGTGATGCTATGCATTGCATTTCCTAAGTTGTGAATCTTTTTTCCTAAACCTTTCCTCTCTTGGACACATTAGGCACGATGTTCCTATTGTCACTTAGAAATGCACCCTATGCGAAGTTATGAAAACTAAGCTTTCTAGTGAAAAAATGGGATCATTTCAAGGCTGTGCGTCACCTAAAGTTGAAATGAACCACCAGAGAAGGCCGACTTCCTTAGGGTATCACCTAAACTAATGATCTTTGTGAGGTAAAGGGAGAAGGAGTGTATACAAAAATGAAACTATACTGAACTATTCCTATGGTGATACACCGAGTTGATAAGAAATGATGAAATAAAAATAAGATGCAATCACACTGAGAAAACTTAACTGCAACTATTTTACTTACTCAACATAACCCCATTAGTCTTATGCATCACTCTTGACGGGTTTTATCTACCTACATATCTCAAGAAGGAAGAAACAAACTTCACGGCTTTATGGTATGAATCTAGATTTAGAAAACATTGTTTAAAGAAAACTTACATAAGCTAACATACAGGAAATGAGAGTAGTATTAGTACTTGCTTTCAAGGTGAACTTTGTTTTGCATTCCAGATTTCAGTTGGGTTACAAAGTATACATCAACTGAGGAAGGATAGATAAAAATCACTAACTCTTCTGGATGAATGACTCGAACTATCTACAAAAAAGGAAAAAATTCCTTATATATCAGATTGTGTCAGCCCCTTAGGGCTTACAAAACTATCCTGTCTTCGAGAAAGATCTCTCCTCAGATCTTTTCGACTGAATTAAATGTAGGACCTTGAGTGTCCATAACAGCCAAGAGTCACCCCAGAGAATCCTTCCTCAGATATTTCGTAGCTACCGCATTCATTTCGATCCTAGCATCGTGACCTGTTTGAACCACTTCAGCTGAATGCTTTGAATGCCCTGAGCTCACAATAGATACATGTTGCATTCATCCTGTTGACATTCTTCATTTTGATCAGACTGCCACAGCTCACCTCAGCTCCCCCTGGTTGGTCGAGTAAACTCTACGCGGATTCCTCGTGCAGTCAAAAGCTTGTTTAGTCAGAATTGCATCTCGGCGAGACACTAGAAGTGTCTCATCGATGCGATTATGCCCTTTGAAACTATCAGCACAATATGAGACAGTCGAGGAGAGCTCTTCATTTCTTTTAGCAAGACTCTGGCAAGTCAGGAAGACTTCATAGCAAAAGCGCTTTGCTTTGGTGAGGGTCTGGTCTTTCAGTTGGCATGACTTTCCTTTATTGCCCAGACCTCACACCGAGGTCCTCTCTTTCTACCGAGCTTCTCACTTTACTATTGGTGAGACATCACCTAGTCAAGGAGATGGCGAAAACCCCAACTCCTAACGAGACCGAATGTTTCCGTGGTGGGACCCCCACTTGTTTGCTTCCTTCGTCAAGACCCCCCGGTCGGGGAGACATCCATTGGTCAGAAAGAGATTGTGTTGAAGGCATCCTAATTTGGCGAGGCTTCATTTTGTTCACTTCGGCAAGAGGAAAAGGTTTCGCCAAGACATTGTGGTGAAACCACCTCCTTTGGCCGAGATCCCTTCATTCGCTGATACATGGCCATGTCGCCAAGACCATAGCGCAATAGTTGGAAACTAAATCAAAGTCAAATGTCAGGGAGACCCTCTGCATTCAGTGAGACCCTATGCCGATGGGACCAACCTTTGCCGAGAGCCCCTATGTTGTCACGAAAAGATTGTCGGGTCACTGAAACCTCTTAGCGGGCTCAAGGACTTACCCCAAAGTGTCTATCTCTCACCGAGAGTTATACCGAAGAAGTCAACACCATCGGCAAGATATTCCATCCTAGCTAAGACTTCTCTCTAAGACTCTTTGTTACCCTGAACGAATGGAGTCGGTGTGACTTTGCCTCTTCGCTGGGACCTTTCACCGAGTGCTATAGGTTATCTCGAATCCCATGGTCACCATGAGTCTCCCTGATTGATGATTGAATGGCCTAATGGCCAAAGATCTCGATGTGATAAGAGGTGATACCAAACCCTTCCTGTCATAGGGATAGGCTCTACAGCTTTGTTTGGCAAGATAAAAACTAGGTCACAACGACCTGTTCAAAATGAAAGGTATCAAAGTAGCTAGTCGTATAGACAATGAAGTTGTCATATCGACCTGGCTATAATGGAGGCTGAGACTGTAACTATTGAAGCATATTTCCAACAAGGAAATCCTATCAACTAAATTCCCTGTGAAATGTCATCGGTTGTATGAAATAACCCTCAATGAAAATATCCCATTTGGCCCTTATGAACACCTGCAACATAGATTGCTTGCCTGATTGAGCCTAAGAGTGAAAATTAGGTAACATTTCTAGCGACCTTTGCTGGATGTTTTCCTGCTCAACATGAAGACCAGTAGTCTAGGCTTATCCATCGGGCATGGAGTCGTTAGGAGGCTCAAAAAAATAAAAAAAATATCAGTTTTGCACACGGAAACAATTCATTTGAGACCCATAGGACACAATAGGTTGCCAAAAAAAACAAGGGAAAATGAAAGAGAAAACTTACTATGCCATCATAGCACCTAGGAAATAAAAATAATTAACCTGAAGCATAGAAGCACGTATTGAAAACATAAACCTAAAATAATATGTACAATAAAGGAACTCTGTCAGACTTGAAAATAGGGCTTAAGGTGTATCCCATTAACTGGGATAGGAAGCACTTCCCCTTTTGTTTTAGCCAGTTGGTAAGCATTGTGCTCCTTGCAGTCTCTAATAATAAATGGACTTGTCCACATGTTATGAAACTTGGTGTGATGGCCTGGCCTGCTTTTCAAAACATCCCATTTCAACACAAGATCTCCCGCTTTAAAATATTTTTCTGTATCCCTTCTGTCAAATGTTTTCTTTGTTTGGAGATGATGATACTCCAAATCCTTCATTGCTTTGTCCCTTAATTCTTCAAGTTCCATGAGCTCTGCATATCTCATGGACATTGGGTCTTGTTCCTCAAACATCTCCAAATGATGTATAATGTCAAGGGCTGGGAGCTCAACAAACAAGGGAAATCTTGCCTCTCTTCCATAGATTAACAAGTATGGTGAGTTACCAATAGACCTCTTAGGAGTCACTTTGTCTGCCCACAGTGCATTCTTTAATTTAGTGTGCCAGGTCCTTTGGCTATCCTCCATTGTTCTTTTGATAATCCTGATGAGATTCTTATTTGTGCTTTCAGCTAGGCCATTACCCTAGGAGTAATAATTTGAGGACGTATTTAGATGAATACCCTATTTAATAGCCCAATCAGTTAGTCTTAATCCCACAAATACGAGAGCGTTATCAGATATGATAGAGTTAGGAACTCCAAATCTAGTGACTATATCCTCATAGAAGTTCAAAATTGAAGACTCTTTTGCCTATTTCAAAGCTATTGCTTCTATCCATCGTGTGAAATAATTTGTAGCAGTCAGCACCCACTTATGACCAACACTAGATGGTGGGTTGATGGGCCCAATGAAATCAATACCCCATCTCATGAAGGGCTGCTCCACTTGAATAGGATGTAGAGGCATAGCAGGCAGCTTTTCCTTTCCTGTGAATAAAGCACATTTGATACACTTTCTTGACCAAGAATATGCATCTTTGAACAAGTTGGGCCAGTAGTAACCATCTCTCATGATTTTCCAGGTAGTAGTTCTTGGGGTAAAGTGACCCCCTGCAGCTCCATCATGAAACTCAAGAAGTACCTTTTCAATCTGATCGTTGTGAATGCATCTTAATAAGACACCATTCAAATCCCTTTTGAAAAGAACATTTCTTAACAGTCCATATGGTATGGACTACAATCTGAAGTATCTTCTTTTAGCTCCATTTAATCCTAATGGGCATTCACCAATTTGTAGAAATTGGGTCATATCTTGAACCCAATTAGTTGTTCCCATAGGCACATCATCTTGAGCACTTTGAAGTTCATTTGTATTAGCAAGTACAACATCCTTTTCTAATTTAGTTTCACTACTTGACCCTGTAGCAAGCTGCTCACAAAGAACCTTACCTCTAACCAGTTTGGTGATCTTAATATCTACATCATACTCCATGACCTTGGTGATCGATCCTACTCTTTTGTCATTCAAGTCTTTGTTCAACAGAAACTCCTTCACAATTGAGTGGGCAACCAGAATATGAATCTTATTGTTTGACACTAGAGGCTTGAATTTCTTTAAGCTTCTGATCACGGAGAGAACATACTTCTCAACAAATGAATACCTCTCTTCATAATCAGCAAGTATTTGGCTAAAGAAAGCTATGGGATGTTCTAAATTGTCACTATTTTTATGTACCAACATAGCAGAGATTGAACTAGCACTGCCAACAACATACAAAAAGAAATCCTTGGAGAAATCTGGATTTACCAATGTTGGGGCAGATGCTAAGGCCTCCTTAATTTCTTCAAGATTGTTCTTAGCATCTTTTGTCCAACTAAAAACTATGTTTTTCTTTAACATATTTGTCAAAGGTTGAAACAGGTTTGTAGCATCGGGGATGAATCTTCTCAAAATTTTGATTTGGCCCAAAAAAATTTGCAGACCCTTCTTGTGATTTGGTAATGGCAACTCAAGTATGGCTCTGACTCTTTTGGGGTCAATAGTAATTCCTTGCTTTGACACTATGTGTCCTAATAATTTCCCTTCATGAACAACAAAGATACTCTTTTTTGGATTCAGAGAGATACCAAACTCTCTACATTTTTCAAAAACTTGTCTAAGATGTAACAAATGTTCATCAGCATTCTTAGAATAAACTGTAATATCATCTAGGTAAATCAGTATAATCTTGTTGATCAAACTTTGAAATTCCATGTCCATGGCCCTCTGAAACGTGGCACCAACATTGGATAAACCAAAAGGCATCCTTTTGTATGCCATGGTGCCCCACTTAGTTGTGAAAGCAGTTTTGAACTGGTCCTCTTTCCTAACCAGCACTTGGTTATAGCCCAAAAAACCATCCAGCAAGGAAAATCTTTTAGAACCAACAACTATTTGTAAGATTTGTTCCATGGAAGGCAACGGGTAATGATCTTTCAAAGATGCTTGGTTAATATCCCTAAAGTCTACACAAAGTCTTATTTCACCACTTTTCTTCCTAACCGGAACAAGATTAGAAACCCAGGAGGTGTGTTTAATTGGAAAAATGATACCCCCTTCAACTAGTTTGGTTAGCTCTCTAATCATTAAGGGTTCAAGCTTAGGATTCAAAGGCCTTTGTTTCTGCCTTATTGGGTTAGCATTAGGTTCTAACTCAATTTTGTGCTAAGCAATATGAGGATCAAATCCTTTCAAATCTGAATATTCCCAAGTAAAGACATCATAGAATTCTTGACATAAAGCAACAAATTATTGTCTATATTCATGTGGACAAATTTTTCCTATCTTAAGGAATTTACCTTTGAAAAGTTTTAGCTCTTCATAATGTTCTTTGATTTGTAAGTGAGCTTTACCCTTTTTAAGCTGATCATCAGTACTGAAAATTGACTCTAAGGTAACAAGACCTTTGGGTAACTTATTTTTCCTCAGTTGTATGACTTGATCACCATACTGTTGCTTGAGTTTTGCTTGATTCATCATGGAGAACTGGTCTTCTTCGAGCAAGAAAGAAAGGATTTGTTCATCACTGTCAAAGACTTGCTAGTGAATGTCGTTATCAGGAATTGATGGCCTGACTACAACCTTCACATACTGTTGTATTTTCTCTTTTCTAATATCTCCTGGAATATCAAACTGTACCCCAACGGCTGCAAGTCTATTAGTATGCTTGTTCTGAATCCTTGGAATAGACACTAAGTTGAAGGCATCAAAGTCCTCAAGCATGTTCCACACTCTATTTCTATAAGACTTCAGTGCATCATTTTTAGCAACATTGAGGCCTCTTATTTGATTGAAAATTAACTCGTTGTCCCCATATACTTTCAAGCGGGTTATTCCTCTCTTCCTGGCCCACTCAAAACCTTGAACAAGGCCCTCATACTCAGCAGTGTTGTTGGAACATACAAAAGCAAAACAAAATGTAAAAAAATACTTATCACCCTGTGGAGATACAAGCATTGCACCTCCTCCAGCTCCATTTTTGCTTCTAAACCCATCAAAATACATCTCACATAATTCATTCTATTGTTTCTATAGCTGGCGAGAATCCTTTTCGAGATTAGGAATCTCTGCATCAGGTTCAAGTATGACATAGTTACCCATACCAGCATCTCGAATGACGTCTTCAGGACTGTCCAGCACATTTTCAACTACCCATTCATGTAGACGTACAATAGGAACAACATCTGCTTGAAGTTGTTGAACAGCAACCAACTCATTGTCAGTAAAAGCAACACAATTTTCATATGCAGCAAAAGGAGCAGCATTGATGGGACTTGGGTTATATGGCTCAATGTGATCCTTGGCCAACCTTTAAGATTTAATGGTATCCTTGGTTCCATATCTTGTTCTAAATAGCATATGTGACCAATCAGCTAACACATAACCACCTATCTTGGTTGTAAAGTCTCCTTCTAAGCACAAGGAAAAGAAAGATGGAAGGTCTATGACACATATGTTTTGGGGAACTGAAAAATTAGGACAAGCATGAAGGGTAAGAATTAAATCCTTAATGATGCCCAGTGTATTAACGGAGGTACCATCCAATTGGATTACTCCTTTTTCTAAAGGTTGATACTTTAGCCCAAGCTTGTCAACAATCTATTTTGGCATCACAGAGCTACTAGCTCCACTATCTACCATACAGCTATGAACTAACTTATCACCCATGATCACTGACATGTAAAAGGGAGGTGGTTTGACTTCTTTTCCTACCTCTTTGTTGGGATGCTTATCATTTTCTTGAGGATTATTTGTCAAAATAGTCCTAACTTGACCTATTAGAGACTCAGATTCATCAGACATTTTCAAACTTGTCAAGGCTGACTGTAACATATCCTTTTGACCTAGGATGACTAATGAATCCCACATAGACATCGTTATGTTTATCCTTTTCATACTATCAAGAATGTTAAAAGGTATAGCTAGGTTTACTTTATTATGTACCTTTACGCCAGTGTGATAAGCTTGTAAGTGTGGTTGCTCCCTCAATGGGAGTTGTTGATTTCCTTTCAAACCACTAGTCACTTGAGATGTAGATGGTTCAATAGTTGATGCCTTTCCTTTGTCGGCTGCATGATCAAGCTCAAATGCTCTCTTTTTTTCCCTAGTGTTAGTAGTGACTGAGGAATTTTCCACATTCAACTTGCAAAATTCTTCACCTTTCCAGTTTAGTAGGGTAGCATCATTTGCAAACTAATCCTAGTGTTGTGGAGATGGCTCATTAAATGCACTCTACTATGAACATGAGGAATTTTGTACCATAAGTGCCTGATTGATGAGTCCATTTGAGCAAGTGGCCTAATTGTGGGGCTGGTTGCAAGGGTAGCACCACTCATAATCAGTTGCTAAATTTTTTTGAGTAGGAACCAGGTCCTTGACTACACTAATAGGTGTTGGAGCATAGGCCTGATAAGGCCTTGTATTCACATTCCGTCTTGGGCCTTGGTAATTTCCCTCGTAGGATTGTCTATACCCCTGTAATTGCTATTGTTGACCTTGAAAAGGCTGACTTGAGGCCTACTTCTACTGTTGATAAGGCCTAGAATAGGACTATTGTTTTTCCAAGCTCACCAACTTGTTACCCAAAGTTTGTAAAAGACTTTTGATCTCTTGTAACTCCTATGATGATCCTGAGGCAACACTTTCTTGTTTATCAACGGCTGAAACAACAGCTAGAAAAGGTGTGAAGGGAGGTATTTGCAAAGGAATGTTCACATAATTTTTTGGAAATATAGGCATTGGAGGCCTAGGAGTGAGTTTTCAAGCTTGTATTAAGCTGTTCTCAGCTCTGATTGCTATTTTGAAAGCATCTAGCAAAGACACTCCTCCCATTGACCGTATCATGACAGCTATATCATTGTTCAGAGCCCTCAAAAAATATAGAAATGTGTACTCGGGAGGTGGTCTCACCATTGCAAGGATTCTGTCCCAAGTTCTTTGAAATCTAAAGTTGAAGTCATTCATCTGCTCTTGTGGGACCCTCTTAATAGTAGTCAATTGCTCCAATAGAGACAAGTTATCAAACCTGTCTTGAAATTGTTTGTGCAACTTGTCTCCAAATTTGTCCCAGGTTGTAATTGAACTGACTGCTAAGCTCCTATACCATTAAACAACTCTTCCTTTTAGTGAAGCAGCTAGCAGTCTCACTGCAACATCCTCTTGTGTTATGTAATGGACTCCGCATAACGAAGCCACATCTCTCATGTGTTCAATCGAGGTAGTTTACTCTTCCCTTGTGAAAGTTGGCAGACTCTTCAAGGCTACCATTGGGATGTCATTGTGTTGTGCTAAGTTCAATGGGCTTCCTCCATTAAAAGCAACAAAGGGTTGATTCCTTGGAGCGGCCATTGGGGGTGGTTGAGGAGGATTTGTTGGTACTCTAGATGACACCGAAGATGGGATAGTAATGTGTGATCCTACAGATGGAGGAGTGGATTGAGTTCTTCTAGAATAGATAATTGTTATTCCTTACCTTTCTATTGCTCTGCCTTGTCTTCTTGGTGGTGACAAATGCATATATTCGAAACGACCTGAGCTGCTCCTTGTCTGGACTTTACTCATAAACTGTAGAAGGCATTGATTTCTAGAGTTATTTCTCCCTACAGAGTTGCCAAGTATGCCAAATGAATTCAATAACATCTGAGACTTGCTGGTTGCATACTAAACCATCAGTTCAATCTAATTTTTGTCCCACCGGGTGTGCTAGAAACTGTTGTCACCTAGAAATGCACCCTATGCGAAGTTATGAGAACTAAGATTTTTAGTGAAACAATGGGATCATTTCAAGGCTATGGGTCGCCTAAAGTTGAAATGAACCTCCGAAGAAGGCCGACTTCCTTAAGGTATCACCTAAACTAATGATCTTTGTGAGGTAAAGGGAGAAGGAGTGTATACAAAAATGAAACTATACTAAACTATTCCTACGGTGATACACCGAGTTGATAAGAAATCATGAAATAAAAATAAGATGCAATGACATGGAGAAAACTTAACTACAACTGTTTTACTTACTCAACATAACCCCATTAGTCTTATGCATCACTCTTGATAGGTTTGATCTATATACATATCTCAAGAAGGAAGAAACAAACTTCACAGCTTTATGGTATGAATATAGATTTAGAAAACACTGTTTAAAGAAAACTTACATAAGCTAACATACAGGAAATGAGAGTAGTATTAGTACTTGCTTTCAAGGTGAACTCTATTTTGCATTCCAGATTTTAGTTGGGTTACAAAGTATACAAGAGGTAAGGAAGGATAGATAAAAATCACTAACTCTTCTGGATCCATGACTTGAACTATCTACAAAAAAGGAAATAATGCCTTATATATCAGACTGTGTTGGCCCCTTAGGGCTTACAGAAATATCCTATCTTCGGGAAAGATCTCTCCTTAGATATTTTCAACTGAATTAAATGCAGGACCTTGCATGTC
This sequence comes from Sequoia sempervirens, assembly GCA_007258455.2. Classification (NCBI taxonomy): domain Eukaryota; kingdom Viridiplantae; phylum Streptophyta; class Pinopsida; order Cupressales; family Cupressaceae; genus Sequoia; species Sequoia sempervirens. The sequence continues at coordinate 44,553,809 of VDFB02018296.1, forward strand.
CATGATGGCCAAGAGTCACCGCAGAGAAGCATTCCTCAGATATTTCACAGCTACCACATTCATTCAGATCCTAGCATGGTGTCCTGTTCGAACCACTTCTACTGAATGCTTTGAATGCCCTGAGCTCACAATAGATACATGTTGCATTCATCCCATTGACATTCTTCATTTTGATCAGACTGCCATGGCTCACCTCAACCCCCCCTGGTTGGTCGAGTAAACTCTACGTGGATTCCTCGGGCGGTCAAAAGCTCGTTTAGTCAGATTCGCATCTCGGCAAGACATTGGAAGTGTCTCACCGATGCGATTATTCCTTTTGAAACTATCAACACAATATACGATAGTCAAGGAGAGCTCTTCATTTATTTCAACAAGACTCTGGCAAGTCGGGAAGACTTCATAGCGAAGGCGCTTTGCTTTGGCGAGGGTCTTTCAGTTGGCATGAATTTTCTTTATTGCCCAGACCTCACACCGAGGTCCTCTCTTTCTATTGAGCTGCTCACTTTACTGTCGGTGAGACATCACTGAGTCAGGGAGATCTCCCACCTAATTGACAAGATTATGCCGAAGCCACATACTTTAGCGAGACTTTGGAGAGTCGCCAGGACCCCATGGTGAAAGCCCCAACTCATAGCAAGACCGGATATTTCCTTGGTGGGACCCCCACTTGTTTGCTTCCATCATCAAGACCCCCCTGGTCAGGGAGACATCCATTGGTCGGCAAGAGGTTGTGCCAAAGGCATCCTGATTTGGCAAGGCTTCATTTCGTTCACTTTGGCAAGAGGCAAAGGTTTCGCTAAGACATTGAGGAAAAACCATCTCCTTTGGCCGAGATACCTTCGTTTGCTGAGACATGGCCATGTCAGCAAGACCATAGGGCAATAACTGGAAACTAAACCAAAGTCAAACGTCAGGGAGACCCTCTTCATTCAGCGAGACCCTATGCCGATGGGACCAACCTTTGCCGATACTCCCTCCGTTGTCACCAAAACATTGTTAGGTTGCCAAAACCTCTTAGTGGGCTCAAGGACTTACCCCAAAGTGTCCATCTGTCACTGAGAGTTATACCGAAGATGTCAACACCATTGGAAAGATATTCCATCCTCACTAAGACTTCTCTCTGAGACTCTTTGTTACCCTGAATGAATGCAGTCGATGTGACTTTACCTCTTCGCTGAGACCTTTCACCAAGCACTATAGGTTATCCCAAATCCCATGGTCGCCATGAGTCTCCCTGATTGACGATTGAATGGCTTATCAGCCAAAGATCCCGACGCAATAAGAGGTGATACCAAACCCTTCCTGTCACAGCGATAGGCTCTGCAACTTCGTTTGACATGGCAGAAACTGGGTCACAGTGACGTGTTCAAAACATAAAGTATCAAAGTAGCCATTCGGCTAGACAATGAAGTTGTCATATCAACCTGGCTCTAATTGGGGCTGATACTGTAACTATTGAAGCATATTTCCAACAAGGTAGGCCTCTAAACTGAATTCCCTATGAAATTTCATCGGATGGATGAAATAACCCTGAATGGAAATGTCCCATTTGGCCCTTATGAACACCTACAACATAGATGCCTTGCCTGATTGAGCTTGAGGGTGAAAATTAGGTAACATTTCTATCGACCTTTGCTGGATGTTAGCCTACTAAACATGAAGACTAGTAGTCTTGGCTTATCCATCAGGCATGGAGTCATTAGGAGGCTCAGAAAACAAATAAAAATATCAGTTTTTCACACGGTAGCAAGTCGCTTGAGACCTATAGGACACAACAGGTTGCAAAAAACAAAACAGGCAAAAGCGAAAGAGAAAACTTACTTTTCCATCACAACACCCAGGAAATAAAAATAATTAACCTGAAGCATAGAATCACTTATTGAAAACATAAACCTAAACTAATATGTACAATAAAGTAACTCCATCAGACTTGAAAATAGGGCTTAAGTTGTATCCCATTAACTAGGATAGGAAGCACTTCCCCTTCTATTGTAGCTAGTTGGTAAGCATTGTGCTCCTTGCAGTCTCTAATAATAAACGAACATGTACACATGTTATGAAAATTTGTGTGATGGCTTGGCCTGCTTTTTAGAACATCCCATTTTAGCACAAGGTCTCCTACCTTAAAATATTTTGCTGTAGCCCTTCTATCAAATGTTTTATTTGTTTGGAGCTAATGATACTTGAAATCCTTCATTACTTTGTCCCTTAATTCTTCAATTTCCATGAGCTCTACATATCTCATGGACATTGGGTCATGTTCCTCAAACATCTCCAACTGATGTATAATGTCAAGGGCTGGGAGCTCCATAAACAAGGGCAATCTTGCCTCTCTTCCATAGACTAAGAAGTATGGTGAGTTACCAATAGACCTCTTAGGAGTCACTTTGTCTGCCCACAGTGCATTTTTTAATTTAGTGTGCAAGGTCCTTCGGCTATCCTTCATTGTTCTTTTAATAATCCTGATGAGATTCTTATTTGTGCTTTCAGCTAGGCCATTACCCTGGGAGTAATAATTTGAGGATGTATTTAGATGAATACCCCATTTAACAGCCCAATCAGTTAGTCTTAATCCCACAAATGCGAGAGCATTATCAGATATGATAGATTCAGGAACTCCAAATCTAGTGACAATATCCTCATAGAAGCTCAAAACTAAAAACTCTTTTCCCTCTTCCAAAGCTATTGCTTATGTCCATTGTGTGAAATAGCAGTCAACACCCACTTATGACCAGCACTAGATGGTGGGTTGATGGGTCCAATGAAATCAATACCCCATCTCATGAAGGGCTACTCCACTTGAATAGGATGTAGAGGCATAGTAGGTAGCTTTTCCTTTCCTATGAATAAAGCACATTTAATACACTTTCTTGACTAGGAATATGCATCTTTGAACAAGTAGGGCTAGTAGTAACCAACTCTCATGATTTTCCAGGTAGTAGTTTTTGGGGCAAAGTGACCCCTTGCTGCTCCATCATGAAACTCATGAAGTACCTTTTCAATCTAGCCGTTGTGAATGCATCTTAATAAGACACCATTCAGATCCCTTTTGAAAAGAACATTGCTTAACAGTACATATGGTATGGATTGCAATTTGAAGTATCTTCTTTTAGCTCTATTTAATAATAATGGGCATTCACCAGTTTGTAGAATTTGGGTCATATCTTGAACCAAATTAGTTGTTCCCATAGGCACATCATCTTGAGGACTTTTAAGTTCATTTGCATTAGCAAGTACAACATCCTTTTCTAATTCAGTTTCACTACTTGACCCTGTAGCAAGCTGATCACAAAGACCTTTACCTCTAACCAGTTTGGTGATCTTAATATCTACATCATACTCCATGACCTTGGTGATCCATCTTGATCTTTTGTCATTCAAGTCTTTGTTCAATAGAAACTCGTTCACACTTGTGGGCAACTAGAATATGAATCTTATTGTTTGACACTAGAGGCTTGAATTTCTTTAAGATTCTGATCATAGAGAGAATGTGCTTCTCAACAAATGAATACCTCTCTTCGTAATCAACAAGTATTTGGCTAAAGAAAGCTATGGGTTGTTCTAAATTGTCACTATTTTTCTGTACCAACATAGTAGAGATTGAACTAGTGCTACCAACAGCATACAAAAAGAAATCCTTGGAGAAATCTGGATTTACCAATGTTGGGGCAGACGCTAAGGCCTCCTTAATTTCTTCAAAACTGTTCTTGGCATCTTTTGTCCAACTGAAAACTACATTTTTCTTTAACATAGTTGTGAAAGGTTGTAACAGGTTTGCAGCATCGGGGATGAATATTCTCAAAAAGTTGATTTGGCCCAAAAATCTCTGCAAACCCTTCTCATGATTTTGTAATGGCAACTCAAGAATAGCTTTGACTCTTTCAGGGTCAATAGTAATTCCTTGCTTTGACACTGTGTCCTAATAATTTCCCTTCATGAACAACAAAGATACTCTTTTTTGGATTCAGAGAGATACCAAACTCTCTACATTTTTCAAAAACTTGTCTAAGATGTAACAAATCTTCATCAGCATTCTTAGAATAAATTGTAATATCATCTAGGTAAATCAGTATAATCTTGTTGATCAAACTTTGAAATGCCATGTCCATGGCCCTCTGAAATGTGGCACCAACATTGGATAAACCAAAAGGCATCCTTTTGTATGCCATGGTGCCCCACTTAGTTGTGAAAGCAGTTTTGAATTGGTTCTCTTCCCTAACCAGCACTTGGTTGTAGCCCAAAAAACCATCCAGCAAGGAAAATCTTTTAGAACCAGCAACTATTTGTAAGATTTGTTCCATGGAAGGCAACGGGTAATGATCTCTCAAAGATGCTTGGTTAATATCCCTAAAGTCTACACAAAGTCTTATTTCACCACTTTTCTTCCTAACTAGAACAAGATTAGAAACCCAGGAGGTGTGTTTAATTGGAAAAATGATACCCCCTTCAACTAGTTTGGTCAGCTCTCTAATCATTAAGGGTTCAAGCTTAGGATTCAAAGGCCTTTGTTTTTGCCTTATTGGGTTAGCATTAGGTTCTAACTAAATTTTGTGCTAAGCAATATGAGGATCAAATCCTTTCAAATCTAAATATTCCCAAGAAAAGACATCATAGAATTCTTGACATAAAGCAACAAAAGATTGTCTATCTTCATGTGAACAATTTTTTCCTATCTTAAGGAGTTTAGCTTTGAAAATTTCTAGCTCTTCATAATGTTCTTTTTTTATTTGTAAGCTAGCTTTACCCTTTTTAAGCTGATCATCAGTACTAAAAATTGACTCTAAGGTAACAAGGCATTTGGGTAACTTATTTGTCCTTACCTATATGACTTGATCACCATACTGTTGCTTGAGTTTTGCTTGATTCATCATGGAGAACTGATCTTCTTCAAGCAAGAAAGAAAGGATTTGTTCATCACTGTCAAAGACTTTCCAGTGAATGTTGTTATCAGGAATTGATGGCCTATCTACAACCTTCACATACTATTGTATTTTCTCTTCTCTAATATCTATTGGAATATAAAACTATGCCCCAACGGCTGCAAGTCTATCAACATGCTTGTTCTGAATCCTTGGAATAGACACTAAGTTGCAGGCATCAAAATCCTCAAGCATGTTCCACACTCTATTTCTATAAGACTTCAGTGCATCATTTTTAGCAACATTGAGGCCTCTTATTTGATTGAAAATTAACTTTATGTCCCCATTTACTTTCAAGCAAGTTATTCCTCTCTTCCTAGCCCACTCAAGACCTTGAACAAGGCCCTCATTCTCAACAGTGTTGTTGGAACATACAAAAGGAAAATGGAATGCAGAAAAATACTTATCACTCTATGGAGATACAAGCATTGCTCCTCCTCCAACTCCATTTTTGCTTCTAGACCCATCAAAATATATCTCCCATTATTCATTCTGTTGTTGTAGTAGCTGGCCAGAATCCTTTTCAAGGTTAGGAATCTCTGCATCGGGTTCAAGTATGACATAGTTACCCATACCAGCATCTTGAATGAGGTCTTCGGGACTGTCCAACACACTTTCAACTGCCCATTCATGTAGATGTACATCAAGAGCAAGTTTTGCTTGAAGTTGTTGAGCGGAAACCAACTCATTGTTAGTAAAAGGAACACAATTTCCATTTGCAGTAGAAGGAGCAACATTGATGGGACTTGGGTTATATGGCTCAATTTGATCCTTGGCCAACATTTCAGATTTAATGGTAATCTTGGTTCCATATCTTGTTCTAAATAGCATATGTGACAAATCAACTGACACATAACCACCTATCTTGGCTGTAAAGTCTCTTCATAAGCACAAGGAAAAGAAAGGTGGAAGGTCTATGACACATATGTCTTGGGGAACTGAAAAATTGGGACAAGCATGAAGGGTAAGAATTAAATCCTTAATGATGCCCAGTGTATTAACGGAGGTACCTTCCAATTGGATTACTCCTTTTTCTAGAGGTTGATACTTTAGCCCAAGCTTGTCAGCAATCTGCTCTGACATCACAAAGCTACTGCTTCCATTATCTACCATACAGTTATGAACTAACTTATCACTAATGATCACTGACACGTAAAAGGGAGGTGGTTTGACTTCTTTTCCTACCTCTTTGCTAGGCTGCTTATCATTTTCTTGAGGATTATTTATCAAAATAGTCCTAACTTGACCTATTGGAGACTCAGATTCATCAGACATTTTCAAACTTGACAAGGCTGACTATAACATATCCTTTTGAGTTGGGATGACTAATGAATCCCACATAGACATCATTACATTTATCCTTTTCATACTATGAAGAATGTTAAAAGGTATAGCTGGGTTTACTTTATTATGTACCTTTATGCCAGTGTGATAAGCTTGTGAGTGTGGTGGCTCCCTGAGTGGGAGTTGTTGATTTCCTTGCAAACCAATAGCCACTTGAGATGTAGATGGTTCAATAGTTGATGCCTTTCCTTTGTCGACTGCATGATCAAGCTCAAATGCTCTCTTTTTCACCCTAGTAGTAGCTGCGACCAAGGAATTGTCCACATTCAAACCACAAAATTCTTCACCTTTCCGGTTGAGTACGGTAGCATCATTTGCAAATTGATCCTGGTATTGTGAAGATGGCTTGTTAAATGCACTCTACTTTGAACTTGAGGAATTTTGTACTATAAGTGCCTGATTGATGAGTCGATTTGAGCAAGTGGCCTTATTGTGGAGTTGGTTGCAAGGGTAGCACCACTCGTAATCAGTTGCTAAGATGTTTTGAGTAGGAACCAGGTCCTTGATTGCACTAATACGTGCTGGAGCATAACCCTAATAAGGACTTGTATTCACATTTTGTCTTGGGCCTTGGTAATTTCACTGGTAGGCTTGTCTATTCCCCTAGAATTTCTATTGTTGACCTTGAAAAGGCTGACTTGAGGCCTGATTCTACTGCTAATAAAGCCTAGAATAGAACTATTGTTTTTCCAAGTTCACCAACTTGTTACCAAAAGTCTATAAAAGACTTTTGATCTCTTGTAACTCCTGTGATGATCTTGACACAACACTTTCTTGTTTATCAATGGCTGAAACAATAGTTGGCAAAGGTGTGAAGGGAGGTATTTGCAAAGGAATGTTCGCATGAATTTCTGGAAATATAGGCATTGGAGGCCTAGGAGCAAGTTTTCTAGCTTGTATTTAGCTATTCTCGGCTCTGATTACTATTTCGAAAGCATCTGGAAAAGACACTCCTCCCATTGACTGTATCTTGATAGCTATATCATTGTTCAGAGCCCTCAAACAATATAGAAATTTGTACTCTAGAAGTGGTCTCACCATTGCAGGGAGTCTATCCCAAGCTCTTTGAAATCTGAAGTTGAAGTCATTCATCTGCTCTTGTGGGGCCCTCTTAATAGTAGTCAATTGCTCCAATAGAGACAAGTTATCAGACCTGTCTTGAAATTGTTTGTGCAACTTGTCTCCAAATTCATCCCAGGTTGCAATTGAACTGACTACTAAGCTCCTATACCATTGCACAACTATTCCTTTTAGTGAAGCGGCTAGCAGTCTCACTACAACATCCTCTTGTGTTATGTAATGGACTCCGCATAACGAAGCCACATCTCTCATGTGTTCAATCGGGGTAGTTTGCTCTTCCCTTGTGAAAGTTGGAAGACTCTTCAAGGCTGCCATTGGGATGTCATTGTGTTGTGCTAAGTTCAATGGGCTTCCTCCATTAAAAGCAACAAAGGGTTGATTCCTTGAATTGGCCATTGGGAGTGGCTGAGGAGGATTTGTTGGTACTCTAGATGACACCGAAGATGGGACAACAACGTGTGATCCCACAGATGGAGGAGTTGATTGAGTTCTTCTAGAATAGATAATTGTTATTCCTTGGCTTTCTGTTGCTCTACCTTGTCTTCTTGGTGGTGACAGCTATAGATATTCGAAAGGACCTGAGCTGCTCTTTGTCTGGACTTTACTCATAAACTGTAGAAGGCATTGATTTCTAGAGTTCTTTCTCCCTACAGAGTCACCAAGTATTCCAAATGACTTCAATAGCATCTGAGACTTGCTGGTTGCATACTAAACCATCAGTTCAATCTAATTTCTATCCCACCAGGCGTGCTAGAAACTGTTGTCACGTAGAAATGCACCCTATACGAAGTTATGAGAACTAAGCTTTCTAGTGAAACAATGGGATCATTTCAAGGCTGTGGGTCGCCTAAAGTTGAAATGAACATTCAGATAAGGTCGAATTCCTTAGGGTATCACCTAAACTAATCATCTTTGTGAGGTAAAGGGAGAAGGAGTGTATACAAAAATGAAACTATACTGAACTATTCCTATGGTGATACACTGAGTTGATAAGAAATCATGAAATAAAATTAAGATGCAATCACACTGAGGAAACTTGACTGCAACTATTTTACTCACTCAACATAAACCCATTAGTCTTATGCATCACTCTTGATAGGTTTGATCTACATACATATCTCAAGAAGGAAGACACAAACTTCACAGCTTTATGGTATGAATATAGATTTAGAAAACGCTGTTTAAAGAAAACTTAAATAAGCTAACATACAAGAAATGAGAGTAGTATTAGTACTTTCTTTCAAGGTGAACTCTTTTTCTCATTCCAGATTTTAGTTGGGTTACAAAGTATACATCAACTAAGGAAGGATAGATAAAAATCACTAACTCTTTTGGATGCATGACTCAAACTATCTACAAAAAAGGAAAAAATGTCTTATATATCAGACTGTGTCGGCCCCTTATGGCTTACAAAAATATCCTATCTTTGGGAAAGATCTCTCCTCAAATATTTCAAATGAATTAAATGCAGGAGCCTGCATGTCCATAAGTGCCAAGAGTCACCCCAGAGAAGCCTTCCTCAGATATTTCACAGCTACTACATTCATTCTGATCCTGGCATCGTGTCCTATTCGAACCACTTCGGTTGAATGCTTTGAATTCCCTAAGCTCACAATAGATATGTGTTGCATTCATCCTGTTGACATGCTTCATTCTGATCAGACTACCACGGCTCACCTCAACTCCCACTTGTTGGTCGAGTAAACTCTAAGCGAATTCCTTGGGCATTCAAAAGCTTGTTTAGTGAGAATCGCATCTCGGTGAGACACTGGAAGTGTCTCACCGATGCGATTATTCCTTTTGAAACTATCGACACAATATGCGATAGTCGAGGAGAGCTCTTCATTTATTTTGGCAAGACTCTGGCAAGTCGGAAAGACTTCATAGCGAAGGCACTTTGCTTTGGCGAGTTTCTTTTAGTCACCATGACTTTTCTTTATTGCCCATACCTCACACCAAGGTCCTCTCTTTCTACCGAGCTGCTCACTTTATTGTCGGTGAGACATCACCGAGTCAGGGAGATCTCCCACTGAATTCACAATATTATGCCAAAGACACATACTTTGGTGAGACTTTGGAGAGTCACCAGGACCCCATGGTGAAAGCCCCAACTCCTAGCGAGATTGGATGTTTCCTTGGTGGGACCCCCACTTGTTTGCTTCCGTCATCAAGACCCCCTCGGTCAGGGAGAGATCCATTGGTGGGCAAGAGGTTGTGCCGAAGGCATCCTGATTTGGCGAGGCTTAATTTCGTTCACTTCGACAAGAGGGAAAGGTTTCACCAAGACATTGTGGCGAAACCACCTCCTTTGGCCGAGATCCCTTCATTTCCTGAGACATGGCCATGTCGGCAAGACCATAGGGCAACAGCTAGAAACTAAACCGAAGTCAAACATCGGGGAGACCCTCTGCATTCGGTGAGATCCTATGCCGATGGGACCAAGCTTTACCGAGAGCCCCTCCGTTGTCACCAAAACATTGTCGGGTCGCCGAAACCTCTTAGCGGGCTCAACGACTTACCCCAAAGTGCCCATCTGTCGCTGGGAGTTATACTGAAGACATCAACACTATCGGCAAGATATACCATCCTCACTAAGACTTCTCTCCAAGACTCTTTATTACCCCGAACGAATGCAGTTGGTGTGACTTTTCCTCTTCACTGGGACCTTTCACCTAGTGTTATAGGTTATCATGAAGCCCGTGGTCGCCATGATTCTCCCTGATTGATGATTGAATGGCCTATTGGCCAATGATCCTAATGCGATAAAAGGTGATACCGAACCCTTCCTCTCATAATGATAGGCTCTGTAGCTTCGTTCGGCAAGACAAAAACTAGGTTATAGCGACCTATTGAAAATGGAAAGTATCAAAGCAACTAGTCGGCCAGACAATGAAGTTGTCATATTGACTTGGCTCTAATGGAGATTGAGACTGTAACTATTAAAGCATATTTCCAACAAGGCAGGCCTCTGAACTGAATTCCCTGTGAAAGGTCATTAGATGCATGAAATAACCCTCAATGGAAATATCCCATTTGGCCCTTATGAACACCTGCAACATAGTTGCCTTGCCTGATTAAGCCCAAGGGTGAAAATTAGGTAACATTTCCCTAACAAGATACCTTACTTGAACTAAGAAAAAACCTCTTCTAAACATGTCGTATCCTATTTACATTTTATTCATAATTTTTTAGCATAGCAAAACTTGCTAAGCTTGTGAAGCTCAAAGTTACACCCTTTTTCATGGCCACCAAGCATAACAAACTTTTCTTTCCTATGGGGCCTTGTTTTTGTTGGAATATGTGCCTCAATACTTACTGACATGGAACTCCTGAAGGGAAAAGTCACTGTGACATTGTTCGTGTCTAGGCGACTAACTGTTCTGAAGCTCTTGGAATTTTCATATCGCTGTGACAGGTTTGATGTCTTGCCAACAAGTCTATCGCTGTGACCTTTTGGTGAATGGAAACCTTCAGGCGACAGTGTGATCTTATCAGGCGTTGGGGAGACTTGGCCATAGGGTCTATTGTTGGTATGTGGTCTCACCGACTTGGAATGTCTTACCAATAGCTTAAGGCTATTGGGGTAACATAAAGGTTTGTGGAGATGTCTCAATGATGAAGTTGGGTCACGCCGACGGGAGTATGTTTTCGTGGTGACAAAAGACTTAATTGAGAAGTCTTGGCGACTTGGGTAAGTCACACTGATGGTCTTCAATAAGATGTAGGGCGCTTGGAGAAAGGTCACAACGAAAGACATGAGTCTTGTTGACAGTATGTGACATTCGGTGGAAGCTTCATCTTTCGGTATGAAGTCTCACCGAAATGAAGGGGTCTTGCTGATAGTAGTAAGGCTTCAGTGTAGCATGCAGTGGTCGATGGGAAGTCTTGGCGAGAACGGTATGTCTTGCCGATAGTATAACTCATCATTGTGACTTTTGACTTCGATATGAGTCTCTTCGAAATGTGATTGTCATGCCGAAAGGAAATCACTCGATGACATAAGTCAAAGGCTTCGATATGAGGTCCTGGCGAGATTGGTATGTCTTTCCGATGGTCTCTCTGAATTTGATATGACTTATGGTTTTTAGAATGAGTCTTGTCGAATGAGAAACCTCTTGCCGACTATTAAGGAACCTATTTTGATAGTGAATACTTTGTGGCATCGGGGAGACACTGTTAGTGTCTCACCGATATGCCAACAAAGTGTGAAAATCATTGACTATGTGAGCATCCTATGTGGCATCTCATGGACCAATCAGAGGAAGTGGTTTTCAAATGGATGTCAATTGGTTTTTTGCATAAGTTGCAGCGCTAGAGAAAAACTGCATGCAAGGAAAAATCACCTGCTCGAAAGTAAACTGTCTATGATTAGCAATGGCGGATAAGGATGCACCAAAGGTAAAATTAGAATGGTGATAAGATAAAAGTAGATCGACTCTGAGTTCTATGTAAAAGTGAATCGAATTGTTGAGAGAGCATTTTTTTTAACTGGATGAACAGTGATTGTAGCTATTGAGAACTGATATCCAGAGAGCTATATCTCTAAATTGTATGTAATATTTTGTTACTGTAATACAAAGAGATTTAGCTTGGTGTGGTGGGTTGTTTCTCGTAAGGGTTTCCCACATAAATCTGTTGTTCATTTTCTTTGATTATTTGCACTATTTTTGTAAATCTTTCATGTGTGTCTTAATTAGATTGTAATTTAAAAAATTAAAAGCCCTGCATTTCATTCTTCCATGTGGTTTTCACATTAGGAAAGTGTTTCCACACCTTTTCTTTCCTTGCAAGTGGTATCAGAGCCTGACCAGTTGTGTTGTCCTTGTGAGTGGGTTGGGTTTTTTGTGTCAATCCTTTTCAGTGGGAGTTTTGTAGAGGTCTGATAATTTAATTGCAGATTGAGATGGTGAGTACATCTGGAAGGATGGAAATAGAGAAATTCAATGGTAGCAATTTTGAGTTGTGGAAACTCAAAATGGAAGATATGTTAGTTGATCGTGATCTTTGGACTGTTGTGTCTGGAAGAATGCCTCAAGGCATGAAGAAAGAGGATTGGGACCTGGCAGATAGAAAGTATAAAGGGCTGATAAGGCTCTGTTTGGCAGACTCTATTCTTTTGAATGTGCATGAAGAAAAGACTGCCTCTTCCTTATGGAAAAGATTGGCATCCATTTATCAGGGCAAGTCCTTGGTGAACAAGCTATTCTTGAGGAAGAAACTGTACTCTTTGAGAATGCAAGAAGGAGAGTCTATTGCTGATCACTTAAATGCTTTCAACATGTTGATTGCTCAATTGACATCTATTGGTGTGAAGATTGAAGATGAAGATCGTTGCATGCTATTGCTATGTTCTTTGCCTGATTCTTGGGATAATTTGGTTATGGCTATAGGGAGTACAACATCCACTTTCAAGATGGAAGATGTTGTTGCTTCTATGTTATTGGAAGAGATGAGAAGAAAATATTCTGAGATGGCAAAGGAGGCTCTAGCAATGAGAGGTAGACCAAAGGAGAAAAGCAAGAAGAAGGACAAGAAGTCCAGATCAAAATTAGAAGGGAGATCAAAGTCTCCTAGCAAGAAGTCAAAGGTGAAGTGCTGGAATTGTGGGCAACCTGGTCATGTCCAAAGGGATTGTAAGGAGGAGAAAAAGAAGAAGAAGAACTCTTCTGGAAATGATTCTTCTCAAAGTGATGTAGACGCCTTCATTGTAGCTTTGGCTAAATGGGCATCAGATGATGTCTGGCTGATTGATTCTAGAGCATCTTTCCACATGACATCTCATAGAGATTGGTTCACGAAGTATGAAGAATACAATGGTGGAAAGATGTACTTGGAAAGTGATTCATCTTTGGAAATTGTTGGTCATGGAAGAGTCAGAATTCAATTCCCTGATGGAAGAGTGAAGGTAATCAATGATGTGATGCATATAACAGGTCTGGTTCAAAACCTACTTTCTGTAAGTAAGTTGAATGATATCGGAGTGCATGTCACGTTCTCTGGAAATGGCTGCAAGATGACTAGAGGCTCTATGGTGCTGGCTAGGGGTGCTCAAATTGGTACCTTGTACAAGATGGATGCACAAGCTATTCAATTCAATAGTGTCTCTACGAAGTCACTTAAGGCTACTCATGGAGATAAGAAGGAAAACATTCCTGATGGAGTAAATTCCTTGGAGGTTAAACTTCTAGCAGAAAAGACTATGCTCTGGCATCATAGGCTTGGCCACATTAGTGAAAAAGGTTTAAAAACCTTGGAAAATAAAAACCTGGTAGAAGGGCTTAAAGATTGTAAACTTGAGTTCAAATTTTGTGAACATTGCATATATGGAAAACAACACCGTGTTTCATTTTATTCTAGTCCTCACAAATCTTCTAGTTTGCTTGATTATATTCATTCTGATGTGTTTGGTCTAGTGAATGTTCCTTCTCTATCTAAATCAAGATACTATGTGTCGTTTATTGATGATTATTCAAGAACATTTGTATATTTTCTGAAAAGTAAATCAGAAGTGTTCAGTCGGTTTAAGGAATTTAAAAACCTTGTTGAAAATCAGACTGGTAAGAAAATAAAATGCTTAAGGACTGACAATGGTGGTGAGTTTTGTTTAGATGAATTTGAAAGGTACTGTACAGATCATGGGATTAAAAGACATAAGACTACACCTTAAACTCCATAGCAAATTGGAGTTGCTGAAAGGTTCAACAGGACAGTAATGGAAAGAGCACGAAGTATGCTAAGTAGTGCTGGCTTGGAGGAGAAGTTCTAGGCTGAAGCAATAGCTACAACATGTTACTTGGTAAATCATTCTCCTAACTCTGCTCTTGTTGAGAAGATGTCTTTGGAAGCATGGTCTGGAAAGAAGCCCTCTCTGAGACATATTCGTGTCTTTGGCTGTGAGGCATATGCATATGTACCATTTAAAAAAAGATCTGGGTTGGAAAACAAAGCTGTGAAGTGTAATTTTATTGGCTATAGTGCTGACATAAAAGGATACAAGCTTTGGAACCCTCAGATAGAAGGTTTTGTACAGCAGAAGTGTTATCTTTCATGAGTTGAAGCCTTCTACATTGGATCTATAGTCAGAGAAGAAATTAGAAAATGAAAAGGATGTAGCAGGAATTCCTCTGACACCAAACAAAGAGGAATTGAAAAATAAAAATGTACCTGATACTAAGGAGAGATCAAGTAGTTCTGAAAGTTATGAAGATGATGAAGAACCACCTCATCCTCAGCCTATGAGGAGGTCAACTCGTGAAAGAAAGCAACCTGAAAGGTATGGGTTTTCTCTAATAGAGTCTACTTGTGCCTATGCTTTAATTTCTAGCATTGATGAACCTAGGATTGTGAAAGAGGCATTTAAAATGTCTGATTCAAACTCTTGGTTGGAAGCCATGAATGAAGAAATGGAATCATTAGAAAAGAATGATACCTGGAGTTTGGTGCCATTACCTAAAGGCAAAAAAGTTGTAGGCTACAAATGGGTGTTTAAAAAGAAAATTGGTCTGGATGGTAGTGTAGAAAAATATAAAGCAAGGTTGGTTGCAAAAGGTTATTCCCAGGTAGAGGGAATTGACTATGGAGAAATCTTTTCTCCTATAGCTAAGCTAACATCTATTAGATTTCTTTTTTTAGTTGCATCAGCATATGACTTAGAGATTGAACAGATGGATGTGAAGACATCATTTCTTCAAGGTGATCTTGAAGAAGAAATTTATATGTCCCAGCTGGAGCACTTTGTAGAAAAAGGTAAGGAAAGACTGGTTTGCAAGTTGAAGAAATCTTTGTATAGTTTAAAACAGTCTCCTAGAATGTGGTACCAGAAATTTGACACTTTTTTTTTGTCTTTGGGATTTGTAAGATCAAAATGTGATCATTGTGTATATTATAAAGCTGAAAGTGATCAAGTCCTTATTATTGCTCTCTATGTTGATGATATGTTGTTCATAGGCAATAGTAAGCTAATGATTTATGATCTTAAGTCTCAGTTGTCTGCAAAGTTCAAAATGAAAGATCTTGGTGCAGCAGGGTATATTCTAGGAATGGAAATAACCAGGGATAGGAAAAATAGAAAACTTTGGCTCAGTCAGAGTAAGTATATCATGACTGTTCTAGAGAGATTTGGTATGACTGAGTGCAAGCAGCTAGTTGTTCCAGTTACATAAGGAACGAAGCTATCTATTGAGGATTGTCCAAAATCTCCTTCTAAGATGGAGGACATGACCACTGTGCCTTATGCAAGTGTAGTTGGTAGCCTTATGTATGCAAAGGTCTGTACAAGGTCAGACATTGCCCAAGTAATGGGAGTTCTTAGTCGGTTTATGGAAAATCCTAGAAGGACACATTGGGATGCTGTGAAGAGAGTGTTTAGATATCTTAAGGGTACTTCAGACTATGCTTTGTGTTACCATGGTAACTTGGTTGAATCATAGAAGACTCTCAGCATTCAAAGTTATGTGAATTCTAATTGGGCAGGGGACATTGACAGCAGAAGATCCACCAGTGGATATGTTTTCATGATGAATGGTGGTGCAGTGAGTTGGATGAGCAAGCAGTAGACTGTAGTCACTTTCTCCACTATAGAGGAAGAATACATGGAAGCCACACATTCCTGTAAAGAAGCAATCTGGTTAAAACATTTTTTTTCTAACATTGGCTTTGATGCATAAAAGATTACTATCTATTGTGATAGCCATAGTGCTTTATGTTTGGCAAAGAATCCTACTTTCCATGCCAAAACGAAACATATAGATGTACAGTATCACTTTGTATGAGATATGGTGGAGGATGGGAAGGTCTCTTTGGAGAAAGTGGATACTCTGGAGAATGTTGTAGATGCATTGACGAAGCCTATGAGCACAGACAAGTTCATGTAGTGTGCCGGTTCTATAGGCCTCTTCACCCATGATTTTTAGTAGTTTTACTATGCTTTGGAGGTGTCAGTAAGATCTTCGTCAAGTGGGAGCTTGTTGGAATATGTGCCTCTATACTTATTGACATGGAACTCTTGAAGGGAAAAGTCACTGTGACATTGTTCATGTTTGGGAGACTAACTGTTATGAAGCTCTTGGAATGTTCATATCACTGTAACAGGGTTGATATCTTTCCAACAAGTCTATCACTATGACCTTGTGTGTTTGATGTGACCTTTTGGCGAATGGAAACCTTCGGGTGACAGTGTGATCTTATCGGGCATCGGGGAGACTTGGCCGTAGTGTCTATTGTCGGTATGTGGTCTCACCAACTTGGAATGTCTCACCAATAGCTTAAGGCTATCGGGGTAACATAAAGGTCATAGGGAGATGTCTCAACGATGAAGCTGGGTCACGCTGACGGGAGTATGTTTTCACAGTGACAAAAGACTTCATTGAGAAGCCTTGGCAACTTGGGTAAGTCATGTTGATGGTCTTCGGTAAGATGTAGGGTGCTTAGAGAAAGGTCACGGAAAAATACATGAGTCTTCCTGATAGTATGTGACATTTGGTGGAAGCTTTATCTTTCAGTATGAAGTCTCCCCGAAACCGAGGGGTCTTGCCGATAGTAATAAGGCTTCGGTGTAGCATGCAGTGGTTGATGGGAAGTCTTGGCGAGATTGGTATGTCTTACCGATAGTATAACTCATCACTGTGACTTCTGACTTCGATATGAGTCTCTCTGAAATGTGATTGTCACACCGAAAGGAAATCACTCGATGACATAACTCGAAGACTTCGATATGAGGTCCTAGCGAGATCGGTATGTCTTGCCGATGGTCTCTATGAGTTCGATATGACTTATGGTTTTCAAATTGAGTCCTGTCAAATGAGAAACCTCTTGCCGACTATTGAGGAACTAATTTTGATAGCGAATACTTTGTGGCATCGGGGAGACACTGTTAGTATCTCACCGATATGCCAACAAAGTGTGAACATCATTGATTGTGTGAGCATCCTATGTGGCATCTCGTGGACCAATCAGAGGAAGCGGTTTTCAAATAGATGTTAGTTGGTTTTTTGCATCAGTTGCAGCGTTGGAGAAAAACTGCATGCAAGGAAAAATCACCTGCTCAAAAGGAAACTGTCTATGATTAGCAATGGTGGATAAGGATGCACTAAAGGTAAAATTAGAATGGTGATAAGATAAAAGTAGATCGATTTTGAGTTCTATGTAAGAGTGAATCGAATTGTTGAGAGAGCATTTTTTTTAAATGGATGAACAGTGATTGTAGCTACTGAGAACTTATAATAAGAGAGTTGTATCTCTGAATTGTATGTAATATTTTGTTACTGTAATACAAAGAGATTCAGCTTGGTGTGGTGGGTTTTTTCCCATAAGGGTTTCCCACATAAATATGTTGTTCATTGTATTTGAGTATATGCTCTATTTTTATAAATCTTTCATGTGTCTTAATTAGATTGCAATTTGAAAAATTAAAAGCCTTGCATTGCATTCTTCCTTGTGGTTTTGACATTAGGAAAGTGTTTCCACACCTATGCTTTCCTTACAGTTTGTTCATAAGTGTTTAGAATAACACAACTTGTTATGGAAATGGAAAAAGTATGCTAGTACATTTTCGCACAAGAACTGTTTAGGCCCTCACTATTAAATTGAGTTTAATGTTGCTTTGATTTAGTTTGGTAATGTGTTTAATGCATTCACATTAGGTCTTGGTCCCTTGTAAACTAAATGGACTTACTTGTGCCTTATATAAGGTGTTTTAAAGTGTATCCTAACACTTTCATGCTAATCTAAGGTTTTCATTATTAATTGGGCTTCTTTCTACCTTATTTGGCCTTATTTTGTAGCATTGTCAAGCCTTAATTATTGCATCTTTCGAAGATGAATCTTGACACAAACCAACATCAAATCATGATTTAGGTATTTTTGGATTGTATGGCCTATTTTTAGTGATTTGGGACTCATACACCACCATAGACATATGGGTCCCACCTAATTTTCGGGGCCCCAATCTGGATTTCACATGAATCTAAGAATTTCTTAAAAAATATGTCCCAATCTTAGCCTAATGGGACTCCCATATGCCATTTCTGGTGTATGAGTCCCACTTAGCTTCGACCTAATTTAAATTCAAATTCTTGGTAGTATTTTATTCTCCTAGATCTGATGTCGACGAGCTTGTAGTGTTGTAATTTTAGAAAATTTGGCATAAATAGGTATAAATATAAGGTTATTTCATTCATTTTTCTCGTAGAAAGTTGAATAAGCATCCATATATAAAATTTTAATTTTCAAGAGCATTTGAGAGTCATCAAGAGTTGAATCTTATCAAGTATTTTGGAGCATAATTCAAGTATCAAGCATCATGTCAAAGCCATCATGCATCATGTTTGTGTTTGAGCTAACAATTGTGATGTAGGGTTTCATGATTTGGGCAAGATTTCAATTCAAGATCTACAACATTCATGCAAGAGTCAAGATCCACATTCAAGTTAGCCATCTCATACATCTTTGTAGCCTTTATTCCTAGGGTTTGGTGAGTTGCAACCTTAATTATTGTTCATTCATCATTTCTCCTTTCCATTTGATTTCATTACAAGGTTTGATTACCAAAATAGGATTTGACCAAGGAAAACCCCTATCCACTAAAAAAACAACATTTTTCTCTCTTTAGTGTGTGATTTACAAGTGTACGTTCAAGAAACACTGAAGTGCGAGATTAGAAGAAGTTGTCAAAGTTGTCACCTTGTTTAAAAGAGCACTAAAAGACACCTACAAAGAAGAATTAAGCATTTCATATTGAAAAATCAAGCTGAGAAGACAAAGCAAATATTGAAGAGTAGATTCAGATCGTTATCCTCTGAAAAATACAAGGAGGACTGATACGCCACTTTTAGCGTATGATTCCTAGTACTATCAAATATCCAAATTTTAGGCTCAGTTCCAATCCTACCACCAATGTTCCCTAAATCCAATATTTTCAATAGTTTAGAGCTTATTCTAAGCACATTTAGTTTTCCAAGTGAACCTTTGTGTTCTCTCAAATTTCTATTCTATTTTTCATTCATTTCGAGGTCATTTATTATAGTCTTGCATATCATTGAGCTTCATAATTTGGTTTTGCATGTTACTTGTCTTTCCAAGCCCTATCTTGGTGGTGATCCATTTTTTGGTCATTAATCATACCCTAGGAAAATCCTTAGTAGATCTCTTTCTCTCATTATATCCTTGGATTGAGATCTTTAGGGTTTCATTGAGTGAAACTAGGTGAAATAGGAGGAATCCTACCCTTTTGATCCATAGATCCTAAAATTTAAAGCTCCCTATTTTCATTTTTTCATTTTTATGAACCTACATTTAGAACATATTATTTTCAATTTGGAGTGGGTCTGTGCAGGATCTTGATGGGCCAAAAAGTGGCGATATGATGAGTTTTTGTAGGGTATGTGGCTGATGATTTTTTTTTTACACAAAATTGATGAAATGAAAAGGAGATTCTGAGGTTTCCACCAATATAAATTATGCTTTACTTTGAATTTAATAAGTAATTATTATTTATTTTCTATTTGAATTACAACAAAAGTCCTAATTGATAGGCTAGTTGAAAAATATCTATAGCTTTCAAATGGTATCACATTTTCGAATCAAAAAAATGTGTCACATTATATGCTTCGCATACTATAGGATTAAAAAAAGAAGAAATGAATTTCATGAAGTTTTGAACAAGTTAAGGTGGTTAGACATACAAGTTTTTTTATTTTTTAAAAGTTGTAATAAAAAATTCATAATTAATTATTTACTTGAAAAAAAATCAGAAAAAATATGCATCACATCAGGAAATGAGTCCTATACTTATATCTAAAATATTATAAAAAAATATTCTCATTTTATTGTGCTTAGGGTGGTTAGACAGACACCTACTTCTTCTTTTTTCCCTGAAATTTAACTACTATTGCATTGAAATTTCTAATTTTAACGAAATAGATTTTTTTAAAAAATAAACCTAGTAGTTTAGAAACTACATTCAATTTGATACAAATTCTATTCTTACATATTTTTGAAATAATATAGATAACTTATTCAAATTTTGACGTCAAGTTGCCTAACTCTTATTTTTCTAAATTTTTTGCCACTTAAGGGCTTGTTTTTTCCATGATGATCTTGCACATACCCAAGTGCATCATAATCCTAGATATAGCTTGAATTAAAATTCCATTAGCTTTTGCATTAGTTAAAGTGCATGTATAGGTTGTAATTTTTTCTCTTGCATCACTAAACTTGAATTAAAATCTACCTTTGCATTTCCTAGACACCATCCAAAGAAGAAAAAATAACATTCACATAGAATTTATTGAAAACAGTGTAAATACTCTAATCTGGGACTCATACGCCCCTCTGGGTATTTAGTCTCAATACAAGTGGTTTTTCCTAATTTTTGGGTATTCTGTGGTGATTATTTTTCAGCATTCAAATCCCTAAAAAAACTCTGATTGGGACCCATATGCACTTTTGGGAAATTGAGTCTTGTTGCATATTTTAAACTGCATTTTCCAACATTAAGAACTCTCTTTTTTTGTTTCTATTTCCTACTATTAGTTTTTTGTTTTAGTTTGCAGAGTTGTTACATTCATTTCATTAGATCTAGCTTAATTTCATTTATATTATGTTCATTGCATCTTCCATTTCTTTTATTTTCCCTTGTATGAACTTTTCTACTTAGTGTCCTATTGCTAATACTATAGTGAGACAAAATTTGAGACTCGTGTCATCTTGTGATAGCATAATCGTCATGGATCTTGGGTTGTCTAACTCTTTCACTACTACTTGGTGACACTAGTTCACTAGGTATGGACCATAACCTTAACAAGTATTTTCCTTCAAGTAGTGTGATTAGAATTGAACCAATGGTTTCTAGTATTCTGCAAGAAAACATAATCCAAATTCATGACTACTTAGAAAACCTACAAAATCAAATAAGCACTAAAAATATTTCAACCACTGCTATCCCTACCATAGATAACATACATCACATGATTGAAAGTGAAGATGGATAACTTGACCTTGTGCATAACATAGTTCATATTTTTGGAAAACACCTTACCTCAACCACTAGTTGTGCTTTACCCTCAAATAGTGTACCAAGATAAGAAAGAATTCAAATTCCTCCTCCCACAATAATTTCCTCTATTCCTACCTATAGCAATCCTCAAGCTACAACAACAATGTAACCTACAAGTAGTGTGATTCCTTCCTTGGGTATTTCTAATAGCATCCCTAGTATCTTTGTGGCATCACACATCATATCTCCTACTAATTTACCTCCTATAAGTATTACATTCACTTGTCCCTTGAACACATACATACCTCCACCTTATTCACCTCTATCTCAAAATGCAAACAATGATCCTCTCATAAATCAACTTTTGCAAACTATTTCATCCCTACAAAAACAATTTTCTAGTATAAACCAAAATCAAAATGGTCAACCTACATATTATGTCATAAACAATCCCTTACCCTTGGAGATATTGAGAACGACTATGTCACAAGGTATAGAGGTACCTAGATTCAAGAAATATGAGGGGGAAGGGGATCCTTCTAACTATGTTTTTTCTTATACCGTCCTATGTAGTGACTTTATTCTTGAAGATAATCTATTGGCTAAGCTTTTTCCTAGATCCTTGAAGGAAATCACCTTAGACTAGTTTTCTTCATTATTGAACAACTTAATTCATTTGTTCAATGAAATTTTTGTGGAATTTATAAACCATTTCCAAGTGCTTATGACCCCTAAGATGACAATAGCCAATTTGATGAGATGTAAGCAAAAAGATGATGAAAATGTTACTGACTTTATTTCACACTACCAATTGCTTTATTCCCAAATGAATGTAAGGATTCCTGAACCTCACCTTCAAAGGATGTTCATTGAGAACTTGCAGAATAAGATATAAGATAAGATTACCATGATGAAGTTCCCCTCCTTCGTGCACCTATGTACTACCCTTCACGATTATCAAAATTTGGTTAGTATTTGTGACATAGAACCCACCTCTAGCCGACCTGAGAAGTTTGAATCCATAAAAAAAAATATCAACCTTCTAGAAAATAGAATAAAGGCTTCCTTCAACTTAATCCCCCTCAACAAATGAATCAACATGTCGATACCCAAGTGTCTTCTATAAGGAAGAAAACTCCTTTTGCATTTAGGGATACGACTAGGCAATTCACTCCCTTTCTCGATACCCTCTATAACACAATGTCACAAGTTTTAGAATATAAAATGATCGACTTTCCTCATGTTAAAACTCCCAATCCTAATAAAACTTTACCTCCAAACTATAGATCCAATTCCTATTGCCATTAGCACTGAAAAAATGGACAGTACATGAAACATTGTAAGCATCTTAAACATCTTGTACAAGACCTCATTGATTCTGGTCAATTTTTAGTTGGTGGTTTTAATAATCAAGGAAATAATTCCATGGCCCTTCCTAACCAAAACTTGTAAATATTTACTAACCCCATGCAAATCATAATATTTCATTTGTTAAAGCTAGTGAAACTATGAAGAATGATGTGATGAATGTTGACACAAATGATGACAACATGGGTATTGATAAATAAGATCTTATAGAATAAAATCCTATCGATGGTTTGGTTGCATTGGTTGAAACTCAACATTATAAGGGTCAAACTAAAAAACCTCTTGACATTGCTTGCTCCTCACAAGATATACTTAAAAATGCACCTGATGGCCCTCTTTACATAGCTAGCCAAATCAATGACAAGCCCACTAATGGGATATTAATTGATCCCATTTTTGGAGAGAATGTAATCATCAAGGAATTCCTACTTGTGCATGAACTCTATCAAGAAACATATGATAAACCAAAAACATGGATAAATACACATAATGGTTTTTCTTTCCCTATGATGGGATTGATCAACTTATCTTTACAAATAGAACTAAAAACATTAGAGTTTTCATTCTCCGTCATCTCAACGTTGAACCAATTCCATGTGAAGCTTGGTTACCCATGGTTACACTCCATGGAATCCATTCCATCGGTTGTGCATAAATGCTTAAAGTTTCCCTTTAACAATGAAATTTTCACTATGCATCATAGTGGCTTTAATCCTTTGTCTTCCTGTGGAAACTTTTCATTAGATTTCTTTTGGCCTGAACGTATGGAACCTATTAAACCTCAAGAAGACTTCTTTTTCAAATCCTATCAAAATTTTAAGGTGAAATGAATGGAAAAACTATCCCTTACAAACATGCCTCAACCTATGATTGAGCCTACCATCCTTCATGAAACTATGTTTGAACCAAAAGACATTCCAAACAACCAAGACACACCTAAGAAAAATCCTTTTCCTATATCCTATAAAAGACAAAGAGACAATGAAAACAATCTCTTCATGCCTCCTAAGATAAAACAAGTCTACAAACTTAAAGAGAAAGTAGTTGAAAAACCTTTCACGGTTCCTTTCATCCCTCCCCTTCGGGAAGAAATGAAAACTTTGGTTGATAATACCGCTCTTACACAAACACAACCTAAAATTTGTACTAAAAGAAATAGAAATTCTAGAGAGCATAGGTGTAGACACTGCACGTGCTCTTGCTCAAAGTTTAAATGATGAAACAAACAAAGAAAATTAAAATCCAAATTTGACTAAAGAAATACACGATGATTCTCCCTCTTCACCACAACAAAAACATCTTATACCACAACCATAACAGGAACTAAATCCTTCTTTAGACATTATCATTCGACCTATTGTTGTGATTAACTTGGATGACGATGATGAAGATGCTAAAATTGATGAGGAGGTGCATAATGAATTGAATACACTATTTTTCTCTTCTATGTGTTTACATGATAATTCTCCTAGAAATATTTTTCAACTTGGTGATGTCCCTAGTTCATCACTCACTATTGTCCCTTTAGCTACTTGTTCACATTTTGTATACAATGAACACAATTGGGATGTGAATGACCTGCTAATAGGCTGACTCACATGTTCCTTACTAGTCTTTTACATTGTTTCTTTTTCTTGTGTGATTGCATGTGAATAATGTGATCCCTTGTGATTTTTTTTAATTTCTCTCTCTGAACTTGTGGCATTCCTCTATTCATACCTACATTGTTCTTTATGTCGTAAAATATTTTATCTTTTATTTTTCTTGTGTTTTCCTATTGGGGATGACACAAGGTGTCGAGACATTCATGTCTCTTCCATGTTGACCCAAAATATTTTCCTTTATCTTTCATTATATTTC
Source organism: Sequoia sempervirens (assembly GCA_007258455.2). Classification (NCBI taxonomy): domain Eukaryota; kingdom Viridiplantae; phylum Streptophyta; class Pinopsida; order Cupressales; family Cupressaceae; genus Sequoia; species Sequoia sempervirens. Next base: position 44,578,373 of record VDFB02018296.1, read on the forward strand.
CACTCTCTATGTTCCAAGTCTACCTGTTCTATGAATATTTGGGGAATGATAACATTTCTAAGCTCTCTAAAAACATTGTAGCAAGAACATACTAACCCTGAATCCATAGATCCCTCATGTATTTGAAACTTCCTTTTGGGGGCAACCCATTTTCCTTTTTTCATGAGGTACCTTTATTTGGAAACATATCACTTTGAATAGGGCTTTCCAAGTAAGCTCTAATGTTATCTTTCTTCTTAGCATTTATCATTTTCTACTTTAAAATAATTTCTCACAACATGGTGTTTAGCAATTTCTTTAAAGTGGGGGAATACATTGGAATTATTCTTTTGCATTTAATGGTTCATTATGTAGTCTTCTTACTTCATGTGATGCATCTTTCACTTTGTGGTTGACATTGGGTGTGATGTCCTTCAAGAGCATGATCTCTCTTAGCATATTATATTCCTCTTAGTGGTTTGATGTGACACATTGCATCCCTTAAGTTGTGACTATTTTATTATTTGATTGGTCCTCTCTTGGAGACATTAGGCATAATGTCCCCAAATGTAAGACCTTAAATTAACTAAGAAAAAATCCTTTGTATGTTCCTTACACTACTTTAAATTTACAATTTCGGTTATATGGCCACATTGCATAATACACTTTGCTTTCTTGTGGAGCCATCTTGTTTGTTCATGAGTTTCAAGCATAAAAAGTTTTTCTTGCCTCATAAAGCTCAAAGTTCATTATTGTATGGTGCCTTATCAAATCTATCAAGATGTATAGCTTTGGTCTAATTGAGTGGGAAGATGAAATTAGGCATGAATTTCCCATAGCCACTTGCTTGTCTACGCGAGTGCATACCGGTCGTGTGCATATGTGTCTCAATTTTTTGGATATTCACCTAGGGGACAACCAAAAGTTATGTTTCCTCAAAGTGAGCATGCATTTTCAAAAAAAAAATAGCTTAGATCTAATCTATAGCATGCAAGACAAATAGTCAAACCTTGATCCACCACTTTTTTTTGTTTTTCTTTTCTCTTTGTCTTTAGTAGTGTAAGCGTGTACCTTTTTGTTGATCTTTATATCATTTTCATGTGTTTTATTTGGTTCCTATGTTGTTTTAATATAGGATCTCGATCCTAGGGCTTGATCATCCCTCTTGATCATTTTCATCATATCCTATAGGACATGGTGTACACTTCAACCCCTTTTGATGCTAGTTTGTCTACTTTAGTGTGAGTTTGAAGCAAATTCCTCCTCTCACTAAATTGGGGGCTAAATGTGGCAATATAAAAAGTATCCATCTAAATTTTTACACTTGTTTAGGCCCTCCCTATTAAATTGGTCTTAATGTTGCCCTGATTTAGTGTGGTAATGTGTTTGAAGCATTCACATTAGGTCTTGGGGCCTTGAAAACTAAATGGACTTAGTTGTGCCTTATTTAAGGTGTTGTAAAGTGTATCCTAACACTTTCATACTAATCTAGGGTTTTCATTATTAATTAGTCTTATTTATGGATTTCATGGTGAACCATAGTTTTTTGGCACCAATGCACTTCTCTAGCTCTTCTAGGGTTTTTCACCTAACAAGAGAGAGGTAGGGCCAAAAATGCTAAGGGGTTCATTCAAATTATGTTATGTGTGATGTTATTTAAACTAAATGAGATTATCTAAATGTAGCTGAGAGATCTATACGACTGATTATGAATGCAAAACTAGGATTTATGCTATGTTGGAAAACACAGTGTTTGCAAAAAGCTTAAAAGAATGAAAAAAAATGCAAATTACACTAAACAAAAGGTTGTCTTTCAGAATGTGTGCACCCGGGAAACTAAAGAAGACTAGAAAACAATCTAGAAAACTAATGAAATCTAAATTTCAGCTGAGTGGGGCTCATTTTCCACCTTGGGCAAATCAGTCCTAGTTCTGTGTTTTTCTGCACGGAAACTATTTTCTGTCAACCAAGAAGTAGGATCTGCATCTGACTCAAATCTGCACCTCAGGAGGGACTCATTCACCATACATGGTGAATCATTCCACTTTCAAATTTCTACAACTTCAAAGTACTATTTTGTAGCTTGACACCTGCACAACAATTTCTGACAAAAACCTAACTTAGGATCTTGGAAAATTCCTACAAAACAGCTTAAAATTGTCTGTCTAATGGGGGTTTTCCTTGGTCAAACCTCTAGTTGGGTAATTAAACCTTAAATGGAGAAAAATATTCATAAACCCTAGCCTTAGATGTGTTAAAGACTAGGAAAAACTAAAATATGACAAAATCCCTATTCTATTGTTCTAGAATAAGAAATGCAAAGATGATTTGTGTGATGTAAAATATCAACCCAAGAAACCTTACAACACATGAAAAATGGAAATGAAATGACATGCAAATGACAAACAAACAAAATGCAAACCTTAATCAGAAGATAGAGTGAAAATGGAAGATGGAATCAATATGAAACCAAGTCCTTAGGTATGATTTGGTGGCTAGTTGTTCCTCCTCACCCTAGATTTCTTCATGATTAACCATGGGAATCTATCATGAACCCTTTTCAATGTTTAATCTTGATAAAAGGAGTGAGCTTCAAGACCTGCAAAAACCCTAGTTTTCTACTCTAAAACTTCAACTTTTTCCAATGAGACTTTTTGGAGAAGACTTTAGAAATTGCTTTTGAAAAATGATTAGAAGATGTGTGAAATGAGTTAATATTAGTATTTATAAGCAACAACACCTTATTTTCCCATTATGAGGCTGACATTCACCAAAAATTCAAGTTAAATTAATCAAATTCCTCCTCAAAATTGAATTTTCCCTCAAAGAGGACTCATTTTCCACCCATGGCGAATGGGTGTCACTAGAGGGTACTCATTCACCCAAGGTGGTGAATGGGTCCCACAACTAATTTTTGAAGTTGGGTTTTTGGGGTATGAGATAATCAAATGTTGTTTGTCAGGTAAAATGAGCCTCTAGAAAAAAAAAATGGGTCTTAGGGGCCTACAAATGTTGTTTTGAAGGGTAAATGATGTGAAGGAACTCAAAAATGGGTCTAATGATGCATGAAATAGTCTCTTTTCTCAAGAGGGTCCAATTTTCTACAACATATTTAGCCCCCACTATAGCACCCATATGACTATATGTGCATATGTATGCTAAAAGACTCTAAATGATGCACTTTATTACATAAAAGGATACTCATTCAAAAGATGGGAGAATGAAGCCCCCAATGTAGTTATCTACACAACCACAACATTAGGAACCATATCCTACAACACACATTCATTATTTTTTCAAAAATCCTTTTATCTAACTCCTATGAATCTCATTTGAGGGTATATGTATGGAACCCCTTGATTCTTCTTGCTTTACGAAGGTGGAATCAAGGTAGCAATCTAGCCACATCGAACAAGAATCATATGGGTATGTGCAGGATCATGGTATGCCAAAAAGTGGCAATATTTGTAGGGTATGTGGCTGATGACTTTTTTTTCACCCAAAATTAATGAAACGAAAAGGGTTTTTAGGGGAGATTCTCAGATTTCCAAAAATATAAATTATGATTTAATTTGAATTTAATAAATAATTATTATTCATTTTCTATTAGAATTATGACTAAAGTCCTGATCGATAAGCTGATTGAAAAACATCTATAACTTTCAAACGGTATCATATTTTTTGAATCCAAAACATGCGTCACATTCTATGCTTTACATATTATAGGATTAAAAAAATAAAAATTAAATTTCATGAATTTTTGACCAAGTTAAGGTGGTAGACAGACAAGTTTTTATATTTTCTAAAAGTTGTAATAAAAAATTCATAATTAATTATTTACTTGGAAAAAATTACAAAAAATATGCATCACATCGGACATGAGTCTCTACTTATATATAAAATCTTACAAAAAAATATTATCATTTTATTATGGTTAGGGTGGTCGACAGACACCTACTTCTTATTTTTTCCCTAAAATTTAAGTACTCTTGCATTGAAATTTCAAATTTTCACCAAATAGATTTTATTTATTTTTAAATAAACCTAGTATTTTAGAAACTACATTCAATTTTCTACAAATTCTATTCTTACATATTTTTGAAATAATATAGATAACTTATTCAAATATTTACATCAAGTTGCCTAACACTGATTTTTCTGATTTTTTTGCCACTTAAGGGCCTGTTTGGCATACCATGATCCTGCACATGCCCATATCAGAGGGAATTTCCAAGTACCATGCCACATAATGATAGATGAATGATGATGTCGGGTACAAAATCATGATTTGAATGCATCAAATGTTGTCAAAAATGGATTACCCGAGCTCTCATTATGTTGAGTTGAAGAAGATCTACATTATGAGTTCTTGAAAAGATAATGACCTTATGTTAATGCGCGGGTGATCCCACAATAATGGGTTACAATTTTTGGCCAAACTTGACATTAAAATCAGGATTTTTCACCAGACATTCACTTTCTTACACCTATAGTAGCTAAACCATTAAGGTTTTGAAGATGAATCAAACTAGTTATTTGTTAGATATTTTGTGTATATTCTAATTATATTTTTTAAAAAAAATTAAAAAATAAATTGTGAATCATTTTATGTAATTTTTAATAACTTATTTTTTCTACTAATCAACATTTTTAAAAAGTGATGTTCACTTCGGCACACATAATTTTTTTTATAGATAGGATACAATTTTTATTTTTAAAATGAAAATATTTCACACCAATATCTATGGGATGGATATTTTTTCATAATTTTTTGTTACATATATTTTTTTTAATTAATTTTCCAAGTCAGCGTAATTATAATTTGGATAGAGGTGTACTTCAACATGCATAACTTTTTTTGTTGGAATAAGGACATCAATACCTAGGGCACATGTATTTTTTAGAATTTTTTTTCACTATTTTTCTATTTTTTCGTATGTGTGAAATAAAGAACTTGATGTTCATTGAAAATTCCTACATTCGAGAAGAAATAAAAATAAATATAATAATCAAATTAAACATATTTAAAATTATACTTTTTAGGAAGCTTATAATAAGGGCTACAGGCTTACAAAGCATAAATTTTAAATGAATTCATTTGATCACCCAAAATGTAAATCAAAAGTGGTTTTTTATTAGCATTTTGATAGGTGTGGAGGAGACTCGATTATAGATATGGTTTAAATCTAACAAGGTTCTATCCAAGGGGGTTTGATCTAAGGGGGTTTGATCAATCCCTCTTTAATTAAAATAATTTAAATGGAACCTTTAAAGTCATAAATCATTGTATTTTCTAAAAATATGTGATTTCAGGCAAAAATCAGGATGTCCCAAAAAGTAAAAGGAGATGAAAAGGGATTAAAAGAAGGAGAAGAAAGTAACTTGTTACTTACTATTCATTTTACCTTCTTGTAGCTTGAGAGTGACGAGTGAGAGAAGAAAATTATTAGGAGACAAGATTATACACCTTCATGGTTGGATGATCTTCATGAGCAGGTGGTACACGACGAGTTGTATCATGAGGTAAGTCAATTATGCAACTTTCGCCTTGTAATTTTGTAATATTTTAATGATTTTAAGGCATGGATAGGTTGATCAGCCAATAGGATATTTACATGGGGAGACCCCAACGGGATCTCCCCCATTCTCATGCCGCCAAAGAACTTCACGAATTGCCACTTTAAACTTTAGGTCTACCACTTTTTGTGACTCTAGTTGGGAAAAGTGTAAGTGTTTAAATTTTTTTTTTCCAAAACTAAGGAAAATTTTATCCAAATGGATCAAGGAATCGGTCAGTTCACCTGCCACTAAAGATTACTATGCTTAAAAATAATTAATGAAATATTCTACTTGATTTTCTACTATCATCTCTATTCAAGTGAAAATGCTTATAGGCTTACCAATGGCAATGCCATTCTGATAGACACAGATTGAATGAAACTGCCAATTTTCCACAATCTATTTATAACCATCAAATGTCATTTTCATCCACTGGTCATCTCAATCTCACAGCATGTAGAGATGGTAAGTTGAAGGAGGCACTGCACATTCTACTTACTACTCACAATCCACCTAAAGACTACTCTACATATCTTCAATTATTGCAGATCTGTATTCACAAGAACACACGTTCACAAGGGAAAAATGTCCATGCTTTCATCTCTCATAGGTGATTTGGATTTTCTACACGAACAACTTTTCATAATAAGCTTATTTACATGTATGTTAAGTGCAAAAATTTGGTTGACACTAGAAAAGTATTTGATCACCTGAAAGAACGAGACAACATCTCATGGAATACGATTATTATAGCATACAAAAGACATGGGTGTCCTCAAGAGGTAGTTACACTCTTTGACCATATGCAACAAATAGGTCTCCAACCCAATCAGTTCACATTTTCAAGCGTACTCCCATCCTGTGCCAAAATGGGAGCTTTGGGCCAGGGTATGGACATCCATCTTAAGCATAAAGGATAAACAGTTTTTATCAGATGTTTTAGTTGCAACTACCCTGGTAGACATGTATGAAAAATTTCAAAGTGTAGACAAAGCCCATGAAATGTTTGGCAAAATGCCTCAAAGAAATGTGTTCACATCAAATGCAATGATCACAAGATATGCACAAAATGGATTTGTACAAAAGGCTTTACAAACTTTCAAGAAAATGCAATTGTCTGGTGTAAACCTAAATTCCACAACCTTTGCCAGCATCCACACACCCTGTGCAAAAATGGGAGCTTTAGAACAAGGAATGGACATCCATCAGAGTATAAAGGATAGAGGTATTTTTTTAGATGTTATAGTTTCAACTACCCTAGTAGACATGTATGCAAAAAGCGGAAGCATAGACAAGGCACATGAACTGTTTGATAAAATGCCCAAAACAAGTGTAGTGTCGTGGACTACAATGATTGTAAGATATACACAAAATGGATTTTTTGAAAAGGCCTTAGAAACCTTCAAGAAAATGCAATCGGTAGGTGTAAAGCTAGAATCAACGATCTTTGCTAGCACCCTCCCTACATGTGCCAAAATAGGAGCTTTAGAATAGGGAATGGACATCCATCAAAACATAAATGATAGAGGAATTTTGTCAGATGTTGTTGTTGCAACTACTTTGATAGACATGTATGCAAAATTTTGAAACATGGACAAGGAACATGAACTGTTTGACAAAGTACCTCAAAGAGATGTCATCTCATGGAACACAATGATTGTAGGATATGTAGAAAATGGATTTGTAGAAAATACATTACAAACTTTCTAGAAAATGCAACTGGAAGGCATAAAGCCAGACTCCACAACCTATGCCAGCATCCTCCCCGCCTCTACCAAAATGGGAGCTTTGGAACAAGGTATGGGAATCCATCAAAGCATAATGGATAGAGGAATGCTATTATATGTTGTTGTTGCAACTAGCCTAGTAGACATGTATGCAAAATGTGGAAGCATAGACAAGGCCTGTGAATTGTTTGACACAATGCCTCAAAGAAATGTGTTCTCATGGATTGCAATGATCACAGGATATCCTAAAAATGGATTTGTTGAAGAGGCTTTGGAAACTTTCAATCAAATGCAATTATTGGGTGTAAAGCCAAATTCCACAACCTTTTCTAGTATCCTCCCTACCTGTGCCAAAATAGGAGATTTAAACAGGGAATGGGCATCCATCAAAGCATAATAGATAGAGAAATTTTGTTAGATGTTGTAGTTGCAAATTCCCTAGTAGACATGTATACAAAATATGGAGAATAGACAAAACCCATGAACTGCTTGACAAAATTCCACACAGAAATGTGGTCTTGTGGACTACAATGATCAAAAGATATGCAGATAATGGATATGTTGGAAAGGCTTTAGAAACTTTCAAGAAAATGCAATTGGTAGGGGTAAATCCAGACTCATCAACCTTTTCCAACGTCCTCCTTGCTTGTGCCAAAATGGGAGCTTTGGAATAGGGTATGGACATCCATCAAAGTATAAAGGATAGAGGAATTTTGTTATATGTTGTAGTTTCAACTGCCCTGGTAAACCTATATGCAAAATGTGGGAGCATAGATAGGGAAAGCGAACTTTTTCATAGAATTCCTAAAAGAGATGTCATCTCATGGAATACATTGATTGTAGGATATGGAAAAAATGGACTAAGCATGGATGCTCTCAAAATATTTGAATTAATGAAGTCCTCTGGAATGCATCCTAACATTGTAATCTTTTCTTATGTTTTATGTGCATGTAGCCATGCAGGTTTAGTGGATGATAGTTGTACATACTTCAATCACATGAATACTTACTATTGTATTACACCTATAGTTGATCATTATGTGCGCATGGTTGACCTTCTTGCTCATGTTGGATATCTTTAGGATTCCCTAGACTTTATCATTAAGATGCCAATCAAACCTATGGTGGTTGTGTGGATGTGTTTTCTTGGTGCCTGTAGATTACATAAGAATATAGGCTTAGGAGTATTTACAATGACCTTGCTTTATGAATTAGATCCTAAAAATACTATGAATTATGTTCTTCTCTCAAAAATCTATGTAGATGTGGGCAGGTGGGATGAGGTTCAAATGGTAAGGAGATTGATGAAGGATGCAGGAATTAACAAGATCCTTGGATGTAGTTGGATTGAAGGCCATAAAATGCTACATATTTTTTGTGTAGGAGATAGATCACATCCAAAAACAGAGGAAAGCCATGCAGTTGGATTAATCGGTTTGGGAAATGAAGGTAGTAGAGAATTCTCGAGGTTAAATACATTTACATAATTCTGTGGAAGAGGAGGAAAAATAATTATTTACTTCCCACTGTAGTGAAAAGTTGGTAACTGCATTTAGTTTGTTGAACATGCCCCATGGAAACAACTATTAGAGTTTTTAAGAATCAAATATGTGGTAATTGCCACATTGCAACAAAATTTATTGCCAGTATTGCTACAAAAGGATATTCCTATGAGAGGTAATATCATTTGAAACAAGGAAAAGTGTTCTTATGGAGATTATTCACATGCTAAATGAAGCAAAATGAAAATAGGCTTGTACTATAATATTATGCACCGTGTCAGACCCGCAGTAGTAATGAAGGGACATGGTTTATATTTAGTTTCTAGATTTTTTAATTTATTTTTTGTTTTCTACTCATTCTCATCCTCCAAATTATTGATTAGGAATGGAGAATGGAAAAAATAGAAAAAAGATACTTGATTAACAGATTGTGAGAAAGGAGGGTTCACAAATTTGCTTCCATTTTCAGTCGATAGGCTTTTATTGTGGACTTGCTAGTCCAAAGGTCATGGAAAACCTGTCTCACATGCCTCACAAACCATTTTACTGCTTGGTAAAACACTTGATTTCTTTTATGTGTAGTCCTCTCCAATCTAGATAGAATGGTCAACCACTTTATGGTCTTTGTATGCAAGTCTAATTGTGGGATATGCACAGGACAACCGAAGGAAGCCTAGAGGTTTCTTTTGAATATGAGTGAGGAAGACATGGAGCCAAGGCAGTGGTTGTTTCATGCCCTCATTAAATGCAAATACACTCCAAAAACTCCATTGGCCAAACACTTCGCCGTGCAAATCAATTTTTCAGTCTAATCTCATTAAGAATAAATCTAGCAGATATCTTCTATGTCAAGAAGCTCAGCCGCCCTCAATCACCACCTCTGTTTATAAATAGACTATGCTACCCATAATTATGTAACCTTTGGAGTAGATAAATAGACAATCTAGCCATAGGAGAATCTTGAGGTAAGTCACTAGCCATGGTTTCAGTGAGTTAGCATAATTTTTTTTGCTGCAAACATATACACTTATTCGACATGTTTCTTTATCTTGTGATTCAGGGAAAAACAATTTTATTGATGCATTATATTCATTTACTCCAATCATCATCAGAGCTCCAGTCGGGTAGATTGTAGGTTAAGGGTGTTTATATGATTTATATTTCCTCTTTTTTTTCTTTTAAATGTTTGTAATGCCTTACAGAAGAAATGCCTGGGGTGAAAGGGGAGGTGATTTGTGAGGAGTCCATGCCTCCCTTTGTAAGGGAAGGGGGGGTTAACGCCGCTAGGGAGAAATTGACGGCCATTGGGGAGATCTTCTCTAGTTTCTTGTTTCTCGAAATAAAAAAAGCCTTCACTACTAAATGTTGGGTAATAGAAACCGCTTCCAACTAGTTTAATCAAGAGATCCACACAAATCTATTTGAAACTATATTTTCATATTGTTTGCTTATGAAAAATCTATTTTATCTTTTAGAAAGAGTTTGGTTAACCAAATAAAAAAAAGGAACAAAGCTTTTGTAAGGCCATTGAAATATCTGGTTTTTTTGTACACTTATGCCATTTGTAAGGTTATTGAAATTTCCCTTCATTTCCATGTTGTAATTAATTCTCAAGTATGATGCTAGCGTTTTCCTTTCTTGCTTTTTTTGGCATGCTCACTGAATCAATGCATTCCCCAAAACAATAGTCTTACACATTTCTTCCCCATGAATTTTGTCGCTAATAAAAAATACCAAATTATATCAGCCTATCGACATAAGTATTGCACCTCATTGGTGCAAGTGCTAGTTTAGTGTCTTGGAAAAAAGGTTCACAAAGTTTCCCCTTTTTTCACAAAGTGTCCCATTTGTTCGTAGAGTGTCCCTTTTGTTCACAAAGTGTATCATTTCTTTGTGAAGTGTTTCGTTTCTCTGTGAATTGTCCCATTTCTTTATGAAACATCCTAAAAGGGTTCTCATGTGTCTAGGGCCATTAGAAAACCACACCTAATTTACTTTAGCACACTGGAATTATGAAATATTGAAAATTGAAGAAATTAGATGAAATTTAGAGCATTATGTGATGATTTTGATAGGTTCCTGCCTAGTCGTGATAATGGCTAGGGGGAAGATAGCTCAAATTTTTGAGAGATCGTGCGCCAACGCTATTGACGATAGAGATAGAGCATTTACAGTCAATGGTTATCTATTGGGCATATCTTATGCCACCAATGAGATACCATGACACCATGCTTATGGCTTTGTGTGAGCACTAGGATGCTAATACTTGTACCTTTCATCTTCCGACCAAGGAAATGATGACCACTCTCGAAGACGTAGACTGCATTCTCTAAGTTCCCATTCGGGGAGAGCGAGTATATTTTTAGGGGCATCAGTCATTATGGGAGAAGAAGAGAGATATGCAGTATTGTCTAGGTGGGCCTATACATGATGAGCAAGATAGAGCATGGATAGAGCTTCCCATGCTAATATATTCATGAGCTCCTATAGTCAAATAGATTATGATGCACATAGTAGCATTGGTTTTCAATCCATATGGATGAGTGACACACTTGGATGGACGACTGGTACACTTGATACGAGGGATATATGAGTAGAGGAAAGTTTATGCTTGGGGCCGCTACATTGTAGCACACTTATATTATGATCTTGGTTAATTTGTGTTTTGAGAGATTGATAGTATGGTGCATTGTACACTTTTGTAGGTGTGGTTCCTCGAGCATATCACATGCACCAGGCCTATCAGATTCCCTTGTGCTATAGTTGTAGGATATCCACGAGCATTCGGCTATCCGTTATGACACTTGTGGCAGTATGTGGATTTACACTTTTGGATGGTGAGATTTGACTAGTTAGAGAAGGACAAGATCCTATGGAGACCCTATCTACTCACTCTACAGTGGCTAGATACCACATGATAGCTACGAAGGATGTAGATGGATAGGTATCTAGTTGGGAGGCATGACTGTGTTGTATGACCTTTCTATTATGGGTGGGTCATGAAATAGTTTGGACAAGTGTAGGCACCACTGAGGGTGTGTCCCTTCATTAGACAATCAGTGTATAATACTTGGAGGCTAAGTGATACTATTCGACTGACTATAGATCATGTTTGTGAGAGTGATTCCAATGATTCAGATCATGACCAGCCACCAACATCTAACGTTGATGATGTCGGGAGCATAGACGAGCATGAGGAGTGGTGGTCATATGCACGATAAAATCCTATTTTCCAAATGAATTTCCCTATAGGTGATGTGTTACTAGCACCAAATGAGGATGATGAGCCGAAGGAGAGAGTAGATGGGGTACGTTATAGGCCAACATATATTTTTACAGATGTTATTGATGGGGAGTACCAGTCTAATGCTGATCTTGACTATGAGGACCAAGATGGAGGAGAGGATGAGGAGGAGGATGATTACTATGAGGAGGAGCCACCCTTGAGCAAGGTTGACGAGGTAGCTATTGAGGATCAATACAATCATGAAGAGTCCTCACATACTTATAGGACAAGATCATGGGAAGTAGCTATAGTAGACATCAGCACCTAGAGTTAGAGAGAGGCTAGCACATCCTCAATGCCCCCTAGAGAGGATGAGGTTGGCATTCCTCATGCATTTGGAGACATAGGTGCTGATATTTTATTTTATGCATGTCCCTTTAGTGAATTATGCTTTAAATATATATATATAATATATATCATGATGATGTGTTACTATATGTTTACATTGTCTATCTTGCAAGAGTGATGAGAGAATGGAGAAATTTCTATTGTTAGGATGGCACAAATATAGTGCCTACATCCATCAACGAGGAGAAGATGGATCCTGACTACATGCCCCCACCAATTATGGAGAAGGAGCTAGAATCGCTTAGACCTTTTGCAAGGTTACGAGCAACATACAAGAGTGTGAGTAGATGACTCCATTGGGGTGAGAGTGTAGTATAGACATCACAGACCTCAGAAGAGGTTGAGAGACTACATGCAAAGCTAGCACAAACATGAGCAGAGAGGGCTCAAATGGAAAAAGAGCGGCTTGTAGTTGTTGGTCAGGTAAAGGGTTTGGAGTATGCACTTAGACTCGGCAGTTCATGATCATGATCACACATGACCGTCTCACGACGACCAAGGATGTGATCATGAGCACCAGATCCCAAGGGTTCTAGCTCTCACAAACCTCTATGACTTTGTATATGATATTGGGATGTATATAAAACTTTGATATATATATAAACATGCACATTTTGTGTTATTAAGACGTGTTTCATTATGTGGATGTTAAATGCAATGTGATTAATTAAATGACTTAAGGTAAGATTATTTAATTAATGTTGACATGATTTAACAGGATTAATGTGATCTAATGTAAAACATATTCTAGTTTCACTGTAGATACAACATGGATAATTAGAAAAGAATATGTTAAATTTAAAAACACATTGATAAGGATCTAACATAACATAACATGAATGTGAATAGTATGAAGCCTAAAATAATTATAAAATGAACTTAAATAATTACCTTAGTGTTCAATACAAACAAAAAATTAGTTTTCAAGAATGAAGCAATGTGAAAGATATTTAGAATAACATTACATAACTTTAAAATACACTATTGTATCAATCATACTATTATGAGGGGCCAGAGATAATACCAACACAAATGTGTGGCATTAATAGGTTCCTTAAGGGGTGTTCCATCAAGCTGCATTAAGAGATAAGCACCAAACCCATAATTGGTATCAACTATGTACTGGTCCTAGCCAATTAGGGCTGAACTTATCTTTATCTTCATTGTCAGCACTAGTATTGCATTGATTTTCAAAAAGAACAAAATCTCCCTTGCAAAATAACTGAGGGATGACGTGAGCTTTTTGCTTATGTTGTAATTGTTTGATGTGAGCTTGGAGATATTCAAGAGTGTTAATGTGTTGTTCATTGAGCATCTTAAGTTGATGTAATCGTTGATCTTTATAAGTGTCATTGTCAAGAAGATCTTGTAGAGCAACTCGCAAAGTAGGAATTTCTAACTCCAAGGGCATAATCACATAAATGCCATAAACAAGGTTATAAGGGTTATTTCTTGTGGATGATTGAAAATTAGTTCTATAAGCCCAAAGTGCATAAGATAGTTACGTATGCCAGTCTATATGATGCTTGGTGACAATTTTGCTTGAGGATTTATTTGAGAATCTTATTAGTATTTTCATCTTGTCCATTTGATTGTGGATAATACAGTGTAGAAAAGTGATGTTGAATGTTGAATGTTTTGAGAAATTTTTGAACTTCGTTAACCTTAAATGGAGTTCTGTTGTCTTAAATGATTGTATAAGGGAGCCTAAAGTGAGCAATTATGTGGTCCTAGATGAAACGAAAAATTGTTTCAGTAGTTGTAGAATGAAGGGGAGTGGCTTCCACCCATTTTGTGAAACAATTTGTTGTAATTATGATAAACGTATGTCCAACAGAAGAAGGCGGTGAAATTTTTCCAATAAGATCCAATCCCCATACTGAAAATGACCAAATGGGAACACTGGCCTGAAGCTCAGCAGCAGGAGCATGGATCAAATTGTTATGTTCTTAACATTTGTGACATATTTTAATGTAGGTGAAGCAATCATTCTCCATATGTCTCCAATAATAACCCATATGAATAAGTTTTTGCACTAACAAATGACCTCCAAAATGACGTCCTTAGGCACCAGCATGCGCTTGTTCAAGTGCTAAAGGGATTTCATACTCTTTAAGACATTGTAATAGGAGACCATTAAAATATATTCTATACAATGCATTTCCAAGGATCACATATTTAACTATGAGTTTACGTAAACGTTTTTGAGTATTCATTGTGGTAGGCTCGGGATTGGTACCATATTTAAATTAGTTGTATATTGTCTCATACCATTCACATGAGGCATCTTGAGTTATTTCCAAAACATCTACTAATGGAGTATTGATTGAGGGTTTCATAATGGGATGAATAAGAAAGGTGAAGTCTATGGAAGGATCATGTCTAGGGATATATGAGAAGTTGCACCCATCATTGCATCTACATACCAATTATCTTTGCATGGGATGTTATCAATGGTGAATGATTCAAACTTTTCTAATAGTCTCATTATAAGATCCTTGGATTTTGATAATTTGTCATGTTTAGTTTGATATGTACCATTGATTTTTTTTATGACCAATTGTGAATTGCCAAATATCTTGATATGTTTAGCATTTATGGATAAAGTAGCTTTCAAACCTGTGATCAATGTCTCATACTCAACTGTATTATTTGTGCATAGGAAATTTAATCGATAGGATAAGGGAATAGGTTTATTGTCATGTGGAATTAGTATCACTCCAGCACCAAAACCTTTTCTACATTTAGATCCATTGAAAGATAA
>VDFB02018296.1:44593637-44610128 GCA_007258455.2 Sequoia sempervirens
ACTTTCCTTTGGTTGCTCATCTTCAAAGTTAGCTCTAAATTCCCTAAAAATAACATCTCTAGAAAATATCATCTTTCGTGTTAGTGGATTCCAAAGTTTATAACCTTTAATATTTTCACCATAACCTACAAAGATGCATTTCTAAGATTTGGGATACAATTTAGACCACTTCTCTTTAGGCACATGAACAAAAGCCTCACAACCAAAGACCCTTAAATATGAAACTAAAGGCTTTTTACCCAACCAGATTTCATAAGGTGTTTTATCAACAAGAAATTTACAAGGAGATATTTTAATTAAATAACAAGCAATACCAACAACTTCTGCCCAAAAACATTTATCTAACTTAGCACTACTTAACATGCTCCTAGCTCTTTCCATTAATGTACGGTTCATTCTTTCTGCTACCCCATTTTGTTGGGGTATGTAAGGTGTAGTCTTTTTCCTAACAATTCCTGCATGTTTGCAAAACTCATCAAATTCCTTAGAACAATATTCACCCCCATTGTCAGATCTCAATACTTTTATCCTATAATCTATTTGCTTTTCAACCAATGCCTTAAATTCCTTAAATTTGGTGAAAACTTCAGATTTTGTATGCATAAAATAAATCCAAGTATATCTCGAGTAATCATCAATGAAGGAAACATAATAATGAAATCTACCCAAAGAATCTATATCCACTGGACCACACACATTCGAATGAATAAGTTCTAACAATCCATTAGCTTTATTAGATCTTTTAGGAAATGATGACCTATTTTGTTTACCAAACACACAATCCTCACAAAAATCATTTTTACCAACAGAATAATCAGAAATACCGTCTACTAGTTTCTTATCAGGTATGGTCCTAATACCTTTTTCACCAATGTGACCCAATATATGGTGCCACAACATACATGCACTTGCAGTGCTAGTTACAAAAAATAGAGGCATGTAGCGTAAATAAATTCCCTGTCTGAGATCCTTTAGCAACCACCAAACTTCCCCTTACCATCCACGCCTTGGACTTGTCAAATGTCCGCATGCATCCCTAGAATCATTCAGCTTTGAGAGCTAAAATTAAACTTTTTGTAAGTCCTGGAATATGTAAAACATCATCAAGGGTTTTAACCCTCCCATCACTGGAACACAACTTTACCTTTCCTTTACCAATAACCTTTTGTGAGCTATTATCACCCATGAAGACCTCTCCTCCATCATATTCTTTGTATGTAGAAAACCACTCCTTATGAGGAGTCATATGGAAGGAAGCACCTGAATCAATAAGCCAAGAATCATTACAAACTGTGTTAGCTGAAATAATCAAAGCATCAGAATCACCATTATCAGAGGACTTTTCCATGGAGGAATTTGCATTATTTTTCTTGTTTCTACATTCCTTCTTCACATGTCCCCGTCTACCACAGTTCCAACACTTCACTCCACTCTTTCCAGGGGTCTTAGATCATCCTTTAGACTTATCCTTCTTCTTATCCCCTTTAGGCTCTTTCTCCTTGGGCCTACCTTGCACATGCAAGGCATCTTGGGAGCCACTGCGCATGGTATTTCTCCTCATCTCCTCTGAAAGAAGTATGGGAATAATAGTATCCAACTTAGGTTCTGCACCACCACTTGTTATAGCAATAACTAAAATTTCCCAAGATTCTGGCAAAGAGAAAATCAATAAAATGCATTTATCCTCATCTTCTATTTTAACATCAATAGATGCAAGCTGACTTATAATCAAATTAAAAGCATTCAAATGTTCAGCAATAGATTCACCATCCTTCATCTTTAATGAATACAAACATCTTTTGAGAGACAACTTGTTAGACAAACTCTTAGTTTGGTAGATTTCACCTATCTTCCTCCAAAGCTTGTATGTTGTGTCTTCTGAAGAGACATTCAGGAGGACAGAATCTATGAGACACAACCGAATAGTCCCTCGAGCCTTCTTGTCTAACTTATTCCAATCTTCATCTGACAAGGTTGAAGTAGATGGCTTCTTTTCAACTGAAACTAGTAACCACTGATCTCTTTCCTCAAGAAGGTCCTCCACTTTCAACTTCCACATCTCGTAACCAGTTCCATTGAACTTCTCAATATCTAGATGAGAGGTGGAGGCCATGGTATGCAATCTTTCACAAATCTGCAAAACCCACAACACAAAAGCTCCCACTGCAGCAAAAAACCTTCAACACTCTAAAAGGAAAGCGTCCCTTCCTTAACAAAACCATTAGCTCTGATACCAAATGTTGAAAAAAAAGGTGAAGAAAGCTTGCAATATGAACTTAAATGTGTGAATACAAATCTGAAATATGTAGATTAACCTTAGCCTTAGTGTGAAGAAAGAATGAGAGAGAGATAGAAAAATCATAACACGTGCAACAACAGATTTACGTGGAGAAACCCCAAAGGGAAAAATCTCCACCACCGAAAGAGAGACAACTATATTAATGATAATCTCCAATGTTGCAGTACAGCTTGGTAGACTTCTCTTATCATTCCTATAAATCCAAAACGACACCTGTTACCCTCTATTGAATTCTCATGAAAAAGCAAGCTCAAGGCCCCTATTTAAAGAGATTTGTGAGGATGAAAACCTCCATGGTTTCACCAAACAATAGGAAGAAATACCACCTAGAAAAACCAACTCCTCCCTTCATGAAATGGTCATGAAATCCTAAAAATAGCCTCTTATAGCTGTCATAAGGCATAACTTATGCATGAGCACCTAGGGTCAAAGATAGCATATTTTGTCATAGAATTGTCATGCTATCACTTAGCATCGATGATAAAATTGCATACATGTCATAGATGCTCTTGACAGCCTATTTTGACCCAAAACCTTATTTAAGAAGATTCCAAGGTGGGACTCCTAAGCTATTTTGTCCTTTTCCAAAGGGACAAGTAGTATCGTAACAACACTGCATTTACATTGACTCTTTCACCACTGTTGGTCAAATAGTTTCACCTCTTATGGGTAAATGTACAAAAAAAATTAGGAGAATAAAAAATTAAATTATTTAAAAGGTTGATGACACCTAAATCCTAACATTAGCCTAACAAGTCTTGGTACTCTTCAGATACATCATTCTAAAGAACAACTTGTAAAACTATCATTCGACATTTTGAGTCATTCTCTTGACATTTGAGGATTGATCCTCTCAACATCAACACCATTTAGGATGTGTCCTTCCTAAATTTGGCATTACTTAACATCTGTCACACATTAGCCTACTCAACATAAACCTGGGCTTCATCAAACTTGGCATGTTGGCATCAATACACTTGACATTTGAACATGCTTGGAAAAAACGTTGGCAAACACTATCTTTCATTTTTTCACACTTGTCATTTGATTTTTCGTCATGCTACAAGTTCCTCAAGGATGTCCTACATAGGACTTAGAGGAGAAATGACATATCATGATGTTACTAGTTCCTCGAGGATGTCGACATGAGGTCAGAGGAATGATGATGTATCGGGGATGATTGTCTTACCTTTCCAAACTATCATGTTGCTAGTTCAACAAGGATGTCCTGCATAGGATTTAGAGGAGAAACAACATTTCATGGCTCATGCTTCTTTTTTTTAGTTAGTTGTGACAAAAAGACTGGGGCAATTAAGTTCCTCGTATGAGTCCTAATCATCCTTTTATGCGACTGCTTGTTCTATGTGATGGTACAACCATTCACACCAGTGATTTATGTAATATCATGGTGTTTTTTTCCCATTACACTAATCTACCCACTGATGATTAAAGAACACCTATTAGTACTTTGGCACTAGTATATTGAAGGATTTTTTCCCCATACTAACATCTATCTCCTTCTATCTGGTAATATCCTCTTCCATCCTCTTATGATATCCTATGGCATACAAAAATACAAATTTTGCATACACACGCATATATAGACATTGCTTTAGTACATTACACATTTATGTAAATCCATCCACATATTTTCATTTACATCACTAGTATAAATACATCATTTGCATCAATTCATTTGCATTAATGTAATATATACATGCATTAAACATATTTTATACATCATCCATATCATTAATGCATAAAAATTTAGGATCATAACATAAAGTATCATATATCGTATAATCCATACATACGCAATCACACATCAATGCATTCATAATCATAAGAATGGCATCCATTTGTGTCAAAAAATTATTCATATATAGAAAATTAGCATCATCATCATAGAGTAACCATCATACATAAAGTAGCATCATCATTGGTACTAAGGAATCTCATCATAAATGACCATCATAAATTCATACATCACATAAAATATAATGCAACATCATAGGAATCATAACATAGATCACATCATGTGAACATAATAAAATAATAATGCATCATAACACATCACATAGCATGGAGTCCACACCAAAACTACATGATATATATAATCTCAAAATTATGTCATGGGACAGAGTCTTGAGGAATCCCTAAAATAGAGCTCGGAGGCTCGATGGTCAATATATAAAATGTATCAACATAGTAACAATACCATGTGTCCTAATCAATACTCTCCTCATCTCCTCGAGGTGAGGGATGGGGTGACTAATGGTATGTATTGATGGTTGATGCTATCTTCTTAGACTTGACAAGTTGGCTCTGTGATAACCCAAGTACTATGGTGGATGGTCAGTTGTGGCGTGACCTATGCCTTGATGATGATGTATGGCTATTATTGAATCCATGCCCTAATGAGTGCTTGTGGCTATGTGATGACTTGTGTCCTGATGACTATCCAAATGAGGTAGAAGGGTTCAAACTTCTCTGGCCCCTACTTCTGTGATTCCTATTGTTGCTCCTCAAGCCACTATCTATCTCACTCCAAGAATTAGAGAAGCGTAGATCTCATCACTCTGTTGAAATGAATCTCTCATACAATATATTGTAGTGTGCTTGGCTAACACTCCCCCTCGCTAGATCTCTCACCCTCTCCCACAGGGCCAACACACAACTCTAGAAACTCTGATCATCAATGCTATGCCTCTTGTGACCTCACCACCACTTGATCCCTCACCACCCTAGTAACCTACAACTCTTCCCCTAGTACCTTGATCTAGGTGAGGGCCTCATCCAACTGACTCTACATATCTCTCATCCACTAATCAACTATCACATCCTGAGGCAATGGTGCTTTCTCATCTGGAACCTCCTCACCCTCCACCATCTCCTCTTTGATCTATCTCTCCACACCATTCATCTCCTCATCTCTCCCTATATCCTCCTCCCCATCGACATCTAGTGCCTCCTTTTCCATGACCGCATCCTCCTCTCTAGACACCTCCACCTCTACCTTCATCTATGACTACTCTCCCACTGCCCTGACCTCCCTCTCCTCCTCTTCTCCCTCACCTACCTTTGGGATAGGTAATAGTTGTGCTTGTACGACTTGTTGTTGCACTCTCCTTTCCTACCTCCAACCTCTCCCCCCTCCTCAATGATCTCCTCCATCTCCTACATCATCCTAACCATGGCCTCTCCCACCACCCTATCCATCTCCCCCATCTCCTCCATCATCCCCACTGCCACCTATGGCTCAATCCCTCCCTCTCCCCCTACTGCCATCTCTGCCTCCTTTCCCTACTTGGTGCACCCATGGTAACACTACTCTTTGATCCACCAGTGTTGGTTGATATGAATTTTTCAAAGGAAGTGACCTATGATTTTTCCACCATGCATCAAACTTCAGGGTGGTCCTTGCATCTATTGGTCCCCCACTCCTTCCCCACTGTTATGCTACTAAACCATCAATCTGTTGCTTAGCCACTATCACCGATATCAACAATACCCACACTAACTCCCAAGATGACCATGCATACCCTATAGTGCCTATAGGTACATCCTACTACTCACCAGAATATCTTAGTACCCACTAGGGTAGGTACATATCTATGATGAGTTGTGAATACATCATTTTCCCAATAAGGTACCTGAACTATCAAAAAAATGATAGATACTCATCCTCTCTTGGCCACTATCCATAGTCCTTGTATTGCCTCCACACAAACTCAACCAAGATATCAATAGCATGGCACTAGTATCCTATATCCCCCAGTCAAGTCTGTGTCACCAACCTTGCATATAGGTACACATAGGGAATCCCCTCACCTAACTGCCTCTATACTAGTGGCCAAAATACTATAATATGCTCCCATTCCCATATCATAAAAAGTGTGGTCCCATAACTGATACTGGTAGAATTTCTATACGTGACATCATGAAGTTGATAATACCAAATCTCTAACACGAATGGCCCCAAATAAAATACTATCCTATCATGCATCATCTGTATCAATACATCCCCCATCCTATCAAAAAACCATGACCTCAACGATTTGGTATGAGTACCTCGACTATAAAGGTACACAACATACACTCCCATTAGCCATAATGCTCATCCAAGAACTCCCAAGTAATCTTATACCCATGGATGCCCAACTGCACTAAATCCTCATGCCCATAGTCCTTTGTGATGGCCTGCATTCCCCACCAAGGATCATAAACTACCCACTCTCCTCTAATCAGAATCTATAGGATCCAATAGACATCCTCAAGCATCACTGTGGCCTCTCCTATGGGAAATTGAAATGAACATGTCTTGAAATGCCCTCTCTCTGCCAACACTATCAAGAGACCCCTATTTTCCTAGATAATGGTAATATAGGTCATATGAAACAATCCTAGGTGCATCAATCACCTCTACTCACCTGGCCTCAACTAATCCCTGAACGCATATGTAGCCAGCCAAAACTCTCATGTATATATCGGTGTTAGTCATCTCTTCACACACAAATAAAGGTTACTGCATTACTGAATATCATCTCTATTATCCAACTAATAAAAACTGTACAATTAAAATGAGCCTAAACTAGGTGAACTCTAGATACCCACAATCAGTTGTGTCGTTTTACCCTTCATTTGTATCATGAAAATCACATTCATCATTTCATCCATCAGATGTGCCACTCTACAAAGATTGTGGTGTTCAGCCTCATAGATGGATTACTTTATTGCAATTGCATTTTTCCTCCTATCAGTTGTGTTGTTTTTGTGCATATGTGTTGAATCAACTTGCTTTTGCATCATAATCTAGTGATTGTGTTCCATGACCCGACACTTTCATTGTGCTTTTTCACTTGTGTTGAACCAATTCGTAATTGTGTCATTTGAAATTTAACCTAACCTACCCCTTGAACTTACATTTTGATTCATCAAACATGTGCAATGCGAACGTGTTTGTGTGCTACATGCACGCAGATGCGTCGAACGATAGAACAACACATCTAAAACCATAACTTTGAGGCCCTGCAAAGCATGCAAAATGATAAAATTACCAAGTGGGTACAGGCTACAGATCATTTCTCTTGAGCCCTATGACCATTGGTGTGTCTGTACTTAGTATCCGTGGTGATCAACCTCTACAATCATTATCTTCATGCAATGTCCTCTTGCTTTGAGCTCTGAATTTCCTAATGGAAATGATGAAATGAATTACCTTTTTACCCTCCTCGAGCCTATTTATAGGGTGAAAATAAGAGTTTCCACTTGTGGCTTTACAACCTGATGCACTTTAAACTCTGTCAATTTGAAACCGATCAGCATTCATTGTTTTTTTGGTCATTAAATTGACTTATTGTGACATCTCCTTTCCAAAATTTTCTGGACACTGCCAAAATTTGCAAATTTTCTCAAGGGGGCATAGATATTTTGTACCTTCGGTGGGGCATTTCTTTGACTTATTTTCTGTCACAATGCAATAAACTGCATTATGACAAAGAGGGGGAAAATGTAGACACAAAATTGACCTAGGCCTACAAGCTTTATTTTCTCTATATTTCTTTTCTCAACATACACTAAAATATTTAAATTATGTCCTATAGTCCAATTAACTATTAATTAAATAATTCTTAATTATTTAATTAATTCATATATTTTATTCCTTCTAACTATTTAAATAAATAAATTACATTTATTTTTATTTAAATGTCACTAATTTCTTATGTCTCTCTATAATTAAATAAATTCCTAAATTTATTTAATTATTGTTTGTCTACTATTTCCTTCTAATTAATAACTTCATTTATTTATTTAAATACATCATTAATTCCTTATTTCTTATAATTAAATAAACTCTACACGATTTATTTAGTTATTGTCCAATCTTGTCCATTTTTGTTCATAATTAAATAATTATTACACTATTTAATGTGCATGTGTAGGATCATGATGGGCCAAAAGTGGCACATGATGGGTATGTATTTAATTTAATTTTTTACCTAAAATTGATGAAGTTTAAAAGAATTTTTAAAGGAGATTCTCAACTTTCCACCAATATAAATTATGCTTTTACTTTGAATTTAATAAGTAATTATTATTCATTTCTATTTGAATTCATGACTAAATTCTGATTGATAGGCTGATTGACAAACATCTATAATAAATAGTATCACATTTTGAATGCAAAACATGTGTCACATTCTATGCTTCGATACTATACAATTAGAAAAGAAAATTTGAATTTCATGAAGTTTTGACCAAGCTAAGGTGGTTAGACACAATAAGTTTTTATATTTTTAAAATTTGTAATTAAAAAAAATCATACCAATTATTTACTTGGAAAAAAGATTACAAAAAAAATATGCATCACATTGGAACATGAGTCGCTTAGTTATATCTAAAATATTATAAAAAAATATTATCATTTTATTGTGGTTAGGGTGGTTAGATAGACACCTACTTCTTATTTTATCCTTGAAATTTAAGTACTACCGCATTGAAATTTCAAATTTTCACCAAATAGATTTTATTTATTTTTAAATAAACCTAGTATTTTAGAAACTACATTCAATTTTCTACAAATTCTATTCTTACATATTTTTGAAATAATATAGATAACTTATTCAAATTTTTACGTCGAGTTTCCTAACCTCGATTTTTCTAAATTTTTTGCCACTTAAGGGCCTGTTTTTAACATGATGATCCTCAAGACACATCTCTAATTATTCCATTGATTTTCATTTTTGAATAAAGTCATTTTATTTAAATTCCCTACATTTAATTTTTCCCACCAAGCAAAATAATTTGAAATAATTATTTACATCACATGACACCACCTAATTTTGAGTTAAATTAATTTTTAATTCAAAAGGTCAAGATCGCCTCATAAATAAAAAAAATAAAAATTCTTATTTGTTTCTCCAATAGGCTCATTTTTCATGCCCAATATCTTCTTATCACATGCATTTTTCACCTTTGATTTTATTTTCCTAAAATCAAATCTCAGCCCTTCATTTCAAACTTTTCCCTAACCCTAATTGCTAGTTGTCACATTAAGTCTTAGCCTTCCATCTTAGGGAATTTTTCAACTGGCAATCTTGGCAAGTCATGCAAAATTGAATTTTCTATAAAAGGGAAATGTCTCCCTATTAACCATAAATTTTTGTAAGTCTTTATTTGAGATGTTATCTTATTGATTTTCCTAAGTCTTAGACCTAGTCTTCATTTGGGCCATCTTTTGCTATTGTTTTCGAACTTGGGTGGTGTCTTGTTAAGTTCATTATACCTCGCATTTTACCAGCTACTTTATGTATCCTTCATTGGGTGATGTTCTCTTGTCACAACTAAACTTCCTTTTTCACCCAAAGTGCATGTATGAACCGATTGAGTCATGAGTCAAAGTTTGAAAATGTCACTTGCAAGTTATGCCTTAGGCGGTATTTTCTAAGTCATTTTGAACCTAGGTGGGGTTTTTTCAAGTTATGTGAATGATTGATTTTTTCACCTATGAAGAATTATATTGATTAAACCAAGTTATTGCTAGTCTGGTTACTTAATTAAGATTTTATACAAAAAAAAGAAAACCATACATGTAAAAGCACAAATAACACCAAAAATAAATAAATTATTCATATATTTTTACATTATGTTGGCATTACCATACTTGCTTGGTTCAAGTACCTCAATAAAATTAAGAGAAAAGCCACAAATACAATTGTGGACTTTTCAAAAGTGTTAGTAGATTTAAATTGGTGTCAAATTTGGGTTTAGAGTCATTACTTGATTTATCTATCAAATTTTATTTCATTTTCTAACACTCCCCAAAGTTTTATTTGACCTTGACCCCTATCCTTCAAGCATAAGGAAATCTAAGCATTCTCACATTATGTTGATTTTCCTAAGGATCAATAATCAATTCATTGTGGGGATCTCATTTCCTAATGAAATATTGAGAAATAGGTGCATCATAACCCCTCTTATTACCATCAATTTTGAAAAACCTATTTTTCTTTGTTTTAGGTATGTTTTAGGAGAATATTTAAGCTAAATGTGAGGTTGGATCTCCTTTGAATAATTGTGAGGGTGTGGTGCTTCTATGTTTGGGTTTGAATGGTCTTAGCTTAAGGATGGCTTTTTACAAAGAGAGGAGACATCCCAATAGGAAAATCTAGATAGAGGGTAGGTGGTCCCTGCATCTCTCTAGGACTCTAACAAATAATATTGATGGTTCTTCTAGGGGGAATTTAGGTTATGCTGGTGTGGGAGATGTGGGGAGAGATAGCTCTAGGGCTACCTTTTTCTTCTTCTCTATGTATCATTGCCACCTGACTAATAATCTCGTGGAGGCTATTGCTATTCTTGTTGCTTTCGAAAAGGTTTGTGCTTTTAGCTGGCACAAGGATATTTGTGAATTAAATTTATAGATCATGATTAATTTGTTAAAAAAGAAGAGTTTTAATGGAGGGAATTGACCATTATCTTTGACTATGCAACATATTCAATAGTTAAGCAATTCACTTGAGATGGTGTCCTTTTTTCATATCCTAGGGAGTGGAACAATGCGCTAAATTGTCTTTCTAAATGGGCCTTAAAGTTTAGGGGTGACTAGAATATTGATGATTGGGAGCATCTTCCCAGTGACTGTGTTTATAAACTAAAAATGTTGATTCATGAGGATATGTATGGTCCATGAATAGGTTTCAATTCTCTTGTTTGTGTGGTTTGGTTTTCTCTGGTTCTTGGTGGCTAGGTATGCCTTCTTGGATCTAGTTGTTTGTAATCCTGCTACTTGTAATTTCGGATTTTCTCTTATTGAATAAATTTTTACAATTTTTATTAAAATATTTTAAAAAATAATAGTATGATAATTATTATTTAATTATAATTATATGGAAATAATAATATATTGCAATACAATATTAATGTTAAATATATTCTATATTTGAAAAAATAGTAATAGAATAATAATATTTTTAATTAAGGGGGTAAAGGATTTTGACTTGGAGCTATGAAATGGTGAAGTCACAAATGGGGGACCTCATCCCCACTATAAATTCCCAACAATTACACCCCTAATGGGGATTGAACTTTTATGAAAAGAATAACAACACAACTTAACCATCACACCATACCACTATTTCCAATAATATAATAATATTAACAACTTGATATAATATTAATAATTTAATAATATTATTATATTATATTATAATACTATTAATATGAATAATATGATCATAATATAATAAAAAATTATTATATAATTAGTATAATATTATCGAGGTATGTCGCAAAGAGATCATCATGGAAAAAATAAGGCCTTAAGTGGCAAAAATTTAGAAAAATCGAGTTAGGAAACTTGGCCCGTAAAAGAATTTGAATAAGTTATCTATATTATTTCAAAAAATGTAAAAATAGAGTTTGTAGAAGATGTACTTTCTAAACTACTAGTTTTATTTAAAAATAAATAAATCTATTTGGTGAAAATTTGAAATTTCAATGTAGTAGTACTTAAATTTTGGGGAAAAAATAAGAAGTAGGTGTATGTCTAACCACCCTAACCACAATAAAATGATAATATTTTTTTATACGATTTTAGATATAAGTAGAGGACTCATGTCCCGATGTGATGCATTTTTTTTGTAATTTTTTTCCATGAAAATAATTAATTATGAATTTTTTATTGCAAATTTAAAAAAATATAAAAACTCGTATGTTTGACCACCTTAACTTGGTAAAAACTTCATGAAATTCTTTTTTTTTTAATCCTATAGTATGTGAGGCATAGAATGTGACCACATGTTTGAGTTTCAAAAATGTGACACCGTTTGAAATCTATAGATTTTTTTCAATTAGCCTATCAATCGAGGACTTTAGTCATAATTCAAATAAAAATGAATAGTAATTATTTATTAAGAATTCCAAAATTAAACTTTATAATTTATATTGGTGGAAAGCTAAGGAGTCTCCTTTAAAACTCCTTTTTGTTTCATAGAGATTTTGAATTGAAAAAAAGTCATCAGCCACATACCCTACACATACCCATCATATCCCCACTTTTTTTATTTATCATGATCCTGCACATACCCATCATTTAAATTAATATATATATATATATATATATATATATATATTTAAAGATTTGCAAACAAACTTAAAAAAGATCTATCATTTTTTTATGCCACCTGCTTTTGAGCCTACTGATTTGGATTCTTCCTCTTCAAAGTTGTGTCAGTTTCCTTCTCACACTAATGGTGATGGTGGCTCTGCCTTGCCTTCTCATTCCTATGTGGGGGGTGTGTTTCCCGCTTTGGATGACGGGGGTTCTACTTGTGGTATGTCATTTGGTTGATGGCCTAGCTTGGCTACGGCTCCTACAAACCAATATTAAGAAGCTTTTTTGGCATTGAAAAACTCTCTTGCGGGTGCTCCAAATCCCTCACTTTGCCCTAAGGAGGGATTCTCTGGACTGCCGAACTCTATTGGGGGTGATTTCGTGTAGGCCTCAACACGGTTGGACTCATCAGTGTCACTTTATGTTTGCAAAGATGTATGAGCTGTGCATGAGGATGGATGTTGAACGATTTTAGCTTCTCTATGATCCACAAAGCCTTCCTAAAATTTACTTTCTAGAGCCAGATCAAAGACAAATACTTCTTTCATGAATACGACAAAATGTGGGCAAGGAAAGGATGAGCAATTTGCAGACGCTCCTCGGTTTGGCATCCCATTACAAAGCCTCAGATCTGGGGTTGTTTTGCCTGCAGTTTCATCCACTTCTGTGAAGCTGAAAAATTATAGGTTGGGTAATGTTGCTCGACTTGTAGATGCTTCTATGTCTGGTGCCCCTCTAGATCACGCCAAATTTGGGTTTGTAACTTTGTATTTCTTGTCATCTCACAAAAGTCGCAACATCTAGGTATAATCAACTAGAGGTCAGTTTATTGCATGGATAAACCACTGGAATTGAATTTCGATACCATTTTATTGAAAGAACTATGTGAAAATGAGATTTTTTTTCTAATAATGTATTGATTGGTAGGTTTAGTCAATTTTGGCCCAGCTTCCCTACACTACATGAATAGATTTCAAAATCATGGGGCCTACTAATGGAAAATAATTTGGAAATTTATCATAGTGCAAAAGGGTTTTTCACAGTGGTTTTTGCTAGCAAGCAAGACAAAAATGCTATCCTTAATCACACATGCTTGTGGGGAGAAAGCACACTATTTTTAAAAATTGTGGCATCCAAATTTTGATCCCACCATCGAATCATTTGCAGTTATGTCATTTTGGGTTTGCCTCCCAAATCTCCCCCTTCATTACTTGTTTGCATTCTATTTTGCAACTATTAGTAATACTCTTATAAATTTCATAAGTACAGATGTGAACTCAAAGGATTTCATTCATACAACCTTTTCTAGGATTTTGGTTGAGTTGGACAGTTCCAAAGCCCTCCAGATTGAAATCATCTTGAATGTGAATGGTAACAGTCGCTTGTAGTCACTGGACTACAAAGGTTTAATATTTAGGTGTAGAAGGTGTTACAAAGTCGGTTACATTGTTTTACATTTCCCAACTGTGAAATCTCAAGAAAATTGGAAGGCCACATGGTAAAAAGATGCCTTGTCCAAGCATTATTCTATCTCAAACTCACCCATGAGTTGTGATTCTCTAGAGAAAGTTTCTTGCAACAAGAATACAGGTTAGTTTGGTAAGTCTTCTCCAGAAGAAAAATAGGATCATGAATTTCCTTCTTTGTATGCTTCTTGGTGCCTTGTTTATGATGGTGACAGTGATGTGGGTATTCTCACTCCATTAGGAAAATAATGTACAAAATCTACTATTGGGGTTGTGGGTGCTCTATCTACAATGCTTGGCTATACCCTGAGTTAGGCTCCACCACCTTCACTAAAGGATTCTTTTGTTGGAGATAGTAAAAATGAATGGAAAACAATAAAGAAAAAGAAGTAGAATAGAAATCAAAAGTGGGAAGGTGACAACAGTTTGTAGCTTTGATTGCACACCAAATCTAACCTCGAGGAACAAAAGCCTAGGGATGTTGATTGGCTCATAGCTCAAGAAAAGAAGAATGTTATCCTCGAGTTAATGGAGATTATGAATAAATTGGGTTCCCAAGTATGCCATAGAAAAATGGACCCTTATTAGTTTTGTGTCCTTTTGGGTCTTGTTTCACGATGTTTGGTCTATTTATCTCTAATTTTATGTCATAATGTGGCTTGAACATGCATATTTAGATACTAAAATTCAAATAATGATGTCTTGCGAAGGTCTTGTGAAGTGTTGTAAAACATTTCTACACTCTTCTAGACTCTATTCATTATAATTCACCTAAAAATTACCTTTTCATCACTAAACAAGTCGTATTTTGAAGTGCTGTAAAGACTTTTAACAAGATTTCACGCTTTTCTAGGTATAACTTCAATATTTACAACTTTCTTATGCTTTTTATGACCCCTTTATGCCCTTATAAGCTTTAATTAAGTACATTTTTGAATGTAAACTTCACAAATAACATTAAATATGACTTAATTTCTGACAACGATTTTTCAAGTCCTGCATTTGCCATGGGTGGCAAATGAGCCCGCCTTGGCTCCAAATTCAAAATATTGTAAATTTCCTTTCGAGTTTTTATTCAAAATAAATTGATGTTAGCCTATGATGAGGTATCAATGGGTTACTAAGGTAGAAGATTGTATAAATAAGTGATTTTCACCTGATTTTACATCTCTCTCCTACACTCACACATCACATCCAAGCAATCTTTTCATTCAAGCACTTTACAACATCAAATCAAGCATTCATCAAGCATTTTGAGGCATCAATTCACATATCTTCATATTTTCTTCAACAAGGGTTTGGTAAGTTGATAGCATTTGCATGTTATTAGTTTATTTTTCTCTTTCATTTCATTATTTCATTAAGGGTTTGATTATCAAAGTGGGGTTTGACCAAGGAAAACCCTTATTTGCTAACCCTCAACCATTTTTCCCCTCTTGCATATGTGTTTGTAGAATTTTGTATGCATATTTAACATGCATTTAGGTGTTGAAGAGTGGTCAACAAGTCAACAAAGTGTTTCAATTCAAAGCAACCACATTTCAATCTTGGAGAAGGTATTATGTTCGTTTCTTGTAGAATTGACTTCGGCAACCCAATAAGCAGACATCCTCATATATGGTGTTGTAGAATTGTCCCCCGATTTCTAAATATTTTGGGGGGGGAATGATTCACCACCAATTATGAATGAGTCCCACCTTGAGGCTGAATATCTAATTTTTGTCAGATTTCAGATCCTGACACTTAGAAACCTATTTTTGACAATTTTCATCCCGAAGCGGGATTAATTGGCCACCACAGGTGAATGAGTCCCACTACTAGTGAATTTTGTAATTTTTAGATAGCATCGGAGCATTCTAGAATCACTCATGCACCTACAAGTGCACAATGATTCAACTCATTTCTTTTTGTTATGTATTCATTCATTCATAGTCCTTTGTTTGCATATCACATTATGTTTTCCAACATAGTATAAATATCAAGTTTTATATACATAATCATTCATTTAGATTATGTAATTACATTTAGTTCATTTCATTTAGACATAATAACAACATACATAACATAATTTGAATGAACCTACATAGTATTTTTGGCCTACCTCTGTCCTTTTAGGTGCAAAACCCTAGAAGAGCTAGAAAGGTGCAAGGTGACAAAAATCTATGGTTCATTTTGATGAACCTGCATGTATTGAACATATTAGCTTTCTTATTTCATTTGCATTTTTCATCCTATACTTCACTTGCATCAACATTTAGTTGGGGTATTGTTTTTTTATGCATCCTAGGGTTTCTCAAATTGCATTAGTGAAACATTTATTTAGATTTCATTTTTGCATTGTATATAATTGAAAAATATGAATATTTTCATCTACATTATTCATTGGCATTTGAAAAGAATTAAAATCATATTAATTTTTTTTCAAAAACACAAAAAAATCTCATACTAGGACTCATTTGCCATCCTAGGCGAATAAGTCCACCTGCACTTTTTAAACAATATTTTCTGACATATTGCTACATTTTTGTTCTCTGTTGTTATTTCTCTATTTTAGTTAGTAGAATATATCTTATTTTCATTTAGAACTCCTAGATTACCTTGCATTTTCATTC
>VDFB02018296.1:44610228-44782396 GCA_007258455.2 Sequoia sempervirens
CTATAAGCCCAAAGTGCATAAGATAGTTACGTATGCCAGTCTATATGATGCTTGGTGACAATTTTGCTTGAGGATTTATTTGAGAATCTTATTAGTATTTTCATCTTGTCCATTTGATTGTGGATAATACAGTGTAGAAAAGTGATGTTGAATGTTGAATGTTTTGAGAAATTTTTGAACTTCGTTAACCTTAAATGGAGTTCTGTTGTCTTAAATGATTGTATAAGGGAGCCTAAAGTGAGCAATTATGTGGTCCTAGATGAAACGAAAAATTGTTTCAGTAGTTGTAGAATGAAGGGGAGTGGCTTCCACCCATTTTGTGAAACAATTTGTTGTAATTATGATAAACGTATGTCCAACAGAAGAAGGCGGTGAAATTTTTCCAATAAGATCCAATCCCCATACTGAAAATGACCAAATGGGAACACTGGCCTGAAGCTCAGCAGCAGGAGCATGGATCAAATTGTTATGTTCTTAACATTTGTGACATATTTTAATGTAGGTGAAGCAATCATTCTCCATATGTCTCCAATAATAACCCATATGAATAAGTTTTTGCACTAACAAATGACCTCCAAAATGACGTCCTTAGGCACCAGCATGCGCTTGTTCAAGTGCTAAAGGGATTTCATACTCTTTAAGACATTGTAATAGGAGACCATTAAAATATATTCTATACAATGCATTTCCAAGGATCACATATTTAACTATGAGTTTACGTAAACGTTTTTGAGTATTCATTGTGGTAGGCTCGGGATTGGTACCATATTTAAATTAGTTGTATATTGTCTCATACCATTCACATGAGGCATCTTGAGTTATTTCCAAAACATCTACTAATGGAGTATTGATTGAGGGTTTCATAATGGGATGAATAAGAAAGGTGAAGTCTATGGAAGGATCATGTCTAGGGATATATGAGAAGTTGCACCCATCATTGCATCTACATACCAATTATCTTTGCATGGGATGTTATCAATGGTGAATGATTCAAACTTTTCTAATAGTCTCATTATAAGATCCTTGGATTTTGATAATTTGTCATGTTTAGTTTGATATGTACCATTGATTTTTTTTATGACCAATTGTGAATTGCCAAATATCTTGATATGTTTAGCATTTATGGATAAAGTAGCTTTCAAACCTGTGATCAATGTCTCATACTCAACTGTATTATTTGTGCATAGGAAATTTAATCGATAGGATAAGGGAATAGGTTTATTGTCATGTGGAATTAGTATCACTCCAGCACCAAAACCTTTTCTACATTTAGATCCATTGAAAGATAACTCCATTGGTTTAATGTTAGTGGTTAAGGTATGATCATCAGGAAAGGAATCATGAGTAGGTAAGGAAAAAGGAGGAGAGTCAACTAAGTGATTGGTTAAGGCTTGGCCTTTGATTACTTTTTGTGAAACAAATGTAAGATCAAGATCGGTTAACAACATCAACCACTTAACTAAGCATCCTAAGAGATCTATTTTGTTGAAAAGATGTGTAAGAGGATCAAATTTTGTGATGACTTGTATAATTTCAACATTTAGTAAATAATGTCGCAACTTACTAGTAGTGAATACAAGAGCCAAACATTTTTTTTCAATCGGTGAATATCTTGTTTCATAATCAATTAAGGTTTGGATAATGTAATAAACAAGTTTTTCTTTACCATGATCGTCGTGTTGAGCCAACAATGCTACAAGAGCATCAGTAGATGTGGTGATGTACAAAATAAATGGTCTATTTGGCACAATGGGGTGTAAAATTGGTGGAGTGGCTAGATATTCTCTTAGACTCTCAAAATCCTATTTACAATACTCATCCCAATCAAAAGGTACATCCTTTTTAAGGAGATGTGTAAAAGGTAATGTATGATCATCTAAAGATACAACAAAATGACAGATAGCTTGAATTTGACCTTGTCACGTGCATAATTGAGAAACATTCGTAGGAGGTGGCATGTTAATGATTGCATCTATTTTCTTTGTGTCCACCTCAATACCTATACGAGATATGAAAAACCACAAAAGTTTGCTACTATCTACGCCAAAGACACACTTTTTTGGATTTAATCTCATATTGTATTTTCATATTCATTTGAAAATTTTGTGAAGGACATTTACATTATCGTTTCATGTTAACGATTTAGTGAGGATATCATTAACATAATCTTCCAAAAAAAATTGAATGTAATCACAAAATGTTAATGTCATTGCACATCGATAAGTTTCGTCAACATTCTTTAGACCGAAGGGCATCACAACCCAACAAAATGTTCCCCAAATAGTTGTAAAGGCAATTTTATATTGATCTTGAGGGTTGATAAGGATTTGATTATAACCAAAAAATCCATCCATGAATGATAACAACGCATGTCCAACAATTGAATCCATGATCATGTCTATATTAGGAAGTGGATAATCATCTTTTAAAGAGGCTTTATTCAAGTCTCAAAAATCCGTGCATATCCTAATAAAATTATCGAATTTTGCAACTACGACAGTGTTTGAGATCCGAGGAGAATAATCAATAGGTCTAATAAAGCATGCATCAAGGATTTTTTCGAGCTCCTCTTTAACACACAAGGCTATGTTAGGATGCATTTTTCTTATCTTTTGACGAGCCAGTTTAGCATTTTTAGCAAGGACAATGTTATGTGTCACAATTTTTGGGTCAATTCTTGGCATATCAGAATATTTCCAAGCTAAAATTTTAGGGAAATCATGAAGTAAAGTGGTAGTGTCTTCTTGTTCTTCATCACCAAGGCACTTCCCAATTTTAATAACTTTATCATTATCATTAATGTCCATTGGCACATCAATTGTATCTCCTAAAGGGAGTGCTTTGGATTTAGTACCTTTAGATTCATAGACCTCTTTAGTGATATAACTTGCTATTTTCTTGGTAATAATCATGGCATGAGGAATGTTTGTCATGGAAGTAAGTGAGGACATGTCATCACAAACACCTAACATTCATTTCAAGGACTCATCACTATCAACATACATCCATGAAGGTGGTAAGCTTATATTGAGCAATTTAGGATGTTTGATTGTGAGTTTTTGTTTTGGTTGACATGTTATAGCATTAATGTTCAAAGATGGTCATTGAATAGCTTTGGTCATTTTAGAAAAAAAATATGTAAATCAAGTTTATGTTTCTTGTGTATTTGGTTCCATAGGGACACAGATAATTTTCTCATGTTTTCCACACCCTTTTCCAATATAGCCTAATTATTTTACAAATTCATAGCCTTTTCCATAAAGTCTTTCCATTTCATGCAAAGAAGGCGGGG
Source organism: Sequoia sempervirens (assembly GCA_007258455.2). NCBI lineage: Eukaryota > Viridiplantae > Streptophyta > Pinopsida > Cupressales > Cupressaceae > Sequoia > Sequoia sempervirens. The sequence goes on from VDFB02018296.1 coordinate 44,613,521, forward strand.
ATTGATAATCTATCTCTTCAAAAAAATTTGTGTATATTGCATTGTCATCCAAATAATATGAGATAGATGTTTGAGATGATTATTTAGAATTTTGAGTGGACATGATTGTTGGTTGTTCTTGTTTCTCATCTTTCTATTATGTGAGTATGTATTCACCCATAAATGAGGGTGTGAATTCTAAGGATCCCCAATCATCACCAAATAATTTAGATACCAATTTCTCATCATGTTGTTCAATTTCAAGAGGATCTATATTAGATGTTGGAATTAATGTTTTCAAAGGACTTGTAACTCCTTTTTCAAGCTGCGAGCAACTTTTAGGTTTGGGGTCTATTTCAACTTGATAAGTATGATTGTTATAGACATATTTCATGATGTGATGAAGGGTTAAAGGCACCACATTCATCTCATGAATCCATGGTCATCCTAAAAGAAGATTATATGAAAAAATAGAAGTCATGACATGGATAGGAGTTTGCAAAGTAGCCATCCCAACCGTAATAGGAAAAGTAATTATCCCAAGTAGTTGCTTTGTTGTGTTGTAAAATTCTTGAATGGATATGGAATCAAGTATTATTTATGACCTATAAACATCTAATCGATCAAGGAGATTCACACTACACACATTGAGATCATAACCATTATCAATGAGTTCGTTTGATACCTATGCGATTGAATTGAGAAATTATCATAAAGGCTTCATTTTTTTTATGCAACTCTAAAGGAGGGAGCTCATGATGATAGAAAGTAATGTCAAGATTCATTTTTTGGATAAGAGCTACCACATCATTCATAGTGGTACTAGGAGGAATTGAATTTTTTTTTAAGGTTGTTTGAAGAATGTTGTGATAATTTGGTCAGTTTTGGAGTAAATCCCAAAGGGAAATCTTGGTAGGAGTATTCTTTAATTGTTCAACAAGATCATACTCCTTTATGTGTGGGCTATAGAGAGAAGAACTAGGTGGATTAGGTAAAGGTAAATAGGGTGGGATTGGTTGTGGTAGTTATAGGTTGTTTTGGGTGTTATATGTATGAGCAACAATATCATTACTAGATTGTTGCAACACATTGGTTTTAGGGGGGTAGAGGGTGTACCTGGGTCAATTATAGGGATGCAGTTTATGTGAGGGTGGATAAAGAAAAAGTTGATGTTGAATTACATTGGCATCCTTGGTTTTAACTTTCTCACAATAAACCAAAGTGGATGAGTTGGGTGAGATGAAGTCCTGAAGAGATTCATCTATCAAATCCAAATCATCACCACTAAAAGGTTTGAGGGATAAGTGGTTATCAATTGGTTTAAGGTGTTCAAGAGAATCATTAGATGTGTTTATGTTTTTTATCATGAGTTTATCACAACAAACCTTGGTGGATGACTTATGTGAGATGAATTATTGAAGGGCTTCATATAAAAACTCAAAGTCATCACAAGAAAAAGGTTTGAGGGAGGCTTTATCATTGAGAGATTTAGATGTCTCATTGCAAAAATTAGAGGATGAAGTGAGTGAGAGGAAGTCCTGAACAAATTCATCTAACTTGTCAACATCATCACTACTAAGAGGCTTGGATGAGATGTTGCTTCTAACTTTAATCATTTGTTTGAAGGCCTGATTTTATGTTTCAGTTTTGGTGTTTTTATGTATCGATGAATCTTATCTAAAAGAACTAGGAATGAAAGTGGAAAATGAGATTGTCAAATATCTAAAACTATTTATGAATGCCATGAAATGAAGTAAAATTTATACTAATAAAACAAAGACATCTAAACTATAACAAAAAAGTACTTACAAAAAACAAGAAAGTAAAATGGAATAAATTAAAATCTAGAAATTCATATAAGACTACAGAGGGACTAATTCGCCCAGGGTGGTGAATGAGTACTAGGGCAGGTATTTTTGTAGGACTTTTCTAGATTTTTTGTGTTTTTTGGAGATTTTTCAGTTTTGTACAATGCAAAAATAGAAGTAAAATGTAGGATTTTGGAATGATTCAATGAAACAAGATGTAATAATGACTCTAAATGATGGTTTCGCTAATGCTATGCATTGAAAAATACAAAAACACAACAATGCCCAAATGGAAAATAATGTTGATGCAAATGAAGTCTAATATGCAAGATGCAATTAAAATCAAAAAGCTAATGTGTTCAAAATGTAGGTTCACCAAAATGAACTATAGATTTTTGGCACCAATGCACTTCTCTAGCTCTTATAGGGGTTTTGACCTAAAAGGAGAGAGGTAGGGCTAAAACTGCTAAGGGGTTCATTCAAATTATGTTATGTGTGATGCTATTTAAACTAAATCAGATCTAAATACAACTAAGAGATATATATTACTAATTATGAATGAAAAACTAGGATTTATGCTATGTTGGGAAAACAATGTTAAGTGCAAAAAGCTTAAAAGAATGAACAAAAATGAAAATTACATTAAACAAAAGGTTGTCTTTCAGAATGTTTGCACTTGGGAAACAGAAGAAGACTAGAAAAAATTCTAGAAAAATGATGAAATCTGAATTTGAGCTTACAGGGACTCATTCACACCCTTGGGTGAATCAGTCCTAATTCTGGGTTTTTTCTGCATAGAAACTGTTTTCTATCAACTGGGAAACAGGATCTGCATCTGACTCAAATTTGCACCTTAGGAGGGAATCATTCACCATACATGTAAAATCATTCCACTTTAAAATTTCTACAACTTCAAAGTTTTTTTTTGTACCTTGAAACCTACACAACAATTTTTGACAGAAACCCGACTCGGGATCTCAAAAAATTCTTGCAAAATAGCTTAATTTTTTTTGTCTAATGGGTGGTTTTCCTTGGTCAAACACCTACTTGGGTAATTAAACCTTGAATGGAGAAACATATGCATAAACCCTAGCCTTAGATGTGTTAAAGACTAGGAAAACTTGAAATATGAAAAAAGTCCTATTCTATTGTTCTAGAATAAGAAATGAAAAAATGATTTGTGTGATGCAAGATCTCAACCCTAGAAACCTTACAAAACATAAAAAATGGAAATGAAATGACATGAAAATGACAAAAAAACAAAATTTAAACCTTAATATGAAGATAGAGTGAAAATGGAAGATGGAATCAATATGAAACCATATCCTTAGGCACGATTTGGCGGCTAGTTGCACCTCCTCACCCATATTTCTTCATGATTCACCATAGGAAACCATCATCAAACCTTTGCAATGTTGAATCTTGATAAAAGGAGTGAGCTTCAAGACCTATAAAAACCCTAGTTTGCTTCCCTAAAACTTCAACTTTTGCCAATGAGACTTGTAGGAGAAGACTTGACTTTAGAAATTGCTTTTGAAAAATGAATGAAAGATGTGTGAAATGACTTAAGATGAGTATTTATAAGCAAAAAAACCTTATTTTCCTATTATTTACACCTAAGAGGCCGAAATTCATATGAAATTCAAGTTAAACTAATCAAATTCCCACTCAAAACTGAATTTTCCCTCAAAGGGGACTCATTCGCCACCCATGGTGAATGGGTCCTACTACTAATTTTTTAAGGTGGTTTTTTGGCGTATGAGATAATTAAATGTTTTTTGTCAGGTTTTATGTGATTTCTCAAGTAAAACAGGCCTCTAGATAAAAAATAATGGGCCTTAGGGGCCTATAAATGTTGTTTTGAAGGGTAAATGACGTGAAGGAACTCAAAAGGGGGTCTAATTATGCATGAAATTGTCTCTTTTCTCAAGCGATTCCAATTTTCTATGGCACACTTGGACTTATATTACATCCACAAGCCTTAATTATTATATCTTTTCAAGATTAATCTTGACATAAACCAACATCCAATCATGATTAAGGTCTCTTTGGATTGTATGGCTCAAATTCAGTGATCTAGGACTCATATGCCACCTTGGGAATATGGGTACCACCTATGTTTTGTTGATAATCAAGGTGAAGAAAGATTGAAATATGAACTTAAATGAGTGAATGTGAATCTGAAATAGGTAGATTAACCTTTTTCCTTAGTGTGAAGAAATAATGAGAGAGAGATATAAAAAAAACCATAAGACATGCAACAATAGATTTACGTGGAGAAAACGCCAAAGGGAAAAAAACTCCACCACTAAAAAAGAGGAAAGTATATTACTGATAATCTCAAATATTAGATGCAGTAATAGAATTCTCTTTTCATTCCCTATAAATCCAACAACACCTTGTTACCCTACAAAACTGAATTGAATAACTCTAGCTCAAGGCCCCAATTTATAAAGATTTGTGAGGATGAAAACCACCATGGTTTCACCAAACAATAGGCAGAAATACAACCTAGAAAAACCCACGCCTCCCTCCTTGAAATGGTCAAAAAATACCAAAAATAGCCTCTTACAGATGCTCTTACAGTTGTCATAAGGCATCTTTCATGCATGGGTGCCTAGGGTCCAAAAATAGCATATTCTGTCATAGGAATCTATCATATTGTCATAGCATCTTATGACAACTGTCATGCATGTCATAGATGCTCTTACAACACCCTATTTTGACCCAAAAAACTTATTTTAAAGGATTCCAAGGTGGGATGCCTAGCTATTTTTTCCTTTTCCAAAAGGACAAATGGTAACAATAACACTGCATTTACATAGTCTCTTTCACCACTATTGGATCCATGAGATTTCACCTCTTGCATGGTAAAATGTAGGAAAAAAGTGGAGAATAATAAATTAAAGAGTTTCAAGGTTGATGACACCTAAATCCTAACATTCTGGGCTTGACATCATACATTGTAAATTACACCCATGGAGATACAATTACATAGAATTAAGTATAGTGATCAAGGCCCATGGCCTTTCTGCACAAGAGAACTTTTCCAGGTAGACTGGATTCGTAAAGAGAATCTACAACATTATCCAAAGTGTAAAATTTTTCAATCAAGACCAATCCATTCTCAATCATTTCTGCACACAAAGTGATACTAAACATCAACATGCTTAGTGAGCATGATACATAGGATTTTTAGCAAACATATGGCACTTTGACTATCACATCTGATCCTCACTATCCCTGCAATCAAAACCAATACCATTACCAAGTCTTTGTAACCAAACTACCTCCTTAGAGGCATGTGTAGCAGCCATATACTCTGCTTCAATAGTAGAAAAAGCAACTGTAGGTTGTCTTTTACTCATCCAACTCATTGCTCCTCCAAACAAAGTAAACACATAGCCACTAGTGGACCTTCAACTGTCCAAGTCACCGGCCCAATCCACATCAACAAAACCCTGTATTTCCAATGACTTATCAAAATTTTCACTACCATGATAAACCAAACAGTAATTAGAAGTGAGTTGCAAATATCTAAATACCTTTTTAACAAAAGTCCAATGTTCTTTACCAGGGTTAGACATAAACCTGCTTAGAACTCCCATTGCTTGGCCTATATCTAGTCCAGTAAAAACCATTGCATACATTAAACTACCGACAACACTAGCATAAGGAACTTTAGACATTTCATCAATATCATCATCCGATTTAAAACACATGTCTAAACTCAACTTAGTACCAATAGGAAATGGAATATTTATTGGTTTACAACCCTGCATATTAAACCTTTGCAAAATAGTGTTAACATACTTACTCTGACTTAACCAAAGCTTTCCCTAATGATTTCCATCCCAAGAATATATTTAGCAGCCCCTAAATATTTCATATCAAATTTTCCAAAAAGCTGAGTTTTAAGTTCCCTAATCATTGCCTTATTGTTACCAATGAACAACATATCATCTACATATAAGACAATAATCAGTATCTGATCATCAATAACTTTAAAATAAACATAATGACCCTCTTTACTTCTAACAAAACCCATATTTAATGCAAATGCATCAAACTTATGGTACCACATCCTAGGTGATTATTTCAAACCATATAGAGATTTTTTTAACCTGCAAACCAAGTGTTCTTTTCCTTTCACAACAAAACCATCAAGTTGTTGCATATAAATTTCTTCCTCTAGATCTCCATGCAAGAAAGCAGTTTTAACATCCATTTGTTCTATTTCTAAATCATAAGCAACAATAATGGATAAAAGGAATCTAATAGAAGTTGACTTAGCAACAAGAGAGAATATTTCACCAAAATTAACTCCCTCTCTCTGGGAGTAGCCCTTGACCACTAATCTGGCCTTGTACCGTTCCAAATTTCTGTCTACACCAAACTTCCTTTTGTATATCCACTTACAACCAATGGCCTTTCTTCCTTTGGGAAAACTAACAATATCCTAGGTGTCACAGTTTTTCAAAGACATCATCTCATCATGCATGGCCTGTAACCAAGACTCACATTCTTCTAAAGAGAGAGCCTCCCTGAAAGATCTAGGTTCATCATTAGTACATAACAAAGCAAATTTACAATGAAAATCAGGTGGGATATACCTATCAACTGGATTTTGTTGTCTTGTGGATCTTCTCAAAGGTGGAGTAAGAGGTTCCTCCTCATGTTCATCCTCATTGTTTTTAACTTCTTCTATTACAACAAATTCTTCAGAACTCTCTTCTTCTTCTCCATCTTCTCCATCTCTCTTTTCTTCCACATGTGCATCTTCTTGCTTAGTTTCAAAATGCACTATCTTTGACTTTTCCTTTGGTTGTACATATTTAGATTTAGCTCTAAATTACATGAAAATAACATCTCTAGAAAATATCATCTTTTGTGTTAGTGGATTCCAAAGTTTATAACCTTTAACATTTTCACCATAACCTACAAAGATGCATTTCTGAGATTTTGGATCCAATTTAGACCGCTTCTCTTGAGGTGCATGAACAAAAGCCTCACAACCAAAGACCCTTAAATGTGAAATTGAAGAATTTTTACCCAACCACATTTCATAAGGAGTTTTATCAACAAGAGCTTTACAAGGAGATCTATTAATTAAATAACAAGCAATACCAACAACTTCCGCCCAAAAGAATTTATCTAACATAGCACTACTTAACATGCTCCTAGCTCTTTACATTAATGTACGGTTCATTATTTTTGCTACCCCATTTTGTTGGGGTGTGTAAGGTGTAGTCTTTTGCCTAACAATTCCTACATGTTTGCAAAACTCATCAAATTCCTTAGAACAATATTCACCCCCATTGTCAGATCTCAATACTTTTATCTTATAATCTGGTTCTTTTCAACCAATGCCTTAAATTCCTTAAATTTGGTGAAAACTTCAGATTTTGTATGCATAAAATAAATCCAATTATATCTTGAGTGATCATCAATGAAGGAAACATAATAACAAGATCTACCCAAAGAATCTATATCTACTGAACCGCACACATCCAAATGAATTAGTTCTAACAATCCATTAGCTTTATTAGTTCCTTTAGGAAATTATGACCTATATTTTGTTTACCAAACACACAATCCTCACAAAAATCATTTTTACCAATAGAATAATTAGAAATACCATCTACTAGTTTCTATCAAGTATGGTCTTAAGACCTTTTTCACCAATGTGACCCAATCTATGGTGCCACAACATACATGAATTTTCAATGCTAGTTACAAAAGAGGAGTTACAAAAAGTAGAGGCATGTAGTGTAGATAAATTCCCTGTTTGAGATCCTTTAGCAACCACCAAACTTCCCCTTACCATCCTGCAACTAGACTTGTCAAATGTCACATGCATCATAGAATCATTCAACTTGGAAACCAAAATTAAACTTTTTGTAAGTCCTAGAATATGTAAAACATCATCAAGGATTGTAACCCTCCCATCACTGAAACACAACTTTACCTTTCCTTTACCAATAACCTTTTGTGAGCTATTGTCACCCATGAAGACCTCTCCTCCATCATATTCTTTGTATGTAGAAAACCACTCCTTATGAGGAGTCATATGGAAGGAAGCACCTGAATCAATAAGCCAAGCATCATTACAAACTATGTTAGCTAAAATAATCAAAGCATTAGAATCACCATTATTAGAGGAATTTTCCATGGAGGAATTTGCATTCTTTTTCTTGTTTCTACATTCCTTCTTCACATGTCCCCATTTACCATAGTTCCAACACTTCACTCTGCTCTTTCCAGGGGTCTTAGATCATCCTTTAGACTTATCCTTCTTCTTATCCCCTTTAGGATCTTTCTCCTTGGGCCTACCTCACACATGCAAGGAATCTTGGGAGCCACTACACATGGTATTTCTCCTCATCTCCTCTGAACTAAGTATGGGAATAATATTATCCATCTTAGGTTCTACACCATCACTTGTTATAGCAATAATTAAATTTTCCCAAGATTCCAGCAAAGAGCAAATGAATAAAATGCATTTATCCTCATCTTCTATTTTAACATCAATGGATGAAAGATAACTTATAATCAAATTAAAAGAATTCAATTGTTTAGTAATAGATTCACCATCCTTCATCTTTAATGAGTATAAACATCTTTTGAGATACAACTTGTTAGAAAAAATCTTAGTTTGGTAGATTTCACCTATCTTCCTCCAAAGCTTGTATGTCGTGTCTTCTGAAGAGACATTCAAGAGGAAAAATATATGAGACACAACTAAATAGTCCCTCGAGCCTTCTTGTCTAACTTATTCCAATCTTCATCTAAAAAGGTCGAAGTAGATGGCTTCTTATCAACTGAAACTAGTAAGCATTGATCTCTCTCCTCAAGAAGATCCTCCACTTTCAACTTCCACATCTCGTAACCAGTTCCATTTAAATTCTCAATATATAGATGAGAGGTTGAGGGCATGGTATGCAATCTTTCACAAATCTACAAAACCCACAACACAAAATCTATCACTACAACAAAAACCTTCAACACTTTAAAAGGAAAGTGTCACTTCCTTAACAAAACCGTTAGCTCTAATACCAAATGTTGATAATCAAGGTGAAGAAAGCTTGCAATATGAAATTAAATGAGTGAATGCAAATCTTAAATATGTAGATAATAACCTTTTTCCTCAGTGTGAAGAAATAATGAGAGAGAGAGATAGAAAAAACCATAAGACATGCAACAAAAAATTTACATGGAGAAAACCCCGAAGGGAAAAAAACTCCACCACCAAAAGAGAGGCCAGTATATTATTGATAATATCAAATATTACATTAAACAATAGACTTCTCTTGTCATTCCCTATAAATCCAACAACACCTTGTTACCCTGCAAAACTAAATTGAATAACTCTAGCTCAAGGCCCCAATTTATAAAGATTTGTGAAGATGAAAACCACCATGGTTTCACCAAACAATAGGAAGAAATACCACCTAGAAAAATCCGCACCTCCCTCCTTGAAATGGTCAAAAAATACCAAAAATAGCCTCTTATAGATGCTCTTACAGCTGTCATAAGGCATCTTTCATGCATGGGCGCTTGGGGTTCAAAAATAGCATATTTTATCATAGGAATCTGTCATATTGTCATAACATCTTATGAAAACTGTCATGCATGTCATAGATGCTCTTACAACACCCTATTTTGACCCAACAACCTTATTTTAGAAGATTCCAAGGTGGGACACCTAGCTATTTTTCCCTTTCCTAAGAGGACAAATGGTAACAGTAACATTGCATTTACATAGTCTCTTTCACCACTGTTGGTCAAATAGTTTCACCTCTTATGGGTAAATGTAGAAAAAACTTTAGGAGAATAATAAATTAAAGGATTTACAAGGTTGATGACACCTAAATCCTAACATGTTTTGGGGCCCCAATCTAGATTTCACATGAATCTAAGCATTTCTTGAAAAATGTGTCCCAAGCTTAGCCTAATGGGACTCATATGCACTTCTGGCATATGAGTCCCACTTAGCTTAGACCTAATTTAAATTGAAATTGTTGTTAGGATTTTATTCTCCTAGATCTTATGTTAGCTTGTAGTGTTGTAATTTCAGGAAATTTGGCATAAACAAGTATAAATGCAAGGCCATTTCATTCATTTTTCTCTTATCAAGTTGAATAAGCGTCCATATAGAAAATTTGAGTTCACAAGAGCATTCAAGGGTCTTCAAGAGATTATTATCAAGTGTTTTGGAGCATTATTCAAGTATCAAGCATCATTTCAAAGTCATCATGCATCGTGTTTGTGCTTGAGCTAACAATTATGATGTAGGGTTTAATGATTCAAGCAAGCATTCAATTTAAGACCTACAACTTTCAAGCAAGAGTCAAGATCCACATTCAAGTTAGCCATATCATACATGTTTGTAGTATTTATTCCTAGGGTTTGGTGAATTGCAACATTACTTATTGTTCATTCATCATTTATCCTTTCCATTTGATTTCATTAAAGGTTTTGATTACCAAATTGGAGTTTGAACAAGGAAAACCCCTATCCACTAACAAAAGAAAAATTTTCTCTCTTAAGTGTGTGATTTGCAGGTCTAGGTTGAAGACACATTGAAGGGAAATATTAGAAGAAGTTTTCAAGTGTTCAATTTTTTCAATTTTTTCACCTTGTTTATAAGAGCACTAAAAGACACCTACAGAGCCGAATCAAGTAGTTCAGATCTCGAAATCAAGTTGAGAAGACAAAGCAAAGATTAAGACCATATTTAGATCCTAATCCTCCAAAAAATCCAAGTAGTACTGATACACCGCTTCTGGCGTATGAGTCCTAGTACATTCAAATTTCCATATTTTAGGAGTTACAAACCTAACACTACTAGATTCTTATTCCTACCTAGACACCCTAATTTGGGACTATATCATCCAACCTACGATACGAGTCCCAGTGTGCCCTAAATTCTACATTTTCAATATTTTAGAGCTTATTCCCAGTACATTCAGGTTTCTAGGTGCACCTATTTGTTCTATTAATTTTCTATTATGCTTTGTATTCATTTCTAGGTCATTTATTGTAGTCTTGCATATCATTGAGTTTCATAATTAGGTTTTGCATGTTAGTTGTCTTTCCAAGCCCTAACTTCATTATGAATCCTTCTCTAGTCATTAAGCATACACTATGATAACCCTTAGTATATCTCTTCTCTCATTCTATCCTTGGATTGACATCTCTATGGTTTCCTTGAGTGAATCTATGTGAAATATGAGGAATCTTTCCCTCATGCCCCATCTCCCAAAAGTTGGGGCAACCTCTTTTCGTTGTTTCACTTGCTAAGCCTTATGAAGCTTAGAGTTTGTATTCCTTATTAAAGTTTTCAGAGGTATAACTTTGGTATGGTATGGGAGCCTAATAAGATTCTCATTTTCCACTCATAGGGGCTCACCTAGTGGACAACCGATTTTACTAGCCCATGTGAGTGTGCATTGTTTGTTTGCATAGTGGACAATGAGTTCCACTTGTAAATATTTTTAGACAAACTGTTGAGGCATGGTCCACATCGAGTTGGATAGTCGAGGCTTGATCCATCCTTTTTCTTTTATTTTTCTTTCTTTCTTTTAGTTTTTGATATTGTATGATTGAGTATCTTGTCATTGCTGCATGCATATATATGTTTAATATAGGCATGTGTCTCCTTGTTCCTTTGTTGGTTTTTCAATGAGATCTTAGATCTTGGGGGCTTGCTCATCCTCCTTGATCTTTGTCATCTTATATTTCCAATGATTATATGATTATACCTCTCTTGATTGTCTACTTTACTGTGAGTTTAACATAGGGTCATCCTCTCACTAAAATGGGGGCTAATTGTATTGTAGAAAAATGTATCCCTTTACATTTTCACACTTGTTTGGGCCCTCCTAATTTAAAATGGACTTAATAATACTTTAATTTAGTGTTGAAAAATGTATCCCTTTACATTTTCACACTTATTTTGGCCCTCTTAGTTAAATTGAGCTTAATTATGCCTTAATAATCCATTTAATTTATTTACAAGCCTAATAAATTACATTTCCCAAAGGGGAAACATGACAATAATTAATGCCAATATATAACACTTTACATTGAGCAATGTGTGTTCTAGGAAAAGGGACTTGGGACCCATTTACCCATGGGTGAATGGGTCCTCCCTAGACCTTTGGGCCCAAATTTAAATTATTTTTTGGTGGTATTTTAAAATCTTCAAATCCATAATTCAATGTCGACTTGTGATATTTGAATTTTGGGAAATTAAGGATACATACCTATAAATATAAGGTTATTTCACTAAGTTTCACCTAGCAATTTTATGAGACTTTCATGAGCATTGTAGACACATAAAATTGACCTAGGCTAGCAAACTTTATTTTTCTCCATATTTCTTCTCAGCATAATTAAAATATTTAAATTATGTCCTATAGTCCAAATTTAACTATTAATTAAATATTTTTTAATTATTTAATTAACTCCTATATTTTATTCCTCCTGACTATTTAAATAAATAAATTACATTTATTTTATTCAATTATGTTGCTAATTTATTATGTCTCTCTATAAATAAATAAATTCCTAAATTCATTTAATTATTCTCTGTCTACTAGTTCCTCCTGATTATTTAAATAAATAAACTTCATTTATTTATTTAAATAGGTCATTAATTCCTTATGTCTTCTTACAATTAAATAAACTTCATATGATTTATTTAATTGTTTTCCACCTTGTCCATTTTTGTCCATAATTAAATGATTATTATTAATTATTTAATTATCTTATTGGTTTTTCTTCTAATTTTCAAAAAAATCATTTATTAAATTCCCCACTTTCTATTTTTCCCACCATGTAAATAATTTGAAATAATTATTTACTATCACATGGCCCCACCACTCTTGAATTAAATTAATTTTTAATTCAAAAGGTCAACATCACCTCTTTAATCAAACAATTTTAAATTCTTATTTGATTCTCCAACAACTCTTTTTTTCGTGCCCAATATCTTTTTGTCACATTCATTTTTTACCTTTGATTTGATTTTCCTAAAATCAAATCTTAGCCCTTCATTTCAAACTTTTCCCTAACCCTAATTGCTAGTTGTCACATTGAATATCAAACTTCCATCTTAGGGCATTTTTCAACTGACAATCCTGGCCATTCATCGAAAATTGACTTTTGTATAAAAAGGAAATGTCAATCTCATTTTTCACTTCATGCTTGTACACTTCATGTTTGAAAACTTTTTTATGCTTGCAATATCTGAGTACACTTGCAATTTTTGAGTCAAATCCTTCAATATTTACTTGGGTCTTTTTCATAGGTCTTTTTTTCTCCTTAAAATCTTAGGGAAAATATCATTTTATTGCAAATGGAGAAGGGAAATGAAGGTTAATCATGGAGGGCATGAGGCCTGTTTGGTGAAATTGTTCATTTATTTTATGCTATTTTTCTTCCTTTGTGCTTCATTATTTAGTGAGGGTTTTTTATGTATTTTATTTCATGCTAACCTAATTTTTTACCTTAGTTACATTGGTGAACCTGATGCCAAGGACACATTTTGCAGTTTCCATACAACATTTTTGTCATTTTTGCAAGTATTGGTAAGGAACACCGTAAACACTATTTTTTGAGCCGCATTTTATGCATCACAACGCATTTGAAAAAACAAGATGAATTCAACCTTATAAGAGGTGCATTTGATTCATTTCACCGCACCTAATAGCTCGAACAATGTATCTATGTTGAGCCACATTTGACAGGCAAAGAGATGCATCTACCTGTTGCAAGTTTACTCTCAATTTTTGGCAACATTTTCTAGTTTTCTCTTTTCAGTTTTATTAGGTTAGGGATTTTTGATTACTGATCTTTTGTTGGCAGCATGTAGCAAGCTAGAAGGAGATACCAACCTTTTCTTTTTTGTTGATTTTACAAATCTTTTTTCAATTCTAAAGCAATAAACAAACAAAAAACCACAATTACAACTTGCATATCACACTTCATGGTTTAAAATGAATTGCATTCACACTCATGGGATTAAAATGAACACAATTTTCATCTACAATCATCAAGGTTAAAAAATTACTTATATTCTCATAGCATTTTCCTAAAAATAACTTTGCTTGTCTCATAATAAGTTGGGCTAAAATGAATTTTTTTGATGTGTCTTGTTGTGTAGTGATAACTCCTTAGTGTGTATGCACTTCTCTTGCACCTTGTTACAATATGGAGAATCAAAAAAATTAGGGGTTATTTCTTTGCCACCCACATATTTTAATTTGGGCATTAAAATGAATAATCTTGTGAGTGTGGAATGAAATCTTTGTGTATACACTCTCCTCACACCTTTGTGCGATCTTGGATAAAAAAAAGGTTTTTATTTCACTTTTGTTTAATCTTGATTTAATAATAATATTATCCTCTCCCCTTGCACACTTGTGTGATCTTGGGTGTGAGAGAAATTGTTATTAACTGTAGAGGGCCTTCCTTGGTGAGAAAAATACTCACCCCAAGGTGACTCAGACCAGAAACAAGCTAAAGAAAAGCTACTCCCAACTGATATATAAATGTGAATTCTACTAGAAAACTTAGCATTATAGGTGCAGATGTGTCACACATACAAGGGATTCCATTAGTACCCATGTGGTGCATGAAAAACTATAGAGCGTAATCTTTGTAGGCTGGGAAAAATCCTTATCAGAGCTAATCTTGCCTCATGTGTGGCCACCTGAATGGGTGCCTTGACTAATAACCATCTGTGTAGATTGCCAAAATCCTTTTCTATTCACTGGTGCAAGAGGTCGGACCTCTGAAGCTGCCCAACATACTTGTGGTTCTTAGTAGAGATGAAGAGTTTTTCATGGGAGATTCATCAGAACTTGAAGCTGGTTGACCCAGAGAAGTGAGTGTCATGGAGGGGAGCTAGTGTGGCCAAGCTTCTAAGTCATCCGCTAAGAATAAGCGTAGCTAGAGAAATCCAAGTGGGAATCCAGTGAATATAGTCCTTGCCATCCATAGGATTTGTGCTTGTCTTCAATGTGCTTTTCTCAGACAATTCATGACAAAATCATGTGTTTTCCAAACATTTGTTGATTCAATGAACACATAAAACACATTTACAAATTTGGAAAATCACAATAAAACTGAAACAGCTTCACAAACTTTTCAAAATTACAAGAAAACTAGAGCTTTTTCAAATTGCAATGCAATTGAGACTCTGTAACACACATGTGACTATACTAAAATGCATTTGATACACAAAACAACACTTCTGCCTTAGTAAACTATGTTCACTATCTGAAACAATGCATCTGATAAAACTGCAATGCAACTACTATTTGAAACACCACATTTTCCTATCACTTAGTAAAATGATTGTTACTATCCTAGTCTGAAATAACACATATATAAACATCTTTTCTCAATGGTATCTATAGAAAAACCACAAAATATTTTCTCAAATTTTCCATCTTTACATCTTTTAGTTTGCATTTAGCTTTTACCATAGGTTTACTATTACAAATTCTAGATGCATCCGAGGATCCACAATCATTTTCAGCATAGAAAAACTCTTAAGTCTTCATTTTGTAGACTTTAGATAGCTAAATTTTCCATACTTTGTGAAACCATTGCCTCCAAAAGTAGATTGTCATTGGACCAAGTAAAAAATCACTCCTTTAGTCTTTGTCATTTTAGGTGAGATATTTCTAGCTCATAAGTCTAGTTTGGGAAACTCACTTTGTCACTTTGTCATTTCACTTGGTCTTATAAAAATTCCTTTGAAAAAATTGAAAGATTGGCCAAACTTTGGATGGTTAGTCAACCTCTCCTAAAAAGATCCCAAAAGTGATTACATTTTAGAGTTTGCTTGTACAGTCTTGCATTTTCATTGTCATAACATCCCCCAAAATACTTTAGTCTTCCATAATTTTTAGTCCTCACTATCACTTTGCATTAGACCTTCTCTTTAGACAATATTGTCACCTTGCATCATTGCACTCCTTATTCCAAAAATACAAAAAAAAAGTTGCATTAGCATTATCTCCTTATAACCAAAAATCCATAAAACTTAGATTTAGTGTCATATCATTCTCATACATAGACTTGGTTATCATTCACATTATACCTCCTTTATTTGAGAAAATATTCTATCATTGAGACTAGAATATAAAGAAAGAGACGAGAAATGGATCCCTTTGGACAAGGAAACAATCCTTACAACTATCCTAGTGGCATGAACTTAAACACCATTCACAACAACACCGACATGGTGGCAACTTACACCAATCCTTTTAGCGACACAAACATTCTATCATCATCACATAACAATCCTTTTGAGTAATTCATCTATAGAGATGAAAATGGAAAAGTGTACATGTAAGACGAAGAGGTTGTTGTCCAAAACTTCAAAGTGGCTTCCTTTGTAGAAGAATTTCTCTTACAAGATTTAGAATGATATTTAGCCATGCTTCTACATGGAGGAGCTAAATTTCCATGAGGATTTGATGTTAATACCTTGAGAGGAGCATCACCTGACCATGGCACACAAACTAGTCAGCCTCATTCAACACCACCACATATGTTAGCAATACCTCCATCGACACAACAACTCAAAATGCCACAAACACAATAGACACCACCTCCATTGGTGCAACAACTAAAAACACGTCAACACAACATCCACTTCAGGGACATCAACTATAGCACAAACTATATCACAATCAATGCCACAAATATTGACAATTGTGTCACAAACTACTAGGTTCACATTTGGGTCCTTATCCAATCCTATGGGGAAAACCTCATCAAACCATTTTGGGAGAAAAAAATATGAGTTATCATTCAAGGATGTCATCCCAATGTCAAAACCTCATCACAAGGCACTCAAGTCAATACCAACAATAGTGGTCACTAAAGGAAAAACACAAATTTTCCCACATGGCCATATTTATCAATTTGGGCAAGGAAACCAAGTGTCACAACACATGAATCTACTTGATCATCAAAAAATTCAATGGAACCAAATTCCTCAAATATAATTTAACACTGTTGGAACACATATTACCACATACGCATCCCATATTCATACACAACAACAAATTACAACTCAAAATGCTCAACACCAACAAATCCCAACTCAAAATGTGCAATATTCTCCGCATCAATACATTCCAAATCAAAAAATACCATCACAACAAATGGGAACCCATGGGATACAAATCACCAGCATGTGTGAATCTGCCAATAATCCTATAGTAGACACACTAATGACCCAACTTGCAGCTTTACAAAAAAAAGTGGAGGACATGCAATTATTAAAAAAAAAGACCCATACATCCTTTGATTTATGTTCATATCCATTTGAAACAAGTTTACACATGGTACCATTCCCTCCAGGATATGTGATACCAAATTTCTCCAAAAACAAAGGAAAGACCAATCCCATAGAGCATATAAGATAATTCACGACCAATTGTGTAGACATCATGTACAAACATACTTATCTGATGAGAATCTTTCCTAGAAGTCTCATAGGTCCTACACTTGATTGGTTCACACTCTTTCCCAAAGGGATAAAATCATGGGATGAACTCGCCAATAAATTTGTGGAAAATTATGCCTACAAAATTTACACTAACATTTCTATTGGCACATTATGTAAGACCACCCAAGAAGAAACTGGTGAAACATTCATTCCATTCTTCCAACACTGGTACATTTTGACGAATTTTTTGACGACGTCAGATGCCAGGCCGGAATTTCGACATTTCAAATGCCATCGAAATTATGATGAAATAACAATGACGAACAACCGTCGAAATTTTGATGGGTTGTCATAAAAAAATTGGTCAAAATGTACCAGTGCAAAGATGGTGAGATCTAGCAAGTCAATGTCTCGTTGAGATACCCAAAAGGGAGAAAGTACACATTTTTGGTCAAAATCTTGTTGGACTATTGAAATACAACTTGTAAGTCCATTGTTGCACTACCTTCATAGACCTTGTTGAAAAGGGAGTTCAACTTGAAAAAGCTCTCATTGCAAAAAGGTGAACTTAAATATGACAACAAGAACATAAACACAAATCCAACTAATGATAAGAATAAATATTTGGTCAAGAAAAAACATATTACCAATGATGGGGTTGCTGATGCTAAAGTAGTAAATACAACAAGTCTTGCAATCACACAAAGGGGAACCCATGGGATGCAAATCACCAGCATGTGTAACACCACCAACAATCCTATAGTAGACACATTAACAGACCAACTTGTTTCCTTACAAAAACAAGTGGAGGACATGCAATTATCAAAAAAAAATACCCACACAACCTTTGATTTATGTCCATATCCATTCAACACAAGTTTATGCATGCTACAATTCCCTCTAGGATATGTGGTACCAATTTTCTCCAAATACAAACAAAAGACCAATCCCATTGAGCATATGAGATAATTCATCACCAATTGTGTAGATGTTGCATACAAACACACTTATTTGATGAGACTCTTTCCTATAAGTCTCACAAGTCCTATATTTGATTGGTTCACACTCTTACCCAAAGGGATAAAATCATGGGATGAACTCGGCAAAAAAAATTGAGGAAAATTATGCCTACAACATTGAAATTGACATTACTATTGCTACATTATGTAAGACCACCCAAAAATAAATGGGTGAAACATTCATTCCATTCTTCCAAATATGGAGAGGTCTAGCAAGTCGATGTCCTATTGAGATAACTGAAAAGGAGAAAGTACACATGTTTGTTCAAAATTTTGTTGGAAAATTGAAATACAACTTTCAAGTCCATTCTTCCACTACCTTAACAGGCCTTGTTGAAAAGGGAATTCAACTTGAAATGACTCTCATTGCAAAATGTGAGCTTAAATATGCTAGCAAGAACAAAAGCACGAGCCTAACTAATGATAAGAGCAAATATTGGGTCAAGAACAATCATATTACTAATGATGGCATTGTTGATGCTAAAGTAGTAACTACAATGGGTCCTGCACTCACACTTAGGGTATCTCAACTGCAAAACGCTCATTCGACCACCCCAACACCTACAACAAATGCCATTCAAAATAATCAAGACCAAGGACAACAACAAACCCGACAATTTCCCAAAAAGCGCACATACACCCCCTTGGGAGAACCAGTTGAAGCTGTCCTAAAAAAACTCATCTAGTTTAACATCATAACATTGCAAGATCCTAAACTGTATGACCCAGGGTAGTTCATACCATCATGGTGGGATGATAATGCCTGTTGTGATTATCATCAAATAAAAGGACATAATACCTCATCCGACGGATAGTTAAGAAATCTCATACAAGACCTTTATGAAAGTCATGTCATTGAAGTGGAAGGTCAACAATTTTCTTCTAACTCAAACCATACCATTCACAAAAATCCACTGCAAGATCATGGTTCAAGTAATCCCTCTTCGTGAGGTCAAAAGACTAACAACAGTGCCAATTACACTCGTATTTCCTTTGACTACTCAAGTGGACCTATAATTAATCATCTTTGAGTTGTTGATGAAAATGTTTATACCATCACCTTTAAAAAGACTCTGGAGTGTAATGTCACTACTAGTCAAGGAAAGATCACAATACCTAGTCCTTTTGCTAAACAATCGCAACCTGAAGGACAATAAAACCTTGTTGACCAATTGGGTAAAACTCCCACACAAATTTCCATACTTCAACTATTACACATCTTGCCCACATATAAAGCTATCCTTGATAAGGCCTTAAAGGATTCTTTTATTCCTAATAACATTTATGTCAACCACTTTGAAGATATGATTAGATATTTGACTACTTCCCATCATGTCACCTTTCAAGACCAAGATTACTCCTCGCCTAAACCATCTCATAATGATGCATTACATATTGAAGTTTTCATCTACAAAACAAAAGGTCAGATGAGTCCTAGTAGATGGCAGAGTAGGATTGAACATATGCTCCTTAAAATTATTCAAGGCAGTAGGCTTCTCTGAGGCATGTGTAGATGCAACCAAAATCATAGTCATAAAGGCATATGATGATGAGGAACACTCTTAAGGGGCATTATCACGCTCCCTATTCATGTGGGATCAGTAATTATAGATACCACATGTTAGGTTCTGGATCTTGAGTTACCTTACAACATCCTACTTGGTCTACCTTGGATTCATGCATTGAAGTCTGTACTGTCCACCTATCACCAATGTTTGAACTGTCCTTTCGATGGCACTGAGTTTACCATACCTGGTGATCCTAATCCCTTTTAGTATTGCACCAAATTGAGCATAATTTATGTACACCAAGTGCCTATTGATCGTAGAGCTTTGACGTCCACCTCTTCCAAATACATCGATCCATCTATGCTTACCAAGTCATCCACATTTGTTCCTTTGACCTCCACCATACCATCTACTTCCACCATCCCAAGTTTCAACTCGAATATCAAGATTAAGTAAAAAGTTTGTGGTCAGTACAAATTAAACACTTCCTATTGTATCATCAAGATACACAAGTCTCCAAAATCTTATGGTAGGCCTTGTTTTAGACTAGAGCCCAGAGAGGTTTTTAAGTTCCTCCTACAATGACTTTCACAAACTAAGGAGAGCTAAATAAAGAGGATATTGAAGATATATTAGCATGGATTTACAAAGAAAAGGAAGATCTATATTTTTTACCAATACAACAGTATGGAAAAGGCTATGATGGAACTAGTGCCCTTGGTATAAACAAGATTGGAAGAAGAGAACCCATAATGCCATCTAGAAGACCAAAAAATCTGGGTTACGGTTTGAGCCAATTAAGATTTACGGTCCACGTACCCATGTACTTTCGGGTGAGGGCATAAATGCTTCTGAAAGTTTCAAGAAAATTGAGGACTCCCATACCGATATTGAATCAAATGAGTGGGAATATGGTTTTGAAAGATCCCTGAGTGACTACGAGCTTGATGAAATGTTTTGAGAACCAGGTGAGCCTTCTTTCAATGAAAAATTTAGACAAATTTTTAATGTCGAACCTTGTAGAGACCCTCCTAAAATCCTAATGAAAAGAGAATATTGGGTAAAAATATTTTGGCCTCATGATGATGACAAATCTAAATTGCCACTTGACCCTATTGACCATGATTCCAACTCATTTATCCCTTATTTTGACCACGAGTTGAATTTTCCTTAGTCTAATGGAGATGATGATTGGATGGAATCCTTCTGGGACTTTAAGGATAATTTTGTCTTTACCCTTTCAGCCTCATTTTACATGCTTTCAACATCATCTCCACCTTTCACCAACACTGATGATGGCATATCCCTTACATACCCACAACTAGTTGATTGGGACCAACATGACTCACCTCTCATGGAAATTTTTGAAAATGACAAGGCTATCACTAAATTCATGGGACTCCATGAAGGAATACTAAGTGGGAACCATAAAGATGGATTCACTATAGATCTTGATTCTACAACATACTTTGGGGAGACTATTCAATCCTCTAGTAGCAAAAGTAATAAAAATAAAATAAGAAAAAGACACGTCTTTAGGTGAAAACTGCAAGGCGTCTTTTGATGACACAAAAGTAAAAAGAAAGGACATATTCGAGGGTGAAAACCTCTCTGATGCACCTAAATATGGAGGATTGGAATTTCTTCCCATTACCCAAGAGAAATCATCCATGCTTATTAAAGATACCATAGAAGTCAATATAGCCACATTTGAAAATCCCAAAATGATTCTCTTTGTGGCCTTATTGACAGAAGAGGAAAAGCGTGAGATTCAAGAGTTCTTCTTAGAATGCAAGATCAACTACACAAAGTCCTATGGTGATATGCCTATTGGAAACAAAAGGGAAGAAAACTGAGAGGGGGGTGAATCAATTGCCACAAGATTTCAAACTTATTAAACTTATTAATCCTTAATCTAAGATCTGATCAATATCAATGAAAGCATGAATCAACAACACATCAAAAATACACATAACACAAATATTTTTATGTGGAAACCCTGTTAGTGGTATGTGCAAGATCATGATGGACCAAAAAGTGGCGATATGATGGGTATGTGTAGGGTATGTGGCTACTGACCTTTTTTTTACCCAAAATTGATGAAACAAAAAGGGTTTTTAAAGGAGATTCTTCACTTCCCACCAATATAAATTATTTTTTACTTTGAATTTAATAAATAATTATTATTCATTTTCTATTTGAATTACAACTAAAGTCCTAATTGATAGGCTGATTGAAAACATCTATAGCTTTCAAATGGTATCACATTTTTGAATCTAAAACATGTGTCACATTCTATGCTTCACATAATATAGGACTAAAAAAAATCATTAATTTTTGACCAAGTTAAGGTGGTCAAACATACAAGTTTTATATTTTTTAAAAGTTTTAATAAAAATTCATAATTAATTATTTACATGGAAAAATTAAAAAAAATCCATCACATCGGGACATGAGTCCTCTACTTAGATCTAAAATCTTATAAAAAAAATTATCATTTTATTATGGTTAGGGTGGTCAGACAAACACCTACTTCTTATTTTTTCCCTAAAATTTAAGTACTACTTCATTGAAATTTCAAATTTTCACCAAATAGTTTTTTTAAAATAAACCTAGTAGTTTAGAAACTACATTCAATTTTATATAGATTCTATTCTTACATATTTTTGAAATAATAGAGATAACTTATTCAAATTTTTATGTCAAGTTGCCTAACAATGATTTTTCTGAATTTTTCACCACTTAAGGGCCTTTTTTTTCATGATGATCCTACACATACCCTTAGGGGAAAATCCACGGTGGAGGTCAATCCACAAGATAATTATACACTGTTAAAATTATAAGAAGAATAAGTTGGGAATGCACATTCATTTAGGCACATTGTCTAGAGCTCACTGCTCAATTACAAAGGAAGAAACACCATCTTATAGAAAGATTCAGATTAAAACCATCTAGATTTTTAACTAAGAAAATAGCATCTACTAATGCCTGATTATAGTTCTAGTTAAGCACATGAACACTCCTTCACTCTTCTTCACACCCTACTCTGCCTTCGAATGATTAAAACATTATTCACACATATGCACATTTGACATCCATTGGAATTCCTCAATTAGAATAAAACAATCGCCCTTATATATCTGTCACAAGAAATTGCATCGCTACAAGTTGACCACAAATAGATAATAAAATAATTACAAACAATCAGACCAAAAATAAATAAAAATCAATGTGAATCAACCAAGGTTGGTGACAACTTAGTGAAGATTAAAAACAACATCTCCAACATGAAAAAACTTTAATTAATTTCTCCTCGAAGATCCACAACACGCTTCAACACCATGTCAACCAGGAACATGAAAAATATGAACACGAAAAAGAAAATCTCAGATCACAAGCACAACGATCAATGCCAATGTGCCACAAAGATAGAGATCAAACTAGAAACATCCAACAACATCATGACTCACCAGAGAAGCATCTGCAACAACTGAACTAATAGAAATCACAAAATCTTCAATCAGGAACACTAACTGAAGTTATAGAAAAACTATCATAATGAAAATATGCATAGCTTGATCAACTCTTCATGTGGATCTTTGAAACTCAATGTGGATAATCTAGACATAATCAACAAGAAACCATTTAGTTCACAACCTCAAAATATCAATGTATTGAACTTACTGACAGATAGAACACCACTTCACCACTATCAATCTATAACTCATTTTATTACAATTTTCTCAATATCATCGACATATAAAGCTTCAAATGCACTAATTCTAATAGTGTTGACATCAATGACAACAACATATCAACAACACAACCAAAATATCCAACAATCTCCCCCTTTAGCATTGATGGAAACACATGATGTAAAAAACACCTATGCAACTCTTACTCCTTAGGTTCTAACTTCTTTTCTCCTCAACATGACTCTTCTCATCACAAGGCTCTTCTCCCCAGATAATTAGAAATTTTTTATATTACTCTTCTTCCCCTTTAAAATCAATGTCAAATATCTCTAAGCTCTAAACTACAAATATAAACTTTTGAACCATCTGACTACTCCCCTTGAGTAGCAGCCACCACAACATCAATCCAAAACATGATAAGAATATGGGAATCATGGACTAATGCGATACAATACATCCTAGTTTTGATTAGGCGGGGTAATCACCCCTAACTTCCCTCTGAGATACTCAAAAGTAATCTTAGGCAATGGCTTTGTAAATATTTTTGCATTTTGCTCCTTTGTAGGAGCATACTCCAATCTGACTTCCTTTTCACTTACCTTCTCTCTCAAAAAGTGAAACTTGATAGATATATGCTTGGTCTTTGAATGCAATACCAAATTCTTAGAAATGTTAATGGCACTTGAATTATCATAGAATTTAGCAATAGGCTCATCATACATAACTATGTATCCTTCAACATCTGTTTCATCCACAATACTTGAGTAAAATTGCTTGCAGCAACAATGTATTCAGCTTATGTACTAGATAAGGAAATTGCATTCTGCTTCTTAGTCATCGATGAAATTAGCTTATTTCGCAAGAAAAATGCTCCACTGATAGTACTTTTCTTGTCATTCACATCTCCTACCCAATCAGCATCAGTAAAGGCACTCAAAGTAAGATCATCATCTTTACATACCATAGACTGAAGTTAAATGTTCCCTTCAAGTATCTAAAAATTTTCTTCACAACAATTTCATGAGATTCCTTTGAATAAACTTAAATTCTAGCAACAATACATACAACATTCATAATTTCAAGTCTAGTTTGAGTCAAATACAACAATCCACCAATCATTAATCTATATCTAGTCTGATTTTCCTTTGGAGAATCAACATCTATTGTCAACTTGCATCTAATCACCATAGGTGTACCAATTGGTTTTGAATCTTCCATACCAAATTTATTTATCAATTCCTTCACATACTTGGACTAAGATATAAAAATCCCTTTACCTAACTGAGTAATTTTCAATCCCAAAAAGAATTTCATGTCTCCAATCATTGACTTCTCAAATTCATTTTGCATCTCATTAGAAAATTCATGCACAAACTATCATCTCCTCCAAAAATGATATGATCAATGAAAAACTTCCACAATCAAATCTTTATCATCATTCTTGAAATACAAATCACTATCAACTATACCTTTATTAAATCCAAGCTTTAGCATATACTTTTCCAATCTTCCATGCCATGCTCTAGGGGCTTGCTTAAGTCCATGCAATGCTTTCTTTAACCGATAAACCATGTCTCCCTAATTATTCAATTGAAATCCATCAGGTTGCTCAACATATACCTTTTCTTCCAATTCACCATTTAGAAAAGAAGACTTGGCATCCATTTGATAAACCTTGTAATCTTTGTAAGTAGCATAAGTAAGAAATAGTTTCACAACTTAAATTCTAGCAATATGGGAAAAAGTCTCTTCAAAATCAATTCCTTTGATTTGAGAATATCCCTTACAAACCAGTCCATTTCACCTTGCTTAGTCAATTTGTTTCTAAAGACCCATTTAGTTTCAATTACATTTTTATCCTTAGGTCTAGGAACAAGAGTCCATGTATCATTCTTCTCAAATTTTTGTAGCTCTTCTTTCATTGCTTCAACCTAATGCTCATCTTTGCATGCTTCATTCACACTAGTAGGCTCAGTCTTAGAAATCAAACAATATTCTTCTGCAATTCTTCTCCTAGTCTGGACACCTTAAATCTTATCACCAATAATTAGATCTTCTAAATGATTCAATCTTACATACCTCAGAGTCTTCTTAGAATGTTCTTGAATTTCAGGCTCTTCTGATCTCTCTTTTGTTCTTTCACCAATTCCTTCTTCCTCTTGATCTTCTTGATTCTCCAAATTGATTGGCACTTGATTTGTAGTCTGCAATCACTTTCCTTTTTTTGTAATGTCATTATGATCATTAGAATCATATTCACAGGTTTTGGATGGTGCAACAATGTCTTCATCAACCTTAACATTTTCAATTTTGACCATTTCCTTCAATCTCTTATTGTAACACTAGTAGGCCTTGCTTTTAGTAGAATAACCCAAGAAGATTCCTTCATCACTCCTAGCATCAAAATTTCCTATATCTTCATCTCTTCTGATAAAGCATCTACTCCCAAATATTTTAAAATATCTAATAGTAGGCTTGTGACCAATCCATAGCTCAAAAGGGGTCTTACCAGTATCACCTTTGATTTGTACCTAGTTGAGGATATACACAACAATACTCACAACTTCTCTCCAATAGATTTGAGGGACATTTCCTTCCAACATCATAGTTCTAGCAATATCTTCAGTTGTTCTATTTTTCCTTTCCTAAACTCCATTTTGTTGAGGGGTCCGTGATGCAGATAATTTTCACTTTATTCCATGTTCTTCACAAAAAGAATTAAACTCATCGGATGTGAATTCACCACCTCTACCTGATCTCAGAAATTTAATCTTCAAACCAGTCTCTATCTCAACCATAGCCTCAAATATATTGAACTTCTCGAGAGCTTCAAATTTCTCCCTTAAGAAAGCAACCCACATCATTCTTGAATAATCATCAATAAGCAACATGAAATACCTATAACCTTGTAAACTTCTGATTCTAGAGGGACCACACAAGTCGGTATGCACAAGTTCCAACAATCCATTTGAACAATGTTGTTTGCTTTCCCAATTGACATTCCTTGCATATGGCATTAGTAGGTTTTACAATCTTAGGTAGATCTTTGACAACCTTAGCAGAATTTATCTTGACAATGTTATCAAAGTTAACATGACACATTCTCCTAGATGCCACAACCAACTTTCATCAACTTGAGAAATCAAACAAATTTTACTAGCAACATTCAAAAGAAAGATATTACCTCTAGTTTTTGTACTTGATGCAATTACATTTCCAGAACATTCCATTATTCTACACTTTCCATCATTGAACTAAAGATTGTAACTCTTATCAACCATTTGTCCAACACTTCAAATATTATGTTTCAAAACTTCAACTTATAGGACATCATTAGTGTTATTCTTACCATCAAGATAAATGCAACCTCTTCCATGGATCACACCAACTGTATTATTACCAAATCTCATAACACCACCATCATACTTTTCCAAGCTTACAAACTTACTTTTGACTCTAGTCATGTGATGTGAACATCCACTATCAATTACCCATTCATCTTTCTCTTCAATTCAAGCAGCTAGGGATTTATCCACATTTGTACAACTAGCAAATTCAGCAGATACAAAATCATTCTCCTTGATAGAAATAAACACCCATTCGTCTTCACCTTTATCAGATTCATCATTTGTCACACCTTCATTAGCAACATAGTAACACTTCTTTGGAAATTTATGCTTGTTTTGTCTTGGTTTAGAGGCTTCTTCCAGACACCTTGATGCAAAATGACCTATCTTATTACAAGAAAAACATTTAAGAGGAAATTTTCCTTCATACTTACCTTTTCCTCTTAGCACTCTCCTGATAGTAAGTGCTTCCAACTCTTCCAGCTCTCTTTCTTCTTCAATCTATCTCTTGAATGTCTTTCTATATGAACTCACATTTGGATCATAGCTCTATCTATCTCTTCTAGATGTAGTAGCCTTGAATGCAGATTTAATCTTAGGAAGGGTATCACCAAATTCGTTCAACTCAAAAGTAGTCAACTTACTGACCAACATATCTCTGGTTACATTTGTTATAGTTCATAGCTCTTCCATAGTTGTAGCTTTGACTTTGTAAGAAGCATGCAAGGATCTAAGAACTTTTACAACAATCTTTGATTCATTCAACTTTCCAGTAGCACATTTGATACCACTCACAAGTTCATTCACTCTTTGCATGAAAGTAGTAACATTTTCATCATAACCCATTCTTAGCATTTCATATTTCCTTTTTAGAATCTATAACTTAGCAATCTTCACATTAGCATCACCTTCATACAAGGTTTCCAACTTTTTCCAGATTTCATAAGAAGTCTTCAGATCAATAACATTAGTCATCTCAGTATCAATCAAAGCACTTAATAGTGCTTCCTTAGCCCTGATATTGTACTCAACATCTATAATCTTAGCAGAAGTAGTAGGACCATTCGGTGGAATAACATACATATTACTTGTAAAGCTCCAGTAGGGTTCACCAATACATCTCAGATGGAATTCCATTCGAGTCTTCCAAAAAGAATAGTTTTTTACATCAAATCTTGAACTATCCTTCTTGTATGTCACCATCCCAAATCACCTCAATTTGTCAAACTTCCTTCAAGGAGCCACAAGCTTTGATACCAATTTTTGGCAACACATCAGATACACACATAACACCAAGATTTTTGCATGGAAACCTTATTAGGGGAAAACCACGGCGGAGGTCATTCCACAAGATTATACCCTATTAAAAGTATAAGAATAATAAATGGGGAATTCACATGCATTTAGGCACATTGCCTAAAGCTCACTGCTCAATTACAAAGGAAGACACATTGTCTTACAAAAAAGATTTAGATTAAAACCATCCAAATTTTGAACTGAGAAAATAGCATCTGCTAATGCCTGATTATAGTTTGGTTAAGCACATGAACACTTATTCACTCTTCTTCACTCTTCTTCATACTCTTCTCTACCTTTGAATGATTAGAAAATTATTTTCACATACACACATTTGACATCCACTGGCATACTTCAATTCAAGTAAAACAATCACTCTTATATATCTACATGACCAAATTACATCGCTACAACTTGGCCACAAAAAGACAATAGAATAATTACAAATAGTCAACCCAAAACAATAGATAATTTTGAATGTGAATCAACTAAGGCCAACGCAAACTTAGTGAGAACCCAAAAAAAAATCCCCATCATAAAAACCCTTTAATTAAGGGTATGTGCAGGATCATCATGGAAAAAACAGGCCCTTAAGTGGTAAAAAATTTAGAAAAATCAGAGTTAGGCAACTTGACATAAAAATTTGAATAATTTATCTAAATTATTTCAAAAATATGTAAGAATAGAATTTGTAGCAAATTGAATGTAGTTTCTAAACTACTAGGTTTTTTAAAAAATAAAAAATAAATCTATTCGGTGAAAATTTGAAATTTCAATGTAGTAGTACTTCAATTTCAGAACATCAACGTACTAAACTCATCGATAGAAAAAATGCCATTTCACTACTGTTAACCTGCAACTCATTTTATTACAACTTGCTCAATATCCTCGACATATACAGCTTCAAATGCACTAATGCTAATAGCGTTGACATCAATGACAACCACATATTAGCAACACAACCACAACATCTAACAATGCCAGGATTAGATCCAACATTAGTTTTGCATCATATTCCCTTGCTTCTAGACTCAAAACCAGTCAAACAAAAGCTATGAAAGATGAATCCACAAATTTCCTTGATAGTCAAAGCCAAACTCAAAAAGTTACTGGATGCATGATTCATAAGATCGATAGATTATTCACACTAGATATCAAATCTCGTACCTGTCACCAAACCGAATGGCTAAATATGTATTTGCACAAACTTTCAAAATTTAAATAAGGAATGTCCAAAAGATAATTTTCAACTTCCAAATATAGACATCATAGTGGATCTCACCACAAGATATGAGATGATTTCGCTCATGGATAGTTTCTCAGGATACAATGAGATTCACATCACCCTAGAAGATCAACACAAAACATCATTCTCTTGTCCCTAGGATACCCACTATTGGAATGTTATTCCTTTTGGCCTAAAGAATGTAGGTGTTACATATCAATGGGATATGACTAGAATATTTCATGATCTCATGCACACGCTGATGGAAGACTTCATTGATGATCTCCTAGAAAATTCCTTAACATGTCACAATCACCTAAAAGTGTTGGAAAAAATATTTAAAAGGTTGGAAGAGTATAAGGTCTGTCTCAACCCTAAGAAGTGTGTTTTTGGTGTGACTTTAGGTAAAATCCTGGGATACATAGTTTCTCGTCGAGGCATCAAAGTTAACCCAACTAAAGTAAAGGAAATCTTGGACATGCCTCCACCGAAAGGAATCAGTGAGGTAAGAACATTATAGGGAAGATTAGATTCCATCAAATGTTTCATTGCATAGTTAGCTGAAAAATGTCAACCTTTCCCATATCTTCTACGCAAGGGAATCCACTTTGTGTGAACCAACAAGTTTCAAGTGGATTTTCAAAAAATCAAAGACTATATTCTAACACTACTAGTCCTAATGTCACCCATTGATGGAAAGCCTCTAATCTTCTACATTTTGGACACCACTTCAACACTGGGGAAATTACTTGCATAGAATGACCATGACGAGAAGGAAAGAGCCATATGTTACATCAGTCACACCTTTGTTGGGTATGAACTCAACTTCACTCCCATTGAACATGTATTCCTTGCACTTATCTTTGTTGCTCAGAAATTGAGACATTACATGCTAAACCATAAAACACAATTAGTGGCTAAGATAGATCCATTGAAGTATCTCCTTAGTTGGGCAGCGTTAATAGGATGATTAGAAAAATGGGTCATGATACTTAGTGAATATGACATACAGTACATGGAATGCAAAGCAATAAAAGGACAAGTCATAGCAGATCAACTCGTTGACGCACCCATACAAGGTGATCACCCTTTGGTATTCGACTTCCCAAATGAATCCATCTTTCATGTAGGCCCTAAATTACCTTGGAAACTCTATTTTGATGGCTCCCATATAGGTCATGGCTTAGGAGCAGGCATATTATTCATCACACCACAAGGAGATTCTATTCCTAAGTCATTCTAGATCACCTTCCCACGCACTGATAATGTAGCTAAATATGAAGCACTCATAACACAAATTCAAATTGCCATCAAGTGGAAAATAAAAGAACTCCTAGTCTATGGAGATTCTTAGTTAGTTATCAACCAAGTCAACAATGAGTACAACACCAAGGATGAGAAGCTAATTCCTTATAAACGCATGGTGGATAGTTTCCTGTCATATTTCCATATGATCACTTTTGAGCAGGTTCCCAAAGCATGAAAAAAAGTAGTAGATGCTATGACTATGATTGGATCTCTCTTAGATATTCCTAGTAATGTGCCACAAGTTGAGTTCTTAGTGGAACAGGTGTCGGTTCCTACTTATGATATTCCTGAGTCTGAAATGGTTTGTGAGCTCGTTGGTCTGAATTCCCATTTGTACCAGGACATATATGATTACCTCCATTCCTAGACTCTCCCACCAAACCTTTATAGTAACAAACACAAGTCCTTGATTCACAAAGCCACTCATTATACCATCATTAGTGACACCCTATATAGATGCAACTCTGACAATACCCTTCTTTGATGTCTCAACACTGATGAAGAAAAAACAACCTTATGTGAGGTTCATGGGGCTATATGAAAATATAATTTGAGTGGTCCAACATTAGTCAAGAAAGTTATGAGACTTGGGTACCACTAGCCAACCATGGAAAAAGATGCCCTTCATTTCTTGAGAACATGTCGTCAATGTCAAGTGCATAGTGATCTCATTCATGCGATCGCAGAAGAACTTCGACCAACCACTTATCCTTGGCCCTTTGCACGATGGGGACTTGACCTTGTGGGTAAAGTCCATCCAGCTTCATCTAATGGACACAAGTTCATTATGGCTATTTGTAGGATCATGATGGCCGAAAAGGTGGTGATATTATGGTATGTATAGGGTATGTGGCTGATGACTTCTTTTTACCCAAAATTGATGAAATGAAAAGGGTTTTTAAAGGAGATTCTTAGCTTTCCACCAATATAAATTATGCTTTAGTTTGAATTTAATAAATAATTATTATTCATTTTCTATTTGAATTATGACTAAAGTATTGATTGATAGGCTGATTGAAAAACATCTCTAGCTTCCAAACGGTATCACATTTTTTGACTCTAAACTATGCATCACATTTTATGTTTCACATACTATAGGATTAAAAAAATAAAAAATTCATGAAGTTTTGACCAAGTTAAGGTGGTCAGACATACAAGTTTTTATATTTTTCAAAACTTATAATAAAAATTTCATAATTAATTATTTACTTGGAAACAAATTCCCAAAAAATATGCATCACATCGGGACATGAGTCCTCTACTTATATCTAAAATCTTATAAAAAAATATTATCATTTTATTGTGGTTAGGGTGGTCTGATAGACACCTACTTCTTAATTTTTCCCTAAAATTTAAGTACTGCTATGCATTAAAATTTCAAGTTTTCACTAAATAGATTTTTTTTTAAATAAACCTAGTATTTTAGAAACTACATTCAATTTTCTATAGATTCTATTCTTACATATTTTTGAAATAATATAGATAACTTATTCAATTTCTTACATCAAGTTGCCTATCTCTAATTTTTCTAATTTTTTTTCCACTTAAGGGCCTATTTTTTCCATGATGATCCTGCACATACCCTTATCACTTCCAGTGAATATTTCATGAATTGGATAGAATCCATTCCCCTCACCTACATAATCAGTAAGCAAATTTCCAAATTCATCCTTAACTACATCATCTGTCGGTATGGTGTTCCCTAATCCATCATCACAGAAAATGGTCGTCCATTCAAAAATTAGTATTTTTGTGAGCTTTATGAATGCTTCCATATTCAACATCATTTATCCATGACCTATTACCCACAAGGTAATGATCAAGCTGAGGCATGTAACAAGAAAATCATCAAGATTCTTAAGAATACTATTAATGACACTGGTCGTGACTAGCATCTCCAATTTGATCTCACTCTATGGGCTTACCGCACTAGCATCTACATGCGTACTAGTGCCACCCCATTCACTTTGGTCTTTAGATCTAAAGCTATCCTGCCCATTGAGGTCAAAATATCCTCCTTAAGGGTCTCCATGAAGGGACATTGATGACAACGAATAGTGACAATCTCAATTGCATGAGTTGAAATTGTTGGAAGAACACAAAAAAAATCCTAGACTCACTTATAGGCATATCAAAATCACCTCTTCCAATGTTATAACAAAAGAGTGGTGGTCAGAAGAATTGACATTAGCAATTTGGTCTTGATGTAAAATCCAAAGAATCAAGTTAACCGTGACAAGGTCGAAAAGTTCAAGCCTAATTGGTTGGTTCCTTACATCATCATTGTCGCATTTGGTTCTAGCACCTACCAGTTAGATACTCTAGATGGGGAAAAATTGATAGAACCTCTCAATCGTTTATATCTACGTAATTCCTATACGTAGCATTATTAGAGAGCTTGGCTAAAAACTATAAAAAAGCAAAAACATTGAAAAATCCAAAAAAATCTTCAACCTAATGAAAACCTAGTAAAAAAGTGTCTTGGTGACACCAAAAAACAATCATAAAATATCAAAAATAGTAAATAAAAATAATCCATCCAAGAGTGAAAACCACTTCAGTGGTGCTTTGGATAAGTACCATGGTGAAAACCTTGCAAATAGGTGCCATGTGTAGGCAATTTTTGCTTCGCCATCTATTATCACTCCATCCACCTTTGTCCATAATAAATTATTGATCTTCCAACACCCTCACGAAATTCATCATAAATTCCTACTATTTCTTTCCATGACTGACAATAGTTGACATCATGTCTCGTATATCCTCCACCTTTCATTATGAGCACATCCTTTTCCATCTCATTCAACTTGGCTAGTCCCAGAATTGACTGGGGGCAACATCCTTATCACCTAACTATAGTGGATCTCGCACATGGTCCTAAAAATCATAAATTGTCCTAAAGAAATCCATAAAAATCATAAAATGTCATAAAAAATCCATAAAAATCATAAAATGTCTTGAAAAAATCCCAAAAAATCATAAAATGTCGTAAAAAAATCCATAAAAATCATAAAATGTCCTGAAAAAATCTATAAAATTCATAAAATGTCTTGAAAAATATCCATAAAAGTCATAAAATTTCCTGAAAAAAATCATAACATGTCAAAAACACAAAAAATCCAAAATACCATTCAAAAATCCCAAAAATAGAATCAAAGTCTATCATGTCAGTTGTGTCAATCTTTGTCATTGTGAAACTACATTGTCTCTTCACATTTGGCACATAGGCATGGCTCATCTTAAATGAGCCCCTGAGACATTAGGTCAGTCCTTTTAGGTTGTCCAAATAAAATCATGACTCTGTCTTTTGTCAAATAAGGCAAAGTCAAGTTGTGTCGAAGTACGAGATCTTTGTGTATTGCTACGTAGGCAAGGCCATCATTGATAAGCCCCTGAGGCCCCCTAGGTCCAATCCCTTAGGGTTCATCAGGTCAATTTAAAACATGTCAATTCATCTTCAATATGCCAGTCTTGTCTCTATCAAACTATGTGGTATTTGAGTATATGACATAGGAAAGGCCATCATCGATGTGCCCTTGATGCCCCCTAGGTTCGGTCCCTAAGGGTTTATTGAGTCAATTGTCTTTTTCTAGAAAATTTCCTAAATCAGGCAACTCTTAAACAAACTTTGGCAATCATTTAATCGACATTTCAACTAAATTGGCATGTCAACATCAACATGCGGTTAATTCGGTCATCTAGTCAACCTTGCTCAAACTATCATAACAAGTAAACCTGTCAACTCTTGGTATTCTTCAGATACGACTTTCTAAAGAACAACCCATCAAACTATCATCTAGAATTTTGAGTCATTCTCTTGACATTTGAGGATTGATCCTCTCAACATCAACATCATTTAGGATGTGTCCTTCCTGAATTTGGCATTACCTAACATCTGTCGCACATTAGCCTACTCAACATAAACCTAGGCTTTTTTCAAACTTTCCATCTCGGCATCAATACACTTGACATTTGAACATGCTTGGAAAACACTTTGGAAAACACTATCTTTAATTTTTTCACACTTGTCATTTGATTTTTCATCATGCTACTATATCCTCGAGGATGTCCTACACATGACTTAGAGGAGAAATGTTATATCATGATGTTACTAGTTCCTTGAGGATATCTTGACATCACGATTTAGAGGAATGACGATGTATCATGATGATTATCTTACCTTTCCAAACTATCATGCTACTAGTTCATCGAGGATTTCCTCCATAGGATTTAGAGGAGCAATGACATTTCATGGCTTGTCTTTCTTGTTTTCGGTTGGTTGTGAGAGAAAGACTGGGGCAACTGAGTTCCTCATATGAGTCATAATCATCCTTGTTTGTGTTTGCTTGTTATATGTGATGGTACAACCATGCACACAATTGATTTATGTCATATCATGGTGTTTGTTGGCCATTACAATAATCCACCCAATGACGATTAAAGGAAACCTATTAGTACTTTGGTAGTATATTGAAGGATTTTTTCTCTGTACTAACATCCATCTCCTTTTTTTCTGGTAATATCTTCTTCCATCCCTTGATGATATCCTAAGACATAGAAAAATACAATTGCATACACACTCATAGATAGATATTGTATTAGTACATTACACATTTATGTAAATCCATCCACATATTTGCATTTACATCAATAGCATAAATATGTCATTTGCATCAATTCATTTGCATTAACGTAATATATACGTGCATTAAATATTTTTCATACATCATCCATATCATTAATGCATACAAATTTAGGATCATAACATAAAGCATCATATATCACATAATCCATACATAAACAATCACACATCAATGCATTCAAAAATCATAAGCATGGCATCCATTTGTGTCAAAAAATTATGCATATATAGAAAATTAGCAACATCATCATAAAGTAACCATCATACATTATAAAGTAGCATCATAATTGGTACTAAGGAATCTCATCATAAATGACCATCATAAATGAATACATCACATAAAATATAATGCATCATCATAGAAATCATAACATAAATCACATCACATGAACATAATAAAATCATAATGCATCATAACACAACACATAGCATGGATTGCATACCAAAACTACATGATATATATAATCTCAAAATAATGTCACGGGATAGAGTCTCGAGGAATCCCAAAAATAGAGCTCGCAGGCTCGATGGTCAATATATAAAATGTATCAACAGAGTAGCAATATCGTGTGTCCTAATTAGTACTCTCCTCATCTCCTCGGGGTGAGGGATGGGGTGACTGATGGTCTCTCTCAAGGGTTGATGCTATTTGCTTAGACCCAACAGGCTAGCTTTGTGATGGCCTAGGTACCGTGGTGGATGGTTGGTTGTGATGTGACCTATGCCCTAATGATGATGTATGGCTATGACTGGATTTATTCCCTAATGATTGCCTATGGCTATGTGATGACCTGTGTTCTGATGACTTTCCAAATGAGGTAGACAGGCTGACACTGCTCTGGCTCCTACTTCTATGATTCATGTTGTTGCTCCTCGAGCCACTACTTGTCTCACTCCAAGACTGAGAGAAGCTTAGCTCTCATCGCTCAACTGGAACAACTCTCGCATACAATATATTGTAGTGTGCTTGGATAGCACTCACCCTCACTAGCTCTCTCACCACCTCTCCCATAGGCCTACCACATAACTTTGCAAACTCTGAGTTCCACTGCTACGCCTCTTGCAACCTCACCACCACATTATCCCTCACCACCCTAGTAACATACAACTTTTCCTCTAGTGCCCTGATCTAGGTGAGGGCCTCATCCAACCAGCTCTACATATCTCTCAACCACTAATCGACTATCACATCCTGAGGCAATGGTGGTTTCCTAGCTAGAACCTCCTCAACCTCCACCATCTCCTCTCTAATCTATTTCTCTGCATCATCCATCTCCTCATCTCTCTGTATATCCTCCTCCCAAATGACATCTAGTGCCTCCTCTCCCATGACCACATCCTCCTCTCTGGCCACCTCCACCTCTACCTCAATCTCTAGCTACTCTCCCTCTACCCTGACCTCGCTCTCCTCCTCCTCTCCCTCACCTACCTCTCGGATAGGTGATAGCTATGCTCATACAACTTGATTTTACACTCTCCTTTCCTGCCTATGACCTTTCCCCCCTCCTCATCGATCTCCTCCATCTCCTCCATCATCCCCACTTCCACCTATGGCTCCATCCGTCCCTCTCCCCTCATCGCCATCTCTGCCTCCTCACCCTACTCGGCACACCTATGGTAACACTGCTCTCTGATCCACTGATGCTGGCTGATCTGAATCTATCAAAGGAAGTGGTTTATGAGTCCACCACCATGCATCAAACTTTGGGGTGGTCCCTGCATCTACTGGTCCCCCACTCCATCCCCACTGTTATGCTACTAAACCATCAATCTGCTACTTAGCCACTGTCACCGATATCGACAATACCCACACTAATTATCGAGATGACCATGCATACTCTATAGTACCTATAGGTACATCCTATTTCTCACCAAACTATCTCAGTACCCACTAGGGTGGGTACATATCTATCATGAGTTGTGAGTACACCATTCACCCAGTAAGGTACCTGAACTGTCAGCAAAATGATAGATTCCCATCCTCTCTTGGCCACTATCCACAATCCCTGTATGGCCTCCACAAAAACTCAACCAAGATATCAATGGCATGGCGCTAGTATCCTATATCCCCCACTCAAGTCTATGTCACCAACCTTGCATATAGGTACACATAGGGAATCCCCTCACCTAACTTCCTCTATACCAGTGGCCAAAACACTGCAATATGCTCCCATTCCCATATCATAAGAAGTGTGGTCCCATAGTTGATACTGGTAGACTCCCTGTACATGACATCATGAAGTTGATAATAGAGCATCCCTAGCAAGAATGGCCCCCAAGAAAACACTATCCTATCATGCATCATCTAGATCAGTACATCCCCCCAACCTATCAAAAAACCATGACCTCAATGATCTAGTATGAGTACCCGGGCTATCAGGGTGCACAACATACACTCCCAACTAATCTCATACCCTTGGATGTCTAGTTGCATTAGATCCTCATGCCCATAGTACTCTGTGATAGCCTGCATTCCCTGTCGAGGATCATAGACTACCTACTCTTCTCTAATCAGAATATGTAGGATCTAATAGACATCCTCAAGCGTCACTGTGGCCTCTCCTGTGGGCAATTGAAATGAACATGTCTTGAAGTGCCATCTCTCTTCCAGCACTATCAAGAGACCCCTATTTTCCCAAATAATGGGCATATAGGTCATATGAAATGAACCTAGGTTCATCAATCACCTCTCATCACCTAGCCTCAACTAATCTCTGAACGCATATGTAGCCAGCCAAAACTCTTACGAATATATCAGTGTTAGTCGTCTTTGCACACACAAATAAAGGTTACTACATCACTAAATATCATCCCTATCATCTAACTAATCAAAAGTGCACAAGTAAAATGAGCCTAAACCAAGTGAACTCTAGCCACAATCAGTTGCATCATTTTTCCCTTCATTTGCATCGTGAAAATCATATGTGTCATTTTATCCATCAGATGCGCCACTCTACAAAAATTGCATTGTTCAACCTTGTAGATGCATTGCTTTATTGCAATTGCATTTCCCCCCCCCATTAGTTTTGTTTCTTTTGCGTGCCATATGCATTGAATCAACCTACTTTTGCATCACAATCTAGTGATTGCGTTGCATGACCCGATACTTGCATTGCATTTTGGCACTTGCAACCAATTTGTAATTGCACCGTTTGAACTTTAATCTACCCTACCCCTTGCACTTACATTTCGATTCATCAAATGTGTGCAACACGAATGTGTGTGCGTGTTTCATGCATGTAGATGAGTCAAACGATAGAATGATGCATCTCAAACCCTAACTTCGAGGCCCTACAAAGCATGTAAAACGATAAAATTACCAAGTGGGTACAAGCTACATATCATTGCTCTTGACCCCTCTGGTCGTTGGTATGTCCATACTCGATATCAATGGTGATCAACCTCCAGAATCATCATCTTTGCGCAATGTCCTCTTGCTCTGAGCTCTGAATTTCCTAATGGAAATGATGAAAATGAATTACCTTTTTACCCTCCTCAAGCTTATTTATAGGGTGAAAATAAGGGTTTCCCCTAGGGTTTATAACTGGATGCATTTTTGGCATGTTCAAACACCTTTTTGGCTGCTTTAAACTTGTCAAAATTTGAAACCGACTACACCATTGTTTTTTTGGTCATCAAATTGACTTATTGCAAGAGTTTCCAAAAAAATTTCAGCACCTGACCAAAATTCAGAAATTTCTCGATGTGCATACCCCATACCTTCACTAGGGAATATCTTGAACTAAATTTTCTTTGTCACAATGCGATAAACTACATTATGACAAAGAGGGGAAAAATGTAGACACATAAAATTGACCTAGGCCTGCAAACTTTATTTTTCTCCATATTTCTTCTCAACATAATTAAAATATTTAAATTATATCCTATAGTCCAAATTCAACTATTAATTAAATAATTCTTAATTATTTAATTAATTCATATCCTTTATTTGTCCTAACTATTTAAATAAATAAATTACATTTATTTTTATTTAAATATGTCACTAATTTCTTATGTCTCTCTATAATTAAATAAATTCCTAAATTTATTTAATTATTGTTTGTCTACTATTTCCTCCTGATTATTTAAATAAATAAACTTCAATTATTTATTTAAATATGTCATTAATTCCTTATGTCTTCTTATAATTAAATAAACTTCATACGATTTATTTAATTATTGTCCACCTTGTCCATTTTTGTCCATAATTAAATAATTATTATTAATTATTTAATTATCTTATTGAGTTTTCTTCTACTTTTAAATAAAGTCATTTATTTACATTCCCCAAATTTATTTTTTCCCACCAAGTAAATAATTTGAAATAATTATTTACTATCACATGACCCACCACTCTTGAATTAAATTAATTTTTAATTCAAAAGGTCAACATCACCTCTTAAATCAAATAATTTTAAATTCTTATTTGTTTCTCCAATAGCTTCATTTTTCGTGCCCAATATCTTCTTGTCACATGCATTAAGATGTTATACAAAAACAAGCAAACCATACATGTAAAAGAATAGATAACCCCAAAAAGAAATATTTTATTCATATATAAAAAATTTCACATAATGCTAGCATAGCCATAATCGCTTGGTTCGAGTACAAAAACCCAAGTTGGTGGACACAAAAAGAGGCAAAAGAAAGATATTTCAAGTGCCCAAGGTAAACATCATGACATGGATGCTATGAATGACAACCTGTTGGAATTCAATTTGAGTAGGTGAAAGGAGGTTCTCATGTGAATAGAGGAATTGCACAAACAACCTCATGTCATTGCTCACTACTCCAGTGCACAGCATGGCCACAACTTCCTCAAAATTCTCATCCTGGATAGTAAATGCAATGCAAATGGCATCAACTACTAGCCGAGTTCGAGGATAGTAGTTGAGTCCATTTATCGCCACCCTGATGCAGTGATGGAATTTAGGTTTCACCAAATGCTCCAATGTTATCACTCCCCAGTCTTGATGGTGAGAAGTCTTGACAACTATGTAAATGAATCACTCCAGCATAGTGGTATTATGCACATGAGCTTGGCTTAGA
Organism: Sequoia sempervirens; assembly: GCA_007258455.2. Taxonomy (NCBI): domain Eukaryota; kingdom Viridiplantae; phylum Streptophyta; class Pinopsida; order Cupressales; family Cupressaceae; genus Sequoia; species Sequoia sempervirens. Next base: position 44,653,872 of record VDFB02018296.1, read on the forward strand.
AATGCCTCACCTAGAATGCTTTAGAGCACCTCTTCCTCTACTTCGCTCTACACCACAAAGATCTCTTTCAGCTAATCAAAAGTGTGTCTGAACAAAGGACTACACTCAATTTCCTCTAGGGAAATGTAATCGCTCACAGAATTTCCATCACTTTGGGAGCTCTCCATGTTGGATGCAATTGATGGTGGGAGAGAAGTGATACTTCCTTAATTTATAAAATGTTGGTTAGATATGGGCCCATTCATTTAAGGTTGATAAGATGTAAATTTAACTCACATTTATAGCTAGCTTGTGTCGATTGATTTACAATTCCTCATCGAACAACTTGCACGTTCCACCGCTTGGTATTCTCATACATTGCATTAAAGATTGGTGAAATGATCGGTCCTTTGGCAGCTGTTGCTCGGGTGATGATCAATTTTCTCTACTAATATCTATTCCTAGAAAAATTTATTATGTTTTATCAACTTCCCAATAAATGTTTGGGATGGAGGAAGTCACTAGTTTAGCAATGGCTTTGGTATCCATTTGATGGCCTTAGCTATGTTATAAATTAGAGGTTAAGCATGGATAGAGGGGATTTTTTTAATTTATTTGGATACACTTTGGGGTGCTTTCAAGAAAGAATAACATTTATTACAAACTACAATAGCTTGTAATTGGTGTGTTATGAATTAAAGGATTTGAAGTATGCAAACCTTGCCATTATGTGTACAATATAGCTATGTCTTCTTTGAAAGATGAGCTATATAGCTTTTATTTATTATTTCTGATTTATTTACATTGATTAGATTAGAGAGTCACGGTTTTCAATCTTTGTATTATTCATAAATGGTTGCATTGTCTATTCTCACGCTAGTTTCATATTTATGAGCTAGTGTTAGTCACATTTTCTACTTTATGGTTAAAAGCATGTCATTTCCTTAGAATAGATTAATTCATTGAATATTTTGTGAGGGAGTTGCACCTCGATAAATTTTTTTTAAAAGCCAAAAATGCAATTGTGGACTTTTCAGAGTTGTTAGCAGATTTAAATCGGTGTCAAATCTGGGTTTAGAGTCATTATTTCATAAATATCTATCAAAGTTTATTTCATTTTCTAACACTCCCCAAAGTGTTGTTTGACCTTGACCCCCATGCTTCAAGCATAAGAAAATCTAAAGATTCTCACATTATATTTATTTACCTAAGGGTTGATAATCAATTCATTGTGGGGATCTCATTTCCTAATGAAATATTGAGAAATAGGTGCATCATAACCCCTCTTATTACCATCAATTTTGAAAAAACTATTTTTCTTTGTTTCATGTGTGTTTCAGGAGACTATTTAATCTAAATGTGAGGTTGGAGCTCCTTTGAATGATTGTGAGGGTGTGGTGCTTCTATGTTTGGATCTGAATGGTCTTAGCTTAAGGAAAGCTTTTACAAAGAGAGGAGACATCTCAACAGGAAAATATAGATAGAGGGTAGGTGGTCCCAGCATCTCATTAGGACTCTGACAGATAATAATGATGATTCTTCCAGGGGGAATTCAGGTTATGTTGGTGTGGGAGATGTGGGGAGAGATAGCTCTAGGGCTACCTTTTTCTTCTTCTCTAGGTATCATTTCCACTTGACTCATAATCTCATGGAGGCTATTGCTATTCTTGTTGCTCTGGAAAATGCTTGTGCTCTTGGCTGGTGCAAGGATATTTGTGAATTGAATTCATAGATCATGATTAATTTGTTAAAGAAGAGTTTTAATGGAGGGAATTGCCAACTATCTTTGACTATGCAATAGATTCAATAGTTAAGCAATTTGCTTGAGATGGTGTCCTTTGTTCATATCCTAGGGAGTGGAACAATGTGCTAAATTTTCTTTCTAAATGGGCCTCAAAGTCTAGGGGTGACTAGAATATTGATGATTGGGAGCATCTTCTGAGTGACTGTGTTAAGAAAGAAACTAAAAATGTTGATTCATGAGGATATGTATGGTCCATGAATAGGTTTCAATTTTATTATTTGTGTGGTTTGGTGTTCTTTGGTTCTTGGTGGCTAGGTATGCTTTCTTGGCTCTACTTGTTTGTAATCCTACTACTTGTAATTTTGGATTTTCTCTTATTGAATAAATTTTTTCCCTTTTTATTAAAATATTTTAAAAAATACTGACCAAAAAAATATTTTAAAGATAATAGTAAGATAATTATTATTTAATTATAATTATATTGAAATAATAATATACTAGTAATACAATATTAATGTTAAATATATTCTATATTGGAAAAAATAGTAATAGAATAATAATATTTTTTTATTAAGGGGGTAAAGGCTTTTGACTTGGAGCTATGAAGTGGTGAAGTCACAAATGGGGGGGACCTCATCCCCACTATAAATTCCCAACAATTACATCCCCAATGGTGATTGAACTTTGATGAAAAGAATAACAACACAACTTAACCATCACACCATACCACTATTTCCAATAATATAATAATAAATTAACAACTTGATATAATATTAATAATTTAATAATATTATTATATGATATTATAATACTATTAATATTAATAATATGATCATAATATAATAAAAAATTATTATAATTAATATAATATTATCATTTAGAATATATATATATATATATATATATATATATATATATATATATATATATATATATATATATATATATATATTTAAAGATTTGCAAACAAACTTAAAAAAGATCTATCATTTTTTTATGCCACCTGCTTTTGAGCCTACTGATTTGGATTCTTCCTCTTCAAAGTTGTGTCAGTTTCCTTCTCACACTAATGGTGATGGTGGCTCTGCCTTGCCTTCTCATTCCTATGTGGGGGGTGTGTTTCCCGCTTTGGATGACGGGGGTTCTACTTGTGGTATGTCATTTGGTTGATGGCCTAGCTTGGCTACGGCTCCTACAAACCAATATTAAGAAGCTTTTTTGGCATTGAAAAACTCTCTTGCGGGTGCTCCAAATCCCTCACTTTGCCCTAAGGAGGGATTCTCTGGACTGCCGAACTCTATTGGGGGTGATTTCGTGTAGGCCTCAACACGGTTGGACTCATCAGTGTCACTTTATGTTTGCAAAGATGTATGAGCTGTGCATGAGGATGGATGTTGAACGATTTTAGCTTCTCTATGATCCACAAAGCCTTCCTAAAATTTACTTTCTAGAGCCAGATCAAAGACAAATACTTCTTTCATGAATACGACAAAATGTGGGCAAGGAAAGGATGAGCAATTTGCAGACGCTCCTCGGTTTGGCATCCCATTACAAAGCCTCAGATCTGGGGTTGTTTTGCCTGCAGTTTCATCCACTTCTGTGAAGCTGAAAAATTATAGGTTGGGTAATGTTGCTCGACTTGTAGATGCTTCTATGTCTGGTGCCCCTCTAGATCACGCCAAATTTGGGTTTGTAACTTTGTATTTCTTGTCATCTCACAAAAGTCGCAACATCTAGGTATAATCAACTAGAGGTCAGTTTATTGCATGGATAAACCACTGGAATTGAATTTCGATACCATTTTATTGAAAGAACTATGTGAAAATGAGATTTTTTTTCTAATAATGTATTGATTGGTAGGTTTAGTCAATTTTGGCCCAGCTTCCCTACACTACATGAATAGATTTCAAAATCATGGGGCCTACTAATGGAAAATAATTTGGAAATTTATCATAGTGCAAAAGGGTTTTTCACAGTGGTTTTTGCTAGCAAGCAAGACAAAAATGCTATCCTTAATCACACATGCTTGTGGGGAGAAAGCACACTATTTTTAAAAATTGTGGCATCCAAATTTTGATCCCACCATCGAATCATTTGCAGTTATGTCATTTTGGGTTTGCCTCCCAAATCTCCCCCTTCATTACTTGTTTGCATTCTATTTTGCAACTATTAGTAATACTCTTATAAATTTCATAAGTACAGATGTGAACTCAAAGGATTTCATTCATACAACCTTTTCTAGGATTTTGGTTGAGTTGGACAGTTCCAAAGCCCTCCAGATTGAAATCATCTTGAATGTGAATGGTAACAGTCGCTTGTAGTCACTGGACTACAAAGGTTTAATATTTAGGTGTAGAAGGTGTTACAAAGTCGGTTACATTGTTTTACATTTCCCAACTGTGAAATCTCAAGAAAATTGGAAGGCCACATGGTAAAAAGATGCCTTGTCCAAGCATTATTCTATCTCAAACTCACCCATGAGTTGTGATTCTCTAGAGAAAGTTTCTTGCAACAAGAATACAGGTTAGTTTGGTAAGTCTTCTCCAGAAGAAAAATAGGATCATGAATTTCCTTCTTTGTATGCTTCTTGGTGCCTTGTTTATGATGGTGACAGTGATGTGGGTATTCTCACTCCATTAGGAAAATAATGTACAAAATCTACTATTGGGGTTGTGGGTGCTCTATCTACAATGCTTGGCTATACCCTGAGTTAGGCTCCACCACCTTCACTAAAGGATTCTTTTGTTGGAGATAGTAAAAATGAATGGAAAACAATAAAGAAAAAGAAGTAGAATAGAAATCAAAAGTGGGAAGGTGACAACAGTTTGTAGCTTTGATTGCACACCAAATCTAACCTCGAGGAACAAAAGCCTAGGGATGTTGATTGGCTCATAGCTCAAGAAAAGAAGAATGTTATCCTCGAGTTAATGGAGATTATGAATAAATTGGGTTCCCAAGTATGCCATAGAAAAATGGACCCTTATTAGTTTTGTGTCCTTTTGGGTCTTGTTTCACGATGTTTGGTCTATTTATCTCTAATTTTATGTCATAATGTGGCTTGAACATGCATATTTAGATACTAAAATTCAAATAATGATGTCTTGCGAAGGTCTTGTGAAGTGTTGTAAAACATTTCTACACTCTTCTAGACTCTATTCATTATAATTCACCTAAAAATTACCTTTTCATCACTAAACAAGTCGTATTTTGAAGTGCTGTAAAGACTTTTAACAAGATTTCACGCTTTTCTAGGTATAACTTCAATATTTACAACTTTCTTATGCTTTTTATGACCCCTTTATGCCCTTATAAGCTTTAATTAAGTACATTTTTGAATGTAAACTTCACAAATAACATTAAATATGACTTAATTTCTGACAACGATTTTTCAAGTCCTGCATTTGCCATGGGTGGCAAATGAGCCCGCCTTGGCTCCAAATTCAAAATATTGTAAATTTCCTTTCGAGTTTTTATTCAAAATAAATTGATGTTAGCCTATGATGAGGTATCAATGGGTTACTAAGGTAGAAGATTGTATAAATAAGTGATTTTCACCTGATTTTACATCTCTCTCCTACACTCACACATCACATCCAAGCAATCTTTTCATTCAAGCACTTTACAACATCAAATCAAGCATTCATCAAGCATTTTGAGGCATCAATTCACATATCTTCATATTTTCTTCAACAAGGGTTTGGTAAGTTGATAGCATTTGCATGTTATTAGTTTATTTTTCTCTTTCATTTCATTATTTCATTAAGGGTTTGATTATCAAAGTGGGGTTTGACCAAGGAAAACCCTTATTTGCTAACCCTCAACCATTTTTCCCCTCTTGCATATGTGTTTGTAGAATTTTGTATGCATATTTAACATGCATTTAGGTGTTGAAGAGTGGTCAACAAGTCAACAAAGTGTTTCAATTCAAAGCAACCACATTTCAATCTTGGAGAAGGTATTATGTTCGTTTCTTGTAGAATTGACTTCGGCAACCCAATAAGCAGACATCCTCATATATGGTGTTGTAGAATTGTCCCCCGATTTCTAAATATTTTGGGGGGGGAATGATTCACCACCAATTATGAATGAGTCCCACCTTGAGGCTGAATATCTAATTTTTGTCAGATTTCAGATCCTGACACTCAAAAACATATTTTTAATAGTTTTCATTAGAAGCAGGATGGATTCACCACCCTCAGTGAATGATTCCCACTGGTGAATTTATGTAATGTTAGACAACATCTAGAACATTCCATAATCCTCATCATATCTCCAAGTGCACAATGATTCAACTCATTTCTTTTTGTTTTGTATTTATTCATTCATAGTCCTTTGTTTGCATATCACATTGTGTTTTCCAACATAGCATAAATATCAAGTTTTTCATACATAATCAATCATTTAGATTATTTAATTACATTTAGTTCATTTTATTTAGACATAATAACAACATACATAACATAATTTGAATGAACCTACATAGTATTTTTTGCTTACCTCTGTCCTTTTAGGTGCAAAACCCTAGAAGAGCTAGAAAGGTGCAAGGTGCCAAAAATTTATGGTTCATTTTGATGAATCTGCATATTGAACACATTAGCTTTCTAATTTCATTTGCATCTTTCATCCTAGACTTCACTTGCATCAACATTCAATTAGGGTATCATTTTTTTTTTGCATCCTAGGGTTTCTCAAATTGCATTAGTGAAACATTAATTTAGATTTGATTTTTGCATTGCATATAATTGAAAAATCTGAACACTTGCATCTGCATTCTTCATTGGCATATGAAAAGCATTAAAATAATATTAAATTTTTTGAACAACACAAAAATATCTCATACTAGAACTCATTCACCACCCTGGGTGAATAATTCCACCTGCACTTTTTAAACAACATTTTCTGGCATATTCCTGTATTTTTGTTTTATGTTATTATTTCTCTATTTCAGTTAGTAGAATCTATGTTATTTGCATTTAGAACTCCTAGATTACCTTGCATTTGCATTCACCCTATCTCTTGTGGTACTTGTATGAGTGTTTGGTGCCCCATTGATAATACTTTTGTGAGATGAAGTTCCAGACTCATGGCCTCCTCTGATATCACTTTCGTTATGGACCTTGGGATCTCAAGAGCTCCTACTCCTAGTATGGACAATGGTGCATTAGGACTGGACAATACCACTTCTATGTCTTCACCTTTCCATCTAATCAATATTGACACACAAAATAATGCCATACCACAAGAATAGGTCATTGATATTCATGAGGATTTTGCACACTTACAACAAGACTTGTCCCTTGATAACATTTCCAGTGCTACCATACCAACCATATAAAACCTCCATCATTTGATTGAAAGTGATTATGTTTTCCAAGCTATGAAAATAATTATTGAGATTTACAATAAGCATGCTTCTTTTAATTCCCAATCAACAAACATAGTTGTAATCCAAGGAAGACCTCACATTCCTCCCCCTTTAACCATAACATATATACCAACTTATACCACTCCTCATGTTACAACAACTACGCAACAAGTTAGTCATGTGGCTCCTTCTTTCACAATTCAACTAGAATTCTTAGTTCTCTTGTGGAATCACAGGTCCCCTCCACTACATTCACTCCTCTTTGTGTTCCTTGCACTTCCCCTCACATTACATACACTCCATCACTATTTTCTCTTCCACCTCAAACCAACTACCCCAATCCCATCATTACACAACTCCTTAATATTGTTTCATCCATGCAACAATAAATTTCCACCTTAGCAAAGGTCAAATCGCTCCATCCACATATCATGTTCGTAGTAGCCCCTTATCCACAGAAATATTACGCACATAGATGCCCCAAGGGATAGAAATGCCTAGGTTTGATAAATACAGAGGTAAAGGAGACCCTATTAACCATGTCAATGCTTATACAACTTTACGCATTGATTTTGTCCTTGATGATAAACTCTTGGTTAAACTTTTTCCTATGACCCTAAAAGATACTACATTGGAGTGGTTTTCCAACTTTCCCAATTATTCCATTCGGTTATTTAATTAACTTGTAAATGCCTTCATAAGTCACTTCCAAGTTCATATGACCCCTAAAAAGAAAATGGCTAACCTAATGCATTGTAGACAAATTGCCAATGAGAAAGTCATTGATTTCATTTCACGTTATCAGTCATTGTATGCTCAAGTGGATGTCAAAATTCTTGATTCAAATTTGTAGAAGATGTTTATTGAAAACTGACATAGAAACAAGATAAGTTAACTATGATGAAATTCCCTCCATTCATGCACTTATGCACAACCCTATATGTGAATATCATAACTCAGTTTCAATTCATGATTCAAAATCTACTTCTAACCAAGCTAAGAAGCCTAAGTACAACAATCAAAACTTTCGTAAACCAAATAGAGGCTTTTTATAGTTCAATCTGCCTCCTCGACTACAACCAAACCCATCCATTCCAATTCAAGTGGTAGCTATTAATGTGGCGGTGCCTTATACCTATGGGGACCCAAAGAGACAATTCACTCCCTTACCTGATACCCTTCATAATACAATGAACCAATTACTCTAGCAACAAATGATCACCTTTCCTACCATCAAACCACTTGATACCACCAAACCTTTACCACCCACCTTTAAACCTAATGCTTATTTCCATTTTCATTGCCAAAATGGCCATCACACTAAACAATGTAAGCGTCTCAAACACTTAGTTCAAGACCTCACTGATTTAGGCGATTTGTCCATTATGGGTGTTAATGATCAAGGTAACAAGTCTATTGCACCCCATAACTAGAATTTACACATCTTTACCAATCCCATGCCTAAACACAATATTTCATTTGTCAAGGCTAGTGAACCTTCAAAACCTCAAGTCATGAATGTTGTTACAGATACTAAACAAACTCCAAATGTTACCCAAGTTAATCCTATGGGTGAAATTGTGGGTGTCATAGACATCATCCCTCATAAGGTCCCAACAAACAAAAAACTTGATATCACTTTTTCTTCTAAAGATATACTTCAAAAAATTCATGATGCTCCTCTTTACATAGCCAACAATATCTATGATAAGCCCACCAATGGAATATTAATAGATCTTGCCTGTGGTGAAAATGTGATCACAAAAGAGTTTCTAGTATTGCTTGAGTTGTATCAAGATGATTATAACAAACCAACTACATGGATTAAAATTCATACTGGTTTTGCATGCCCTATGATCAGACCAATCATACTCCCCTTACGAATAGGACCTAAAACTTTGGAGGTAACATTTTCAATTATTCCACAATCAGATCAATTTTGTTTGTGGCTAGGCCATCCTTGGCTTCTCTCGATGAAAGTGGCCCCATCCATTGTTCACAAGTGTTTGAAGTTTCCACGTGGAAATGAAATATTTACCATAGACCATAGTGGCTTTAATCCATTATTGTCTAAATGTATTTTTTCCTTAGAATCCTTTTGGCCAACACCTATGGACTGCATCACCCCCCTAAAGATTTCTTTTTCATAACCTATCAAAAGTTCAAGGAAAAATTCATAGCTGAGTTGTCTCTTCATAACATGTCCCCATCAGCTTCCACCTCACCTATCCTAGATGAAACTATGCTTCAACCTAAGTCTGAGATTGAACAAACTATACATCCTCATAAACAACCACCCTTAGACACTTCCCCTCCATCATTTAAATGACTAAGAGAAAGTGAAACCAATATTGTCATACCTCCCCACCTGAAACAAGTGTATAAAGCTAAAGAGAAATTGATTGACCCATCCTCTTCATTTTTTTCTATTCTTCACTATCTAGAAGAATAGGAACCTGTACATGTCATTGAGGTGATAGGTCCTTGGGAGACAATGTTTTTATTTTTTAGGATTGATGTTGTCATTTGATTAGATACCATCTATTGGTGCGATGTCGATGGTATATTAAAAGGATTTGATGTGATGGCTTGATTGGTGTTAGGTTGATTGATTTGGATGGAGTGATTGGTGCTAGGTAAAGGGGGAAGCCCTATACCAATGAATGATGTTGATATGGGTAATGGTGGTGGAGATATCTCTTGGTGCAATGACTCAACTATTTTGGTAAGTATAGCAATTTGATCTCACCAAATTTGATCTTGATTTCGATCTTGACTCCCTTGATATAGTTGAATTCATTTTTGTTCATGCAGATTTGGGATGCATACTTGTGATTTTTTAATGGGATCATGGACAAATTGATTTTGAACAATGTTCTGATTTTGGATGATGTTCAGATTTGGCATGATAGGCTGAAATTGAACATTGTTGATGTTGGGAATAAAATTTCCTTGATTTAGGTAACTTTGATTTTGCATGGTGTTACCTTGACTTGGAGTTGTTAACATCTTGTTTGTATTTTCAACAATATTTGCATGATTCATAAACATACTTATCCCAAAGTTTTCTAGATTCATGTTTGGAAAAATTGTAGTTGGTACATTCTCATTTGGCATGTAGGGATTTGGTGGGATGACATTGTTCATTTGAAGGTTCGTGCATTGATTTTTCGGTTGGTAGATTTGTAGGTTTGGACTTGGATTTAAATCTACCATTGGGAAAGGTGTCCCAAACTTTGATTTGGGCATACTCACATTTGTTGTACTATTGACATTTGTCGAAGGTAATGATCCCATGTATGGTTTGTATAGATGTGAGTGTTGATAATCAATCGGCGTTGTAAGGCTTTAATAGCTTAGTTGACTTGGATTACTCACGATGTATGGATCAAGTTTATATTCCATGTTCCTCTTGTGTTTTTACCTTGTTGTAAAAGGGAACTCTAAGGTTCTTAGGACTAATGATGAGATGAAGGATGAAAGTGGTGAATGATATGGATGTTTGAACATTTAGGGACTTTGGATCAAAGCTAGACTTAGGGCTTGATTTTGATTGGTTTGATTGGATAATGAAATTGTAAACCCTAAGATGTTAGATGTGATCTTAGGATGAACTTGTTCAAAGGATTGCTAATTTAATTAGAGGTGTGAGAAAGGATGCATTCCCATACTCCTAACTAAACAAGGTGATTTTGATTTTGATGATTTACCCAAGTCTAGAATGAAGTTTCCAAAGCTCTAAAGTTGTTTGTGGGATGTATTTTGATAATTTTTTAGGATGAATGAAGTGTTTGATTTGATCCTAAATGAACCTAGGAAGGACTTGTTTACTAGACCAAGATAGTGAAGAACATGATTTTCTCTAAGAGTAGTTCAAAATCAAAAGACCAATGTTTGCATGAAAACCATATGACCAAAAGATGCCAAACACATATGTGGGGTCCAATTGATTTAATCTTTGTGTAATGAATTATTTTTACCACAAACACACTCTTGATTAGATTTTGAATCTAGATGTCTAATGTCTCAACTTTCCCCTTATCCTACAAAGTGTATTATGCAGAGACCAAGGAAATTTGAAGCAAGAGTTACCTATTTTTGACCTTAGTAGGATAAAATTGAGATGAAATCCAAATGCTTAGAAGCCTCTAAGGATACAAATCCCAAGGGAAAGCAATAACATGTGAATTTTTTCAAGGATATTTGCTTCTCTTAAAGGGTTTGAGATTTTATGCTCATGTTGAATGTTGGTTTTCAAATGTTTTTGATAAAAGCACCGTGTTTTCAAACTGACTCACAAGCAATATAACATCCTAGCTCAATTGGTACGTTTTTCTTGGTGGGGTTGCCTCATGCCCTTCGTAGAAGAGATGATTTTACATGAAACCAAGGAAAGAGTACAAAGGTATGTTAAGAATGAGGTCTTAACCTCTATACTTTAACCAAGATTGGACATGGAAAGTAACTTATTGGAATCTAGGTTCCAATGCACCACTTTTATAAACCCGCTCAATAGATCAATTGGTCACTACAGAACAAGGGTTCTATTTCAAACTTTTTGTTCATGGAGATTGACCCATACGGCGAGAGTCCCCTTTCAAATCCATCTTGTCGGAAATCAACCACGTGATAATGGCGTTTACTCCAATACCCACATTTATATCCTAGTTGGAAATACTCTTGGCTTTAGAATATTACCAGTTGAGTCATTCCCTTGGGTGAGTACTTTTTCCCCAAGGCAGGCCCTCTAAGATAAAAAAAAATCAAATAAACTTATTCATAGTTCGATCAACCCTTGTTTAGAAACAAAGGGAGAATGCATGCAATAAATTTAGATACACTCGCACAAGATTTTGTTCAATTTTTTAAACCCAAACTAAAGTGTGAAGGCAATATTTTATACTACTTAATGTCATCAAAAATAATTTTGATTCCCAAGATCATCATGAAGCATGAGAGAAGTGCATATGCCTTTTTAGATGAGATTATTTTGCAAAAAAGATTACAAAGCATAAAAGACACATGTTCATTTTAACCTTTCAAAAGCAATTGATTGGATTCGTTTTAAGCACCAAAGGAATGTGACAATTTTGCTTGTTCAATTTTTATCCCAAAAGTAAAGTCTAGTCAGTTTCTAAGTTGAGTTTTAATCCAACTTTGAAACAAAAAATGATTTAGTTGGCATAAAACAGAAAATTAAAGTAGTAAATGGAGGCTCCAAGCATTAAAAAATGCTTTTGGGTTTCAATTTTTTTTACTTTTTTTGTTCAATTTATCACCAAGCTCCTTCGAAGATCTCTTGAAACACTCCTCGCTTTTACTTTGTTTTCCTCTTCACACCTTTGTTTCCCTATAAACACCACAAATAAGATTCATTTTAATAAAAAAATAAGATTTGGCATTTGGTAATCAAATCTAATCAGAGAATAAGGTTGTAATTTATGATCAAATTTAACACCAAAGCACTTGTGTTGGTTATTTAATGCGTGTAACAAAATTTGAGGTAAAAAAATGGTATTAGAAGTCAACTTTTGAGATGACATTTGCTGCCCCTATTAGAGATCACCTACAAATAATCAAATCATATTTGTGAGAAATCCCGAGACTTCTAAATCATCACTCATTTACTCCCTCTAGTAATCACATTCATAGCTAGGAAAGGTAGGCTTGTTTTCAGTACACATTTATGGTTAGAGCACTAAAATCAGATTTTAGGAATCTCCAAAAAACCACAGCAAGATTAAACATATCAATACATTTTTTATATTCTATCCAAATTTCGACCAGTTATCTTATAAGTATAAACTAGAATGATTAGTTGTCCCATACAAACAACATTGCGTACTGTGTTCGGTGTCCCATGTGCCAACTCTTTCTAGTGATATGATCACAAGCAAACAATTTTTTTTATCCAAGCCAGTGAAGGGAATGCAATGTTTATGATTTTCAATGAAGAATCTATCATGGCAGAGTCTTACAAGTTCATAATAAATGATCAAAATCATTAATAAATGCTATTGCATTGAAAATAACAAATGTAACAATATTTATATTTGCAGTTGATGATTACTGCAGGCTTAACCGACCATGTGCCGCTCCTGTCAACTCAGTCAAAGATTAATGAGAATTTACTACTTACAACCAACAACCACTTCCAACAGGAAATGAAGCTGCTTGCAATCTGTAGCATTGAAAAAAAATTCTATTTTTAGGTGTGCTCTCTTGAAAAAAATGGGTTGTAACACGTGAAAAGTGGTAAGTGTTGTACAAAATGAACCATCAAAAATCATGCGGATGGTAGTAGGGTTGTCTATGTTGGCGTATGTGAGAGATGCAATAAAGAATGGTGGCCAATGAAGACTTAGAATGAAAGAAAAGCTAAAAAAGTGTATAAGCTTGATTATGTGCAATCCACCGTTGTTTTACCAGGCAATGAAGCTGCTTGCAATCTGTAGTTGTTTTACATAGCCATATATATTTATTGTTGTTTGAAAGAGGATCGCACATAGAAGGAAATCAAAGCCCACAGTTTGAAAGAGAGAAACCTGGAGTGATTTTTTTTCTGCAATGTACTATTTTAATAACAATGTCCCTGTAGGATTATAATTGTCACATTTGAAACAACATACGCTGCTAAAGTAACTTCACCACCAATTCTCCATCCTTGTATATTTTAATACCTAAAACACTGTAATTTGGAAATCCCATGTTGGCTTTCCACCTGTCAATAGCACCTGCAATTCTTTGCGGACCACAAAATGATATAATAAACTATTATCTCTAAATAATATAACGAACTTATGTTGGATAGATTAAACATGGCTTTCCACCTATCAATAGCACCCACAATTCTTTGCAGACCACAAAATGATATAATAAACTATTATCTCTAAATAATATAACAAACTTATGATGGATACATTAAACATTACACCAATATATTCCATGTCCAAATCATTACAAAATTAATTAAATACTTTTCTTGACATTTGTAGGTGGGGGATAAATGTGCAGATCTTATGGGGATAAATGTGTGGATCTATGATTGCGCAGATTCAGGTGGGAGAAAATAATGTAGCTAGGGCGTGATAATTGTTTACAGACCGACCAATGCAAGAAACACCATTTGAAATGAAAGCCTTAAATGATATTAATGACACTGCCTAGGAAAATGAGGAATTCAGCTAACAGACCCAACTAGGAATGAGTGCCACATAGATTTTCAACAAATCACTAGAGTCAAGTCAGAGATAGGTATGGGTAATGCCTCTCTAGTTAAGGAATGCATTTTTTTTTATGCAAGATGAAAGTTTAAACTTGTTGTGAATGTTTTGCACACACGCCCCACCGTAGGCACGGACCCCCTTTTTTTCGCTCCCGATAGGCTACTTTGCTCCTATCTTGTTTTGCGTGTCCCATTTCCAAGCCCAAATTGGTCATGTTCCTTCAAATGATCATATTCCCCTACCTGAATTCACCTACTTGGGGTATTCAAATCTACAAAGAAATAAAGTCCCCCATCCCCTTTCTACCTTTTTGTCTTACTTTGGTTGTTTTGGAAATATCTGTGGACCCCTGTCGGTCCAGTTTCCACACTTTTGGCTTTGTGGACAACTTTTTGGTGGTTTTGGGATATGTTTGGGGTGTTTCAATGAACTGCCAAGGTTTCGTCAACGTTCCGTTAAGTTTCAATGGTTTTGGAACTTTCCCTCCGGATTTCCCTTCCTCCTTGGCTGTTTGGAAACATCCGGGGACCCCCGTCGCTCCCGTTTCCTCATTTTTAACTTTGGGGTCACCCTTTTTTTGGATCTGGGATGTGTTTGAAGTACGTAAATGAAATGACAAGGTTTCGTCAAAGTTTGGTTAAGTTTCGATAGTTTCGAAACATTGCCTCCAGAATTCCCTTCTTCCTTGGCTATTTTGGAAACATCCGTGGACCCCTGTCGCTCCCGTTTCCTCATTTTTGACTTTGGGGTCACCATTTTTTGGATCTAGGATGTGTTTGAAGTACGTAAATGAACTTCCAAGGTTTCTTCAAAGTTTGGTTGAGTTTAGATGGTTTCAGAACTTTGCCTCCGGAATTCCCTTCCTCCTTGGCTGTTTTGGAAACATCTGCAGACCCCCGTCGCTCCCGTTTCCTCAATTTTGACTTTGGGGGCAACCTTTTTTGGATCTGAGATGTGTTTGATGTGCCTAAATGAACTGCTAAGGTTTCACCAATGTTTGGTTGAGTTTCGATGGTTTCAAAACTTTCCCTCCGGAATTCCCTTCCTCCTTGGCTGTTTAGAAACATCCGTGGACCCCCATCGCTTCTGTTTCCTCATTTTTGACTTTGGGGTTACCCCATTTTGGATTTGAGATGTGTTTGATGTGCTTAAATGAACTGCTAAGGTTTCATCAAAGTTTTGTTAAGTTTTGGTGGTTTCGGAGCTTCGTCCCCCTTTTGTTGTTTTGGAACATCTGACGGTTGCCTCCTTCCCGGCCTCCGAAGCCCGGCCCCTCCGTGGCCGTTTCCAGGGTTCTACCTCTCCGTCGCCATTTTGGAACATCCCATAGCTGCCTCCTTCTCAGCCTCCAGAGCTCGGCCCCTCCGTGGCTATTTCTGGGGTTACGCCTCTCCATCACCATTTTGGATCATCTGACGGCTGCCTCCTTCCCGGCCTTCGGAGCCTGGCCCCTCTGTGGCCATTTCTGGTGTTTCGCCTCTCCATTACCGTTTTGGAACATCTAGTGGCTACCTCCTTCCTGACCTCCGTAGCCCAGCCCCTCCGTGGCCATTTCTGGGGTTCCACCTCTCTGTCGCCATTTTGGAACATTTGACGGCTGCCTCCTTCCCAGCCTCCAAACCCCAGCCCCTCCATGGCCGTTTTCGAGGTTCTGCCTCTTCGTTGCTATTTTGGATCATCTGACGGCTGCCTCCTTCTCGGGCTCCGGAGCCCGGCCCCTCCATGGCCATTTCAGGGGTTCTGCCTCTCCGTCACCATTTTGGATCATCCGACGGCTGCCTCAGGAGCCCGGCCCCTCTGTGGCCATTTTCAGGGTTCCGCCTCTTCGTCGCCATTTTGGAACATCCGACGGCTGCCTCCTTCCCGGCCTCTGGAGCCTGGCCCCTCCATGGCTGTTTCCAGAGTTTCACCTCTCTATCACCATTTTGAAACATCCGATGGCTGCCTCCTTCCCAGCCTCCGAAGCCCAGCCCCTCCGTGGCCATTTCCGGGGTTCCGCCTCTTCGTTGTTGTTTTGGAACATTCGACGGCTGCCTCCTTCCCGGCCTCTGGATTCTGGGCTGCCTCCTTCTCTGGAGCCTTTCGGGGTTCGCCCTCCGTCACCATTGGAACATCCGACGCTGCCTCCTTTGCCTTCCCCTCCATGGTCGTTTCTGGGGTTCTGCCTCTCCGTCACCGTTTTGGAACTTCCAACGGCTGCCTCCTTCCCGGCCTCCGAAGCCTGGCCCCTCCGTGGCCATTTTTGGGGGTTTTGCCTCTCTGTCGCCATTTTGGAACTTCCGACGGCTACCTCCTTCCCGGGCTCTGGAGCTCGGGTCCTCTGTGGCCATTTCTGGGAGGATCCCTTCTTCTTGGCTGTTTTGAACATCCAGGAGCCCGCCTCCTTCCCAGCTATTTTGAACATCCGGGAGCCTGCCTTCTTCCCGGCTGTTTTGGTTTCCGTCCGCTATCTGCCTTCTGGCTTTCTTCCGCCATCTTTCCGCCCTCTAGCGCTCGCACCCTTGAAGCACGCATTAATGTTTATGGCCCAAATGAGCTCCAAATATGAATATTAAGATCTTTTGATGATGCATGGATAGATCTAACAGGGAATTTTTAGGTTTGTCTGACATTTTCCTTAACTCGTGTATAAATGTACTTACGACACTTTGTGTTTGCAGGAGTCAAGAAGCCTTTTATAGGTCTATCGAAGAGGCCCATTGAGGGAGTTGTCCTACCCCTTTTTCTAGATGATGATGATTTCTAAGGAGCTTTCTGGCCGGATCAGGGGCCACCAGTCCATTGATGCCAATCGTCGACGGACTCATTTGATCAAAGGAAGAACACTACAAGCACATCAAGCAAAAGACAACTTTCAGGCAGTTTTAGCTACAGTGAAAAGGGCAATCAGCTAAATGACAAAATTGCTACAGTGACTGTCACTAGATGACAAAATAGGGAAAAGACAAGGAATGTATTTTTAATTGTTGAATATTGTGGGGTAGGTGAAGCCCTAATGTAATTGAATCTTAGCCATTCATTTGGGCTTTCGAAAACTATAAATATGGGCTTGCCCCTCATTTGTAAGAGTTGGAGAGCTGTTGTAAAAAGTATTTACAGCAATAGAAGATAACATTGCATGATTTTATGGATGTTTTCTTTGATTTTTCTTATCTTGCATGCATGGTTTTTCCTTCCATGTTAGTTTTAATGTTAGTTTCTTGAATGGAAGTGATAATGGAAATTGTTGTTTTGGTATTTGATGAGCTTTCAGCCCATACTTTTAGCACTTGTTGATGACAAGCTGCTGTGCAAAGTTAGCCTGGGATTCTTTATTCCAATGCTGCAACTTAGTTCAATTGCATGTTCATGATGTGCATGTGCAATCTAAAAATCATCAAACATTAGGAGATTGCACTGGTTTTGTGCAACTGTAGGTTTCTCTTGGCCCAGCAAAACCCAGTTTAGGAAGCCTGTCTACTTTAGCAGCCACCATTGTTACTGTTCACTCGTAGCTTAGGATTATAATAGCTTTCTTAACCCTTCTTCTTTTGCTATTTTTTTAATCCTTGGTTAGAGTAGGACCCAAAGCATCACCATGAAGCTAAATCAGATGAACTTGATGAGTTTCAACTTGCTATTTTGAGTGGACAGCCACTATTCATTCACTTTCAGCACTTTGAAACTGCATTTGCAAACCCAACTTCCATGCTTTGTAACTCATATGTAAGACCGCCTTGTGATTCCAGCAAATCACATCAAATAACTGAGATATTCCAAGCACTTTCAAGACCTGACATTAGAGACCTTGGGATAGTGTTCTGCAATTTTATTGTGGAAGATTGTCTTTCAAGAGAGGTAGTGCACCTACGCACTGCCTGTGTTGAAAAGTGCATAAAAACACCATCAACAGAACTGAAAGTTGAAAGATGCAACTGTGAATCTGAGTGATGGCCTACAGGTTGCAAATATGGCCTCTTAATGCAGTTCGCCCTTCCTCTCATGCCTAAGAAAAGCGTATGGAAAGAGGCGTACCTAAGCTTGGCTGCATGATCTGCTTATTTTCAATGAAAGAACTACAATGTATCAAATGTTAGAAAAAAATCACTCCAGGTTTATCTTTTAACAAATTTGTTGCAAACTAGTAGATATATCCAGCCATCTCTATTAGAAAAAATAGATAAAGATCAACATGCTACAAATAGAACTAAGACTAGCATCAACTGATTTGTTATTTTAATACATATTGACAAATGGGTTAGGCCAAGCTTCCCATAACCATCTTTATATGATTATGGTCATCTCTGCAATAGATACACATCAATATGCCCTCTTTCTAGTGCCATTATGTAGATGTCAAAATCTGCATTTTCTCAAAACAAACAACTATTAGTAAACTTTAAGAAAACCGAATAATATATCCCTATGAAATAATAAATCATGTTTCAAAATGCAAACAATTTACAAGAAAACTTAAGGCATACAAAACATGAAATGAATCATATTCCATAGTGGATTCATACTATTGTGGAAAATAGCCCTTTCCCAATCCTTTGCTAAGCTCAATGATAAAATTGATATGAATATATTATGAAGATAGGAAAAATTAGCTCTCAATTGAAGAGAGTAACCTTGCATGAGTTGTGGATCAAGTTGTGGAGGATTTGATTAAGAATGAATCCTCTATTTGTAGATTCTCAAATGCTAAGAGTGCTCAAGAGGGAGCAATGTGGGACTAAAAACAAGCCAATGAGATGAAGCCACTTGTCAACTTACCATAGGTTGAGGGATGTGCAAGTTTTGGCCAATGTGCCCAAGAGAGGGAGATTTCAAATTTGAAATTGAGAGTAAATGTTGAGTTTGACTTGTGCAAGGGACATGTAAGAGCTTATTAATTGATTTTTTAGGATGTAGATGCCAAATTGGGGGGAGATTCAAACTTGGAGAATATTCTCCCTTTATGCCAAGTTGAAAGTAAATAAATTTTTTGATAAATCAATTAAATGCAATTTCATGTGCAAGTGGAAAAATATAGAGAATACAAGTGATTAGGATTAGCATTTAATCATGGATTAGATTAATTAAGATGATGTTAGATGTTTTAACCCATTTGTCTTGATTTCTTCGATTTAAATCAAATCAAAGGGAGATGAAAGGTGATAAAGATTTAGTTAAATAAATATTTGATTTATTTAGCTAAAGGGCATAGCGATAGAATAAAATTAAATAAAGTTAATTTATTAATTTTAGGTGGACGATCCTTAGAGATTAATCAATTAAACTTGGTTTATTTAATTGACGAGCGAATATGATTAGTTAAATATGCATGATGCCAATTTGACGTGTCTACAGAATCTATGATGGATCAACCCACTCTTACACCTCAACAAATTCAAAATAAAATTAAACACAACCATGGTTCTCAAGAGTGTAGGCATTGTTGTCATCTCCTTACTCATCTGTCTTGAATAGAAGATGACCAAGAAAATAAATCCCCACCATTGACTAAAGTAATTGATGACCACCCCCTTCCACTTGATCCACCAATACATAACAGAGTCTAGCCATCACAACAAAATGAATAAATCCAACAACTGCAAATTTTGATTCATCCTTCCTTAGAAATAACTCTTTGTCCTCCTATTGTAATCAATCTTGATGATGATGATGATGAGGAGATTGAAAATGTAGATGAAGAAGTGCATAACAATTTAAATTCATTATTTTCATCTACCATGAGCTTAAATGATAAATCTTCTCAACCAAGTGAAGAACTTGGTACATCTCCTAGTTTAAGAGTTGCACTTATTCCTTTCGACAATCAACCACCCTCACAATACACTAAGCATGATTGGGAGGTGGATGACTTATTAGATGGTTGACTTGCATTCACCTTACTAGCCTTTTAAATTTTCCTTTGTTCTTTCTTTTTTTGTTGTATGTGTGTATTGTATTCCCCTATATCATGTGTTTGTTGTTTTCTCTCTCATGCACTTCTTCTATTTGTGCCTCTCTTCTTCTATATGTCGTGCATTTCTTTTTTCACTTTTTTTTGTGTTCTACTTTTGAGGATGGCGTAAAGTGTAGAGATGCCCTATGTCTCTTCCATATTGACCCACAAGGTCCCTTTTATCTTTTATATTTTTTATTTTGTTTTTTCCTTTTGGGGATGACGCAAAGTGTAGAGACGCCCTATGTCTCTTCCATGTTCACCCAAAGGTCCTTTTTATATTTTTCATTTTTTTTGTGTTTTCCTTTTGGGGATGATTTAAAGCATAGAGACACCCTATGTCTCTTCCATGTTGACCCAAAAGGTCCTTTTTATCTTTTTCATTTTTTTTTTGTGTTTTCCTATTGGGGGTGATGCAAAGCATAGAGATGCCCTATGTCTCTTCCATATTGACCCAAAAGGTCATTTTTCATTTTTTTTCTTTTGTTTTATGTTTTCATTTTGGGGATGATGCAAAGCATAGAGACACCCTATGTATCTTCCATGTTGACCCACAAGGACCTTTACTTTTTGTCTTTTTCTTGTTTTTTTCCTTTTGGCAATGATGTAAAGCATTGAGATCAAAATGTCTCCTTCATGTTGACCCAACATATTTTCCTTTCCTTTTCCTTTTTCATTTTATTTTCGCTTGTGTTTTCCTTTTGGGGATGATGCAACGCGTTGAGACTACAATGTCTCTTCCATGTTGACCAAAAAGGAACTCTTTTTTCCTTTCTTTTTCACTCTCTTTCTGTCATTCTTCTAGTTCTATGTGCTTGGGGGAATGTTGACAGTACCGAGCTACTTAAAAAACATTGTAGCAACGAACATACTAGCTCCAAATCCATAGATCCCATGTGTTTGGTGTGTTATTTTCTAGGAGGCAACCTCATTTTCTTTTATTTTCTTTTTAATGTACATGAAGCAGCCTAACTCAAAAACATATCACTCAGCATAGGGCTTTCCAAGTTGTCTCTCATTTCCTTTTTTTCCTTTTTGCATTCACTACTTTAAATAATTACTCATAGAATGATGTGTAGAAATTCATTTAAAGTGGAAGGCATACATTACCATTAATTCATTTGCATTCTTGGTTCCTAATGTAGCCTTGTCATTTCATATGATGTGTTTGTCACTTTGTGGGTAACATTGGATGTCATGTCCTTCATAAGTGTGATCTATCTTAGCATATTACATTCTTCTTGGTGGCTTGATGTGACTCACTGCATCACCTAAGTTGTGAATATTCTATCCTTTGATTAGTCCTCTCTTGGAGACATTAGACACAATGTTCCTAAGTGATAAATCTATCTTGAACTTAACAAGACTCCTTTGAACATCTTTTCCATTTTACACTATTATTCTTTTAAATTTTTTCATTTTTAACATTTTCTTTGCATTTTTACCACCTTGCATAACTCAACTTGCATTCCTATGGTACGTTACTTTTTATTCATGAGTTCTAAGCATAAAAAGCTTTGCTTGTCTCATGAAGCATGAATCAACATTTTCCTTTATGGTTTCTTGTTAAAGTTATCAAGAGGTATAACTTTAATATGGTTGAGCGGGAAGCCCATTTAGCAGCATAACTTCCCCCATAGCCACCTTTGTGTTTGTGAGTGCATACCAACTAGTGTATGTATCTTACCTTTTGGGCTTTCTCACCCGACAGACTACCATGATTTTTGTCACCCCAGAGTGAGAATGCATTCTCTTTTTCAAACAAGTAGCCTAGATCTAATCCACAACTAGTTGGACAGACAATCAAAGCTTCATTATATCTATTCATTTCAACACTTGTGTGTTCCTTTGTTCTTATACTTAGTTTACCATGGGATCTTCATCTTGGGGGCTTGATGATCCCTCTTAATCATTGTCATTCCATCTTACTAACATAAGTACATTTGAACCCTCCTCTCAATGTTCATGGCTACTTTAGTGTGAGTTTGAAGTAAGTTCATTCTCTCACTAAAGTGGGGGCTAAATGTGCCATAGAAAAATGGCCCCTTGTCATTTTCATTTCCTTTTAGGTCTTGTTTCATGATGTTTGGTCTATTTTGCTATGATTTTATGTCATAATGTGGCTTGAACATGCATATTTAGGTACTAAAATTCAAATAATGATGTCTTGAGAAGGTGTTGTGAAGTGTTGTAAAACATTTCAACACTCTTATAGACTCTATTCATTACAATTCACCTAAAAATCACCTTTTCATCACTAAAAATGTCCTATTTTGAAGTGTTGTAAATTCTTGGAACAATATTTCACTCTTTTTAAGGCATAACTTCACTATTTGCACCTTTATTATGCTTTATTTGACCCCTTTATGCCCTTATAAGCTTTAATTAAGTGCATTTTTTAATGTAAACTTGACAAATAACATTAAATATGACTTAATTCCCAACACCCATTTTCAGGTCCTAGTGGAACCCATTCACCATGGGTGGCGAATGAGTCCCCCTTGGCTCCAAATTCAAAATATTTTGAATTTCCTTTCAAGTTTTTATTCAAAATCACTTGATGTTGGCCTATGATGAGGTATCAATGGGTTACTAAGGCACACGATTTTATAAATAAGTGATTTTCACCTCATTTTATATCTCTCTCCTACACTCACACATCACATCCAAGAAATCTTTTCATTCAAGCACTTTACAACATCAAATCAAGCATTCATCAAGCATTTTGAAGCATCCATTGACATATCTTCATATTTTCTTCAACAATGGTTTGGTAAGTTGATATCATTTGCATGTTATTAGTTTATCTTTCTCTTTCATTTCATTACTTTATTAAGGGTTTGATTACCAAAGTGTGGTTTGACCAAGGCAAACCCCTATTTGCTAACCCTCAACCATTTTTTCCCTCTTGCATGTGTATTTGTGGACTTTTGTATGTAGATTTAACAAGTATTTAGGTGTTGAAGAGTGGTCAACAAGTCAACAAGGTGTTTCAAGTCAAATCAACCAAATTGCATGCTTGGAGAAGGTATTATGTCTGTTTCCTATAGAATTGACTTCGGCAACCTGACAAGTAGACATCCTCAATTTTGGTATTGTAGAGTTGTCTCCTAATTTCTCATAATTTTGGGAGAGGACTAATTCACCACTATTGGTGAATGAGTCTCACCTTAAGGCTAGAAATCTAATTGTTTTCAAATTCCAAATCCCAAGAATCAAAAACTTGTTTCCAACAGTTTTCATTAGAAGCAAGACTAATTCGCCACCTTGGGCGAATGAGTCCCACTGGTGAATTTCTATAATTTTAGAAAGCATCTAGAATATTCCAAAATCCTCATCATACCTCCAGGTGCATAGTTATTCAACTCATTTCTTTTTGTTCTACATTTATTCATTCATAGCCCTTTGTTTGCATATCACATTGTGCTTTCCAATGTAGCATAAATATCAATTTTTGCGTACATAATCAATCATTTAGATTATTTAATTTCCTTTATTTCATTTAATTTAGAAACAATAACATCATACATAACATAATTTGAATAAAGCTACATAACATTTTTTTCCTACCTCTCTCCTTTTAGGTGGAAAACCCTAGAAGAGCTAGAAAGGTGCAAGGTGCCAAAAATCTATAGTTCACCAAGTTAAATATGATGTTAGTAATTATTAGCACACATGTGCAATCGAGTTGAATTTGTAGTATGTTATTTATCTTGCATTTTAGGTATAGTTGGTTTCTAATTATGGCATCAGTAACAACTAGGTAGAATGTGGTATGGGCCAACATGACCATGGTTGAATAAATCATATGTAATCTTGTAACCATGTAGATGATATCCCTCTTTTGTGATCTCACCTAGTGCAGGCCAGGTTAAATTTTAGCATTAATATTAAACTTACCTGTTATGCACCAAAAAAATATAACATAAATAATACTATAATCATAATATAATAAAAATATTATTAATAATATAATATAATATAATATTATCATTTGATATTATCAATAATAATAATCATTATTATATATATTAATATTAACAATATAAAACATATATAATAATATTAATATATTAAAATATTTAATAATATTAATTCATAATATATATTAATTCTCAATCAATATTGAATATAATATTGGTTTCTTAAACAAGAATATATATCTTAATATTAATCTATATAATATACGTGGAGAGATATCATTTAGAAGGAACATTTTATTTAATTTTTTGAATTTAAAATAATACACCTAGAAAATATCTCTGAACGTATACTATATAGATTAATATTAGAATTTGTATGGATAGAGCTTAGTATTTTACATTAACTATAGTAGAATGTAAATGTGAAATGCTTTGAACTAAGAAGAAAATAAATTTGAAATAAATGTTTGTTTTGTGTAGGAAGATGATTTAAAATTACACACACATATAATGTTTGAAACTAAATAATATTGAATATGCATTAAAAACATTAAACTAATTGTTCTTGATGTTTATGATATAATTTATAAACTATGAATATTAGTCAAAATTTAGAAACAATACTTAATTCCTTACTTTCTTTGTGCAATAATTATTTTGATAAACTAAATTCGGTATATTTAAATATATTTTTATAAAATATATAATAACTTTTTAATTTGTAAAATATAGTAGTATTTTTTTTCATTTTGTTTTTGCTTTTACAATTGAATGTGAACCATATTTTCTAGTGGAAATGTAGAAATAATATTTATTCATTGCTTTCTCTCTTTCTTCTTTGATTATTTTATATTGAGTTTAGATCTTTTTCAATAGTCTTGCATCATGCTCACACATTTTCAACCATTGATGCCTTTATAATATGATTTGTACACTTTGAATATTACTGGAAAAATAGAAACAATATCTAATTATTTTGCTTTCTTTCTTTCTAAAAAGTACAATGATTAATTAGATAAGGTAAATTTAGTGTAGTAAAATATTTTTCAAAATATAATAATAATTATTATAATTTGTAAAATATGAAAAATTATGGATGTTTTGTTTTTTTGTTTTTTCTCTTTATAAAATGAATGTAAAAACATATATAATTATTTTATTTTTTTGTTTGTATAAAATGTTTTATTTTTAGCTGATAGGCTATTTGTTTGAAGATTTTGTCGGGATTTTCATCAGCCCAACCACATGAATAGGATTTTTCGCAAGAGATCTCCTGAATAGCGGTGACTTCCTTGGGGTTTTTTATGATGACATGGAGATTTCTAATTATGTGGGTTGGCAATGGTGGAGTTGGTTGCCTTGATACGTAGAAGTAGAATGGTAAGTGTTTGCTCGCGCAAGGGTTAATGCATCCTGTCATTGTTGTCTAATGGCTGCAGGTGAAGTAAGTGTAATATTCAATGTTGTAGTGTGGGAAAGTATACTCTGAAATGTGCCAGAAAATATATTGCCCAGGTATATGCAAGATCATGATGGGTATGTGTATTCTAATAGCTCTTTTACAAATTCTCTATTTGTCTATAATATTTAGTGTCAGGTAATGTAGCTTGAATTTTCAATGAAGTCTCTAGTGTTATACACATTTTGCATAGATTATTGCTACCTATTGGCTTTAGGATTTCTATTTAATATGGATTTCTATTCATTTTTCTTGTATCAATATGTTTCATGTTTTTTTTTTCATCTATTTGAAGTTCCTCGTAACAAACTGTTCTTCATGATATTCTTTTTTTCAATTCCCCATAACAAACCATTCATTATCGTAGTTTGCTTCATCTATTCTCCATATTTTATTCATCTTATTCTTGTTTACTCATCTATTTGAAGCTCCTTATAACAAACTGTTAATTGTCATAGTTATCTTGTCTAGATGGAATGTGTTATATGTCTTGTATCAATATGTTTCATTATATTCTTTTTTCCTCATTTGTTTGAAGTTCCCCATAACAAACTATTATTCATTTAGTGCCAGGTAATGTATCTCGAATTTTCAATTAGGTTTGTGGCATTATACCCATTTTTTAGGGACTATTGCTACCCATTGGCCTTACGAGTTCTATTTAATGTGGGTTTATGTTCATCTGCCATTTACATTTGATTCTTAAGTGTTATCCTAACACCTCTTACAATTGTTATATGGACTGCTTGTCTTGTACCAATGTGATTCATGAATTTCTTTTTTCCTCATCTCTTTGAAGCTCCTTATAACAAACTATTAATTTTCATGGTTATTTTTTCTGGATGGAACATGTTATATGTCTTATATCAATATGTTTCATCATATTTGTTTTCCTCATCTGTTTGAAGTTCCCAATGACAAACTATTTTTCATGAACATATTCTTTTTTTCATTCCCCATAACAAACTATTTATTATCATAGTTTGCCTCTTCTATTCTCCATATTTAAAGTTTAATTTAATGTGAGTTTTTGAACATCTGCCATTTTCTGGCAATTCTCCATATTTTAAAGAGTAACCCCAATAATGTTGGTGGACTACATACCTCTCCCCAGGATGTTGGACAACCCTCAGGAACCAATCCCATAAGTTTTTTCCTTGTTTCCTTTTTGCTACGAAGAATTGTATTGGCTCTTTGTCATATGCATGGTTAGTTTGTTCATCAATTACACTCAATCTTACATTTACAAATTTGTTGTTACACTTTGTAGCATTGTTTGATATGCTTATGCATATATTCATATGAATTCATGTATATACATATGCATATGTATATGTATATTCATATGCATATGTATATACATATATACATATGTATATGTATATACATATATACATATGTATATGTATATGTATATGCATATATGCATATGCAATCTAAAAAGTGAAGTTCTTTTAGATGGAGAGTTGAACAAAGGAAGGAATTATGCATAAGCATAATTAGTAGCAGCATTAGAGTCTCCTTAAAAAAATACATCGTACCTTCCATTTGTTACACTCTCCATCGAAAATGCATTGCATATGCATAGATACATTTACATATACATATGCATATATGTATATACATATGAATATACATATACATATGCATATGCATTTACATATATGCATATGTACATTCAACCTAATTAGATGCATTCTTTTTTTGTTCTTCAATTAATTTTTTTCTATATTAGTTTAGTGGTTGTTAAGTGTTATAATAATACCTCTTATACAATTACTCTATTTTTCTTTAATATATATGCATATATGTATATGTATGTATATGTACATATATGTATATGTACATAGATGTATATGTACATATATGTATATATATGGGTGATCCCATAATAGTGGTTTACAATTTTTGGCCAAACACTGAAATTATTATTTTTAACTAAATCTTCACATTCGAGCACCTATAGCGGCTAAACTGTGAGGAATTTGAAGATGGTACAAACTAGAGTCTCATCAAATTTTGTCTGTAGATTTTAAAAATATTTTTTTCAAAATTTTTGGAATCAAATTGCACTTCTTTTTCCATCTCCCACGAAAATAGATTTTTTTCAGAAAAACAACATTTTTAAAAAGTGACGCACACCGTATAACGCATAACTTTTTTTCCATGAAGGATAAAATTCTAATTCTTTCAAAGTTAGATTTGTAACTTTGATATCTCGTGCTTCCACTTGGGTAGATAGTTTTTTATTGAATATTTTTTCCTTAATCAAGTTTCAAAGTTAACCGAATTACAATTTAGACACAACGCGACTGTATAACGTGTAACTTTTTTTGTATATGTCAAAATTTATTTAATTTTTTTTGTTGGATCAAGGAATTCAATATCTGGTGCACTCATATTTTTCAATTTTTTTTTTGATAATCTTCTACTTTTCCACATGTGAAGAACAAAGAAATTCATTTTCGATGAAAAACCTATGTTTAATAAAACTTAAAAAACAAATACATAACAAAACTAAAACATATTAAAATTATATTCATTGGATAGCTTGTTCTGAGGAATACCATAATCATTTGAAATAAATTTTAAATGAATTCATTTGATCCCCCAAAATCTAAATCAAAAGTGATTTTTATTAGCATTTTGATAGGTGTAAAGGAGACACATTTATAGGTATGGTTTAAAACTAGCGAGGTTTATATCCAAGGGGGTTTGATCTAAGGTGATTTGATCAAACCCTCTTCAATTGGAATCCTTAAAATACAAATTTTAAGGCTTAAATCATTATATTTTCTAAAAATATGTGATTTCAGCTAAAATATTCCTCTTAGGAATTGTAAACCACTATTATGACAAAGACTGATATATATATATATATATATATATATGTGTGTGTGTGTGTGTGTGTGTGTGTGTGTGTGTGTGTGTGTGTGTGTGTGTGTGTGTGTGTGTGTGTGGGAAAGTACACTCCAAAATGTGTGAGAAAATTTATTGATTATGTTGCATTGTTGAAAGAGGCATTGTGGTATTGGTTTGATAGTAGACTATTGTAAAATTTGTTGCTCCTAACTTTGTTTTATAGTCAATTGGAGGGTTTTAAAACTATTGTGCTCTAGAATCTATGATTTGTATAGATATATACATATATATATACCTATATATATATATATGTGTGTATATATATATGTATGTATATGTGTATGTATATATACATACACATATATGCATATGTACATATATATACATATATAGGCATACATATATATGCATATGTACATATATATACATATATGTACATATATATACATATATGTACATATATATACATATATGTACATATATATGTATGTATGTATGTTTTCCTAATAGTTCTTTTACAATTTCCCTATTTTTCTATAATATTTAGTGCCAGATAATGTGGCTCAAATTTAGAACTAACAAGCCAACTATTACATAGATTGATTTTGTTGTAGCAATATATTTTATGATATTCTTTCCTCCAGACTCGAAAAGAAAATTGTTCAATATTGTGGTTTTCCTCTTCTATTAGAGCTCCATATTTTAAAGTTCTATTTAGTGTGGGTTTTTTATCATCTGTCATTTTCCTATGATTATTAAGTTTTTTCCTACTAGTTCTTTTACAATTTCCCTATTTGTCTATAATATTATTTTTTTAGTGTCCTATAACAAACTGTTCATATATATATATGTATATGTATGTATGGTTTTCTAATAGTTCTTTTAAAATTTCCCTATTTATCTATAATATTTAGTGCTAGATAATGTAGCTCAAATTTAGAATTGAAAAGTGAACTATTATATAGATTGCTTGTTTTGTATCAATATGTTTTATGATATTCTTTCCTTGAGACCCACAAAGCAAACTGTTCAATATCATAGTTTTCCTCTTCTATTAGATCCATATTTTAAAGTTATGTTTAATGTGGTTTTTTTATCATCTATCATTTTCCTATGATTCTTAAGTGTTTTCTTAATAGCTCTTAAATTACAATTTCCCTATTTATCTATAATATTCATTTTTTCAGTATGCTATAACAAACTATTCATTGTCATTAAAAAGTATAATGTTCCTTCAAATCTATGGTGAAATATATGATAGCTAATGTCTAAAATGTTTATCTTCTATGAGATTTTCATTACAAGATCTTTGATCTTCATTTGAGGATCAACATACAATATTGAAGATTTAATTTCCAATAAGGTCTGCCATTGTAATCTTTTTAATGTCAATATGGTATATTATTTTATCATTTCTATGGTGGGTTTATTTGATGTATTTTTGTTGATTTAAATGCAAAGTCTTAATGCTTAATTTATCTTAATTTCAAATATAATTAGACCTAAAATTTAAAATTTAACAAACATTATCCTATCATAATGACAAATGGTCTAGATCAATCTTCTATTTACTCATTTCTATGTCTTGGATTCATTGCAAGTAAGAATACATCCTCTTGATAGTGCATCCTATGATCTTGTCCTAATTTAAACCTATTTTTTGTCTCTCGAGTTGAATATTTCTCCATATTTAAAATTTCTATTGAATCTTGGTTTTTGATCATCTATCATTTCCCTGTGGTTCTTAAGTATTTTCCTAATAGTTCTTTTACAATTTACCTATTTTTATATAATCTTTAGTGCAAAATAATGTAGCTCAAATTTAAAATATATGTATGTATACGTGCACACACACACACACATATGTACATCTATGTATGTATGTGTATATATATATAATATAAATATATATATGTATGGGAAAGTATACTCTGGAATGTGTTAGAAAATATACTAATTAAGTTGCATTGTCAAAAGAGCCATGTTATGGTGTTGGTTTGATAGAAAACTATTGTAAAAATTATTTCCTCCACCTCTATTTTATAGCAGAATGGAGGGTTTTTAAACTATTGTACTTTGGAATCTGTGAGTCTATGTATATACATGTATATATATGTGAATATATATATATGTATGTACATATATATATGTGTTAATGTTATAGCAACTTCGGTAGTTCCTTCCAACTCACCTCCTTCGTGGAAACATAAGTTGAATGATAGCCGTTGGCTATTCAACTTATACTTATTGTTTTACATTATTCATTATAGCCGACATGTGAGAATATGAAATCATCTTTGTCACTTAGTAAAAGGACATTTATTAAGGCCGACATTCCTCATGAATATACTTCTGGCCGACATCCTTTGTGTTTTGTTAATAACATTTTATCTTGGGCCGACATTATGAGATGAGGAGGTGTGACCTCCCCAACTTGTATATTTACTCCTTGTTTTGTCTATTGTAAACGGCCAGGAGAGTTCGGTCATTCACTTCAATTTAATTTGATCAAGTGCAAGAGCGAATCTGTCAAGTGCAATATAAGTATCAAGTGCCAATGCGAACACAAGTTGCAGGGAAGAATATGCAGCGCTATTAATGTATTCAGTGTGAACATCTTACAGTGATATATATACAGTGTGAATATCTTACAATTTATCTGCTATCGCATCTAGTGTCGATGCTAAATTTTGGCCTTGTGAGTGGCCTCATTGTAAAGAAAATTGTTGCCATGATTTATATATCAAAGAGAGATCTTTGTTGCTAGGTTTTTCTCCCTCAAGAGGAGGGTTTTCCCAGGGTATATGCTATGTTATGTTGTCTGATTATGAATTATTTTCTGTGCAATTAATCTGATCATGAAAATCAACATGGTATCAGAGTGGGTTGATGCAAGATCTAATCAGATATGGCAGAAATCTATGTCAAAATAAATGAAGGATGTTTGTTTGATGCTAAGAATGGCCTGTGTTAGAATAGTGATGAGAATCATCGACTTTATCATCAGTTGTAGCCCGAAGATTGCTACCAGAAGTTGGCTTGCATATCGCAGTGGGAGGATTCAAAGTCTCTATTTTAGATGCTAATCTTTGTCTCTTCTCTACATTATGGCACCCAACATCACCTTGGAACCGCTTCACAGTATAACAGAGGAGTCTGCTACATTGTTGGGCATAAATGTTCTACGCTTTATCTTGTGCGGGAACTTCCTTGGGATTAAAGCGGTTACGGCAGAAAGAGAAGTCATTGATAACTAGAGTCATGAGAAGTCGCTGATATCCAGAGCCGGGAAACATGCGATATCCTTATGCGTGCAAGTCTTGGTGATTTCTGTAGCCAGATCAATCCTTAAATTTGTATTCATTCAAGAGAAGGTTTATTTTGGGATGAATCTGGAAAACTACATCAGATGTGATCAGTGTGGATTGAGCTTATCCATGCTGGTTGAGCCGTAACTGAAGTTATGAACCAGATTATCAAGTAGATTTTCATGGGGTTCATCCTAAAAATTCAACTCCAGCTAGTCCATAACTAAGGTCAGAAGCTTATATACTCTGTATTTATTTCTTGTTATTGCAAAATATATGGCCTTATAGTATGTCTGAATCACTCATCATGCTGTATGTCTGAATCTTTCATTTAACGGGAAGGACGTTGCAATTAGAAACTATTTGGGCATTTATGTATCCTCTTACATTTGTAATCCAGAATGTCAACTATAACAGTTTCAGTTGTTTAGGCTTACATCTTAATGGAAGTATCGAATGTGTCAATGCTTGGAAAGGTTGATGATAATTGTCTGTTTGTAAAAATCTGTTCTGAATGCATAATAATGATTGGATATAATGAGCTATCCACATTCAATTCGAATGTCTTGCTTTTCTGAATAAGACACCTGGAGACTTGTGATCATGTATTCAGTAAATCTGTGAAGGCTGAAAAATTATCCCAGTTGACAACATGCATAGCATTGTCAACTAATCGAGATTGAACCCAAAAGTTCACCTATCTGAGAATGGGGTATTTACACTTCAGTTGTGTAGAAATTGCTTAATGGTAGAAAAGGCTATGAGAAATATCTTATTAGAGTACATCTGAGATTTGGGAAGCCTTGGTGTCATGGACTTAATTTGAGTGTGTGATCTGCTTATTGCTAAATGTCTATATATGAGCAACGTCCTGAGCCTTGGCTAGGCCTTATCACTGTGTTAAGTGTTCTCCCTAATTTCAATCGCTGAAGCCTACACTCAGTGCGTGTGGAGTCAATTTGATTTATTGTTATCCATGACTGTGAGGTCTAAGTGTAGCATATAAGGAGAAATCTTTTAACAGCTACAAGACAAGCACCTAACTGCACCTATAGAATTGTAGCAACAAAAGGAGATAAGTATTCTTTTCTTATGTTTTCAGTCTACTAAGTTGAGTAGGTCTAACATTATTTACTTGAATCATGAATGCTTGGTAACGTTCGTGATAGTAATCACTAGCATGAGATCTTTGGCAGATGTCATCACTCATTGCATTTCGTAGTACAGATCTCTGAGTGTGACTCTGAGATGAAAAGTGAAATGCAATTTCATTGTGATGATCACATTGATATCTTTCTCCGTGTTCATGGACTGCGATGGGGCCTTGAGAAGGCTAGTCCTATATGGAACTTGCTGGCTGCATGTAAGAAATCTAGAGTTGTGCAGACTGTATTTTGTTGATGCTGAGTTTAGCACTCTCAAGAGGAGCAAAAGATGGAAGCAGGACATATCAGAATTCAATAAAGATAAGTTTCCTTATCCCTTCATTCTGATTCCTTGATGTATTTTTTTTCTTTTAGGTTGATTTACTTATTCTTGTTCTAACATTGTGCATAAACCCTTATGTGTTCATGCTACCTTGTGTGATTATAATCTTGATATTTCCTTGGATAGTCATAAACTGTTAGTAATCTCTCTCTAAATGCTTTGTGAACAGCTAGAAGTAGGAAAGTGATGAGAGATTGCCTAGCGATGAAAAGGTTGAGGCATCCAAAGAAATGATCAAAAACGAAGTCACAACTTGCAGCCATGGGACTGAGTTGGTGGCTAGAGGGAGTTCACTTCTGAAATCTTCTTTGCAAGTTCTAAAGTAGGGGTCAAGAGGGAGTTTTGTAACTCACTGAGAAGATGTGAAGATTACTAAGCTAGGTGCTAAATCCTTAGAAGATCCCTTTAGCTGTTGAGATTAGAATTGCTCAAGTTTGTCATCTGGATCTGCAAACCTATTCAGAATAGTGAGATTTGGGATGAGGTTGAGGAGGACTGTCCTGAACTCTCTACAGTACCAAAGGTGTGTTCCAGAAAAACATTCATTCAAGTCAAAGTGTTGCAGGAAAATCTTGGACGAAGAGGTCAGAAGATTGATGCAAGTGCTTGAAGATTCAGAGGGAGCCTACTAAGCCTGAAGAAGAAGGTAATCTTGCTATAGCAAAGCATATCTTGAGATACTTGCGTGACATAGTTGGATATGGATTGAGATATTCTTCAGGTTGGGTCTGCTATGACTTTATGGTGGAGCAGGAAGCAGTCTTCAGTGGGACTGAGTAGAACAAAGGCTGAGTCCATTGCAGCTTGCATGGAAACTCGGGAAGCAGTGTGGCTTCGTAAGCTCCTTGCAGGATTGTTTGGACAAGCAATGGAGCCCACCATTATTCATTGTGATAATCAGAGTTGTGTGAAGCCTTCTGTCAATCCTGTGTTTCATGACAGAACCAAGCATGTTGAGATCAAGTACCACTATATCAGAGATATGGTACTGTGAAAGGCTGTACAGTTGAGGTACATTAGCACTAATGAGCAGACGGCAGATATTCTCACCAAGTCTCTCGCCAGGGTAAAGTTCGTGTACTTTCGAGACAAGCTTGATATGGTGGAGAATCCAGCCTTGACTGAGTATGAGTCTCAGTATCAGTGAGCCTTGCTTAATGAGTTCTTCTCTGTGAGAGAAGTTCAAGGTAAAATCCCTTGTTAATGCATTTTCTTCTATGATGGAAGAATTTGAGGTGAAAGCCCTCGGTTCCACCCTCTGAGCTGAGTCATGGTGGATGTCATGTGTGCGACTCCATGACATATCTTGTACTTGTGTTTCACGCTCTGAGAGAGTCATGGTGAAAGTCACTTGAGGTGACAACATCACGCAAGTGATGAACACTCATACTTACTATTGCACTTTCTTCTTTGACGGAAGAACTTGAGGTGAAAGCCCTCGATTCCACCCTCTGAGCTGAGTCATGGTGGATGTCATGTGTGTGACTCCATGACAGCATCACGTGAGAGAATCTGTGATGATTTCTTGTGTACTTGTGTTTCACCCTCTGGGAGAGCCATGGTGAAAGTCACGATGAGGTGACAACATCACGCAAGTGATGAACACTAGTACTTAACCATGTGATGGTTGATATCACATTGAGGTGATATTTCTCTCTTTATATCTGATTACAGGAAATGATGGTAGATGGACTTCATTTGGAGATGATTTATATTATGCAGCTGGAAGTACTCTCCCTAGCTGAGAGGGAGTGTTAATGTTATAGCAGCTTCGGTAGTTCCTTCAAACTCACCTCCTTCGTGGAAACATAAGTTGAATGATAGCCATTGGCTATTCAACTTATACTTATTGTTTTACATTATTCATTATAGCCGACATGTGAGAATATGAAATCATCTTGGTCACTTAGTAAAAGGACATTTATTAAGGCCGACATTCCTCATGAATATACTTCTGGCCGACATCCTTTGTATTTTGTTAATAACATTTTATCTTGGGCCGACATTATGAGATGAGGAGGTGCGACCTCCCCAACCTGTATATTTACTCCTTGTTTCGTCTATTGTAAACAGCCAGGAGAGTTCGGTCATTCACTTCAATTCAATTTGATCAAGTGCAAGAGTGAATTTGTCAAGTGCAATATAAGTATCAAGTGCCAATGCGAACACAAGTTGCAGGGCAGAATATGCAATGCTATTAATGTATTCAGTGTGAACATCTTACAGTGATATATATATAGTGTGAATATCTTACAATTTATCTGCTATCGCATCTAGTGTCGATGCTGAATTTTGGCCTTGTGAGTGGCCTCATTGTAAAGCAAATTGTTGCCATGATTTATATATCAAAGAGAGATCTTTGTTGCTGGGTTTTTCTCCCTCAAGAGGAGGGTTTTCCCAGGGTATATGCTGTGTTATGTTGTCTGATTATGAATTATTTTCTGTGCAATTAATCTGATCATGAAAATCAACAATATGTATGTATGAATATATATTTATATGTATGTATGTATATATATTTATATATATACATATATATGTATGTATATATATCTATATCTATATATATATGTATATATATGTCTATATGTCTATAGGGTATGTGCAAGATCATCATGGAAAAAACAAGCCCTTAAGTGGCAAAAAAAATAGAGTTACGAAATTTGACTTAAAAATTTGAATAAGTTATCTATATTATTTCAAAAATATGTAAGAATAGAATCTGTAGAAAATTGAATTTAGTTCATAAACTACTAGGTTTGTTTAAAAAAAAAAATCTATTTGGTGAAATTTTGAAATTTCAAAGGCAGTACTACTTAAATTTCAAGGAAAAAATAAGAAGTAGGTGTCTATCCTGACCACCCTAACCACAATAAAATGATAATAATTTTTTATAATATTTTAGATATAAGTAGAGGACTCATGTCCCAATGTGATGCATATTTTTTTGTAATTTTTTTTTGAGTAAATAATTAATTATGATTTTTTTATTACAACTTTTAAAAAATATAAAAATCTCGTATGCCTGACCACCTTAACTTGGTCAAAACTTCATGAAATTCAATTTTTCTTTTTTTAATCCTATAGTATGTGAAACATAGAATGTGATACCTTTTGAAAGCTATAGATGTTTCTCAATCAGTCTATCGATCAAGACTTTAGTCATAATTTGAATAGAAAATGAATAATAATTACTTATTAAATTCAAAGTAAAGCATAATTTATATTGGTGAAAATCTGAGAATATCCTTTAAAAACCCTTTTCGTTTCATGAATTTTGGGTTTAAAAAAAGTCGTCAGCCAAATACCCATCATATTGCCAATTTTTGGCCATCGTGATCCTACACATACCCTATATGTATATATGTATGTATGTTTTTCTAATAGTTCTTTTACAATTTCCCTATTTTTCTATAATATTTAGTGCCAGATAATGTACTCAAATATAGAATTGACAAGCCAATTGTTACATAGATTTCTTGTGTTGTTTCGATATGTTTTATGGCATTCTTTTCTCCAGACATGCAAAGCAAATTGTTCAATATTGTAGTTTTCCTCTTCTATTCTCTATATTTTAAATTTCTATTTAATGAGGGTTTTTTATCATCTATCATTTCCCTATGATTCTTAAGTGTTTTCCTAATTTCTCTTTTACAATTTCCCTATTTGTTTATGATATTCCTTTTTCCAATATCCTATAAGAAACTGTTCATTATCATTAAAATGTATGGTGTGCCTTCAAGTATATGGTGAAATATACGATAGCTAATCCCTAACATGTTTATCTTCTATGAGATTTTTCATTACAAGAACTGTGATCTTCATTTGAGGATTGACATACAACATTGAAGATTTAATTTCTAGTAAGGTCTACCATTGTAACCTTTTTAATTTCAATAAGGTATATTCTTTTATCATTTCTATAGCGGGTTTATTTGATGTTGTATTTTTGTTGTCATAAATTCAAAGTCTTAATGCTTAATGTATCTTAATTTCACATATAATTTGACCTAAAATCTAAAATTTAACAACCCTTATCCTATCATAATGAAAAATGGTCTAGATCAATCCTCTATTTAGTAATTTCTATGTCTTGGATTGATTGCATGTGAGAAAACATCCTCTTGATGGTGCATCATATGATCTTGTCCTAATTTAAACCTTTTTCCTATCTCTTGAGTTGAATATTTGTCCATATTTAAAATTTCTATTTAATGTTGGTTTTCGATCATCTGTTAGTTTCATGTGGTTCTTAAGCATTTTTTATAATAGTTATTTTACAATTTACCTATTCGTCTATAGTGTTTAGTACCAAATAATGTAGCTTGAATTTAGAATTGAGAAGCCAACTCTCACATGGATTGTTTGTCTTGTATCAATATGCTTCATTATATTCTTTTTTCCTCATCTATTTCAAGCTCTTTGTAACAAAGTGTTCATTGTCATGGTTTAGCTCTTGTAAATTCTAAAATTTTGTAGACTATTATAAACTACAAACATGGTGTTGATTTGTACCTTTAGGCTGCTTTAAATTTTTTTGGTCTATGTATTTTTTTCTACCTCTCTTAAAGTTATATTTAATATGATTTTTTCTATCATCTATCATTTACTTGTCATTCTTAAGTATTTTTCTAACAACTCTTTTACAATTTATTTATTTGTCTATAATATTTAATACAAAATAATGTAGCTCAAATTTTCTATTGACAAGCCAACTGTTACATAAATTGCTTTTCTTGTATTGATATGCTTCATGATATCGTTTTTCCCACATCCCCATAAAAGAATACTCATTATTGTAGTTCACGTCTTCTATTGTCCATGTTTTTAAGTTCTATTTAGTGTGGGTTTCCAATCATCTGTCATTTTCTTGTGATTATTTAGTGTCTTTCTAACAACTCTTTTACTGTCTCCCTATTTGTCTATAATATTTAGTGCCAAATAATGTACATTGAATTTTGAATTGACAATCAAACTGTTACATAGATTTATTGTCTTGTATCAATATGTTCATGATATTCTCTTTTTCTCATATGTTTGAAGCTCTATGTAACAAGCTGTTGATTGCCACAGTTTTATTTCTTGTATTCTTCATATCTTACGCTAGGTAAATATTTGTGTGCATTTAATTAAGAATTGTGTCCTCATGTATTTTTTTTGCTTGGCATGACACTTTAGGATTTTATTATTCTATTTTCCTTGTGACAAGAATTGTTTTTAACTTTCAAAATTCTAAAACTTTATAGGTTGGTATAAAGTACAAACATGATATTGACCTATACCTTTGCACTGCTTTTAATTTTTTTTGTTTTGTATATGTTTTTTGGCCTTTGGTTATTTTTCCTTGTTATCTTTGTGCATCTTTGGTGCTATACACATTTTTTACATCTTATTGCTTGCTTTGTTTTTGACAAATTTATCTTAAAATCCATTGAAAGGGAATGGTATGGAATGTAAACTATATATCAAAATTAATCCTCGATCCAATGTTAATTTCCAACCTTTTCTCATGTATGCTTTTATACTTTTCCACACTGCAACATTAGATATTTCATTTACTTCCTCCCACACCATTGTACAATAACGCCAAGTTGCATTAACCCTCACGCAAAACTGTATTGAATTCCCTGAAACATAGACAAATACATATACGCATATATATATGTATTGAATTCCTTGTTTCATATTAAAAAATATACATATAAGAAGATATATATATCCATATGTACAGACCAATACCACTGTGGCTTGTTTGACAATCCAATAGTAATTTATCTATAAACATGTATATCTAACAAGATGTGTATGGTATCCTTATTCATATTTATGTAGACTTTGATTTAAAAAGAGTAAAAATGGCATAGCACCACAATGGATCTTTCGACAATGCAACTTAATCAATATATTTTCTCACACATTTTTTAGTATACTTTCCCACACTGCAACATTGAATATTGCAACTACTTCTTCCATCATCATAGTACAACAGGGCCAGGATGCATTAACCCTCACATGAGAAAACACTTACCATTATGCTTTCATGTATTGAGGAAACCAACTCCACCACTACCAAACCATGTAATTAGAAAACTCCATGTTGTCATAAACAACCGCAAGAAACTCCCCACCGATTGTGGGAAAAAACTGGCCCTCAGTGCTAAGAAATCGTATTCATGTTTGGGCTGACAAAAATCCCAGCAGAAATTTGAAGCAAATAGCCCATATGTAAATGTCAGTTGTTGCATTTTTCTTTTGTGTTGCAAGGTGGCCAACGGCCCCTTGTTGCATAAATATTTTAATAGGCTACAATGTTTAAAATATGTTGATGACTTGCAAAATTTTTTCCCTCTACTTATTGTTCCTTCTTGTCGTTATGCACCTTTGACATTATGCCCATTTTTATGCAGGTCCTTGCTTGGCATGTGAATGACTACATAGTCAAGAATAAATATAGTATAGACATTTTTTTAGATATACCAGTGTATATATAAATAAATATATACATGTGTACATATGGATATATATATCTAGTTATATGTTTTTTGAAATTTGTAGACAAAGGGTAAATTCAATGTTGTTGGCAAGAGACACTGCACATGCTTTATGGTGTTGTCATTGATGGAGACCCTTGTTAGCTAGTTGATCCACACATTGTATTTTTCTCATACCAGAAGATAGATTGAAGATCAATGTTTATCTACTAAGTTAGAATAGAGCATCTGGTAATTTTGTGTTATTTGATTCATATGCATATTATCTATTATTATTTTGTGTTGTGGATCTCAGGGAGTATTTTTGATGCATAATTTGTGTTATATAAAAATCTTGTTGTCTCGTATCAATCTGGATGTAAGTTAAGAGGTTTCATTGTCTATTTTTTTGTTCTTGTATAAAGGCTAACTTGGTGAATATCGCGTGTTGTGGATAATTGAGGATTTATTGTTTAAGTGTTTTTTTGATTGACATTTTGTTTTGGGTCCTCATTATGCTGTGGTTGACTCTTGTGGATTCACATTGAATATTATGAATGATTTGAAGCCAACGGTTTGTGAATGTTTTCTTATCTTGTTGAAGTTGACATGGAGCGATCAAAACCCTTGTAGTGGATATATATAAGTAATTGATTATATCATTTTGGTGTATGTTCAATGTGATTTGATGTATGTTGCGAATATTAGAAGATTAGGAAAGTGATTAAGTGTAGTTTCACTTGTGCATTAAGGATTTTTGTTGCGAGTTGATGTAGAATAGAGCAGAAGAGTATAATCATTCTGAAGGAGCTAAATTTGATTTTTGTAGTGGATATATATAAGTGATTGATTATATCATTTTGGTGTATGTTCAATGTGATTTGATGTATGTTGTGAATATCAAAAGATTAGGAAAGTGATTAAGTGTAGTTTCACTTGTGAATTAAGGAGTTTTGTTGCGAGGTGATGTAGAATAGAGCAGAAGAGCATAATCAGTCTGAAAGAGCTGAATTTGATTTTTGAGCCTAACTGAAACTATAATCAAGCATTTGTAGATCCTACTTCCTCATTTCAAATCTTTGGAAGTATTCCAAAATTTTCAAAGGCAATGAGCCCTTCTGATTTTGAGCAGTGAGCTCTAGGAAATGTACTTGAATGCAATTGCATTCCCATTTTGTAAACATCTTTTCAAGTATACTCAAATTATATTGCGAATTGGCCATCCACCATGGTTTTTCCCCTAACAGGGTTTCCACGTAAAAATCCTTGTGTTATGGTGTTGTAGTTGCTTACTTTATGTTCATGCATATTTCTTTTGATTGAATGTTATAAGTACTTTGAAGATAAAATTAATAAATTAAAAGATTGCACAACACTGATTCACCCCCCCTCTCAGTGTTACTTGATTCTAACAACTGGTATCAAAGCTTAGTTCTTCAGAAGGATTTTAATAGCTTAGAGAAGATTTTTGAATTTGTTTCAATGGATTCAAGCAATCTTCAACAACAACTAATGGTTGCCCTAGATGATCTTGATTAGTCAAAATATAATGTCTAGGAATTGAAAGAAAATCTTCTGAATGCTAAGAGATTCATTGATTCATTGAAAGATAAAATCAATAAGTCCAGGGAGAAGAGAAGGGAACTATGTGATTAGATAAATCAGGATGATAGTAAACGCATTGAAGATGAACAACTGAGTCAAGCCCTGAAGGGAAAGACAGACGAATGTGAAAAATTTTCCAAAGAGAATATAGTTTTGAAGCATGAGATGGAATCTATTATGATGAGGATGACTAAGGAGATCAAAGACAAAAAGAAGAATGAAGAAAAGCTTTCCCAATCCCTGAAAGATAACTCTGAAGAATGAAACCAAATTACTAATGGATTCATTTAGTTGGAACATGAGTTAGAACAAGCCAAACACAACGAGGGAGTGCTTGAAAAGCACATTGTTGATCTCAGAGATGAACTTGCTACTGCAAATGAGTACAAGGAGAAGTTCAAGATTAGCTCATCCAAGCTTGATGAATTGATTAAAGGTTAGAGGACTAATGGTGACAAGCGAGGTCTTGGATATGAGGAAGGAGAAATTTTCAGATTTGAACAAAGGAGATTCAGACAAGGAAATCAAATGAACAAAGCTAGATCGTATCCAATAAGACAACCTAATGCTCAGAGGTTCAATGGTTATTATTTTACTTGCAATAAATTTGG
This sequence comes from Sequoia sempervirens, assembly GCA_007258455.2. Classification (NCBI taxonomy): domain Eukaryota; kingdom Viridiplantae; phylum Streptophyta; class Pinopsida; order Cupressales; family Cupressaceae; genus Sequoia; species Sequoia sempervirens. The sequence goes on from VDFB02018296.1 coordinate 44,695,841, forward strand.
TCATATGGGAGCTCAATATAGAAGTAGAATGAATTTAGATGGTCCATCATTCTCTGGTTAGTGCTTTAACTGTAACAAGTATGGTCATAAGTCAAATGAATGTAGAAATGTGATGAAAAACTTTTATAGAAATGTTAGATGTTATACATGCAAGAGATTTGGCCATATTTCTAATCAATGCAGATCAAGAGAAAATTAGTGGAACAACTGGTCTGGACAAAGAAATGTGGTGTGCTACAATTGCAACAAAATCGGTCATACTGCTAGATTTTATAGATGAGGTCTTGTAAATGAAAGAAACATGTAGAAGGATGTAAAAGGAAAAAGGAAGTATACTAGAGATCATATCAGAAAGTAGATGAAGAAAAATTGGGTGAAGAAGAGTCCCTTTGTTGCAGAAAATGAGGCAACACCAAAATCAGCTTCTGGTAATTCCTCCAGGAATTAGTTTTTAGGCTTTTAGCCTAGGGGGGTCTGTTAAGAAAATATTTCAAACCCCCTGTAGGTGATTTACACAGAGATTTGGATGAGTTCAGTGATTGCATTGGTGATATATAGATGTTTTTGAACAATTGGAGAGAGTATTTATGCAGAATTGAAGGTCCACAGAAGAGTTATCTTTCACAGTGTATGAAAATAGGGTATTCAGATGAGTTAGGGAAAAAGAATTTATTACATCAAAAATTTAGGTGCGAGTGATGAAAAGGACATTTCTATTTTTCATTTGTCACTTTGAATTTTGAGAAGAAGAATTTTTTGAGCTCTAAAGAAAAATTTGGTGAACTTTGGGAGAATTCAAGCATGAAGGCAATTCGAAGCTCAAACCCTACTCTGGCTAAAACATATGTTTCAAGAAAACTTGTAAACCTGTGAATTTATTGAAATGGATACTCCATTGGTAATTGAAGTGAAGGATAGACCCTATCCAAAATTCAAATGGCACCCATTCAAGTCTAGATATTGAGACCGAGCCCTTAGGTGCATTTTCGTCTGTGTCATACAAATTTTTACATGTTGAAGATATTAGGGCATATGTTCATGCTAATATTGAGGAGCTAGGAAGCTTGCAGTTGTTGAATCTATATTCCAAACAAATTGTTGGAGAGAATTTTTGTGTTAAGCCTTAATTCAAAATCCCAGAGGAGAAGAAATTCACTCATTTTGTGAAATTCCCCACATTTGATGAAAGTGAATGGGTCTGGTACATATTGAGTCAAGTCCATGTTGAATTTATGTGGTTGAATCAACCTTTTAAGATATAAAAAGAAGCTATAAGAGTTGTTACAGGTTTAAATTCTTCTAGTGGTTTTCCTATTCTGAAGTCTATAAAGAATCAGACAGTCACATATGTGACTAGTTTGACATTTGACAAAAGAGAAATGAAAATTGATAACATCACTGATGTGGATGTAAAATTTTCCTCGATGGTCATTGGTTATAAGATATATCACTCTAGCAGAGAAAAATATGTATTCGGTACTGCCATATATACGCAACTTATTAGATGGTAAGGGAGAATGCAAAGTATGACCTGTGTGAATTGCTTCGAAGTCAGCTTATGGAGAATCTTGGAAAGATAAAGAAAGACAAGAAGAATTATTTTAAATATAGTAATTTGTTGTTGTGTTTGTTCTTTTATTTCATGAATGAATTTTTGGGAGTAGGGAAAGTGTTATGGAAAAGAGGTGATAAGTCTATAGGTGTTCATATTAGAGACATGTTATTCAACCTTGGTGATAGTCAAGTCAAGAAAACTACAATTTGGGGATATCTCAAGAACTTTCAGGAAAATAATGGAAACAAGGGAAAGTATTCCTACTTCTATTGTTGAGAAGTATAAGGACAAAATTTGTTTTATGGTGGATATTGATCAATGCTTGATGGAACCAGTTGATCCGAGAACCATTTGGATTATGTCAATGGGATATGAAGTTGAGGAAGGAATCTTGGAGCTATATGTGCAACATTTGTTGAGTAAGCCTTTGGATCCGTCTGAAGAAAGTTTTGGAACTTATGCAGAAAAGGAAATGCAAGTCCATGAGTAGTTAAAGAAGCCAATGATAGTGTGAAGAGTAAGGAAAGAAGTGGAATTATTTGCATAAAGCATGGGAATATCTATAGCAGTAAGAGAAGCCAAAAGGAAGAAAGAAAAAGTAGATGTTGAAAAAGGAACAGAACCTAAAATTGAATTTTCTAGTACGACAACATCCTCTGTCCGAACTAGATCAACAAGGAGATTTACACCTCTATCTGGTCATGCAAAGAAGTTAGCCCCTGCAAAAGCTCAAGTCAAGGTATTTGGTAAGAGGAAGAAGGATAAGAGCACAAGAGTCTATGAATCTATTTTAGAAGATAAAGAAACAAAATTTGATGAAGAAGGTAGGGAAATAAAGCATATGGGCACCCAAGTAGCAACAACAGTCACTATGGACAAGCTCTCCATTGAAAAAGAGAAAGCAAAGAAGAAGATGAAGCCTGAGAAACCAAGTATGTTCATAGAAGAAGTTGAGAAAAGTATAATCAAGGATAGAAATCTCAAGCCTTTATGTGAAGTGTATAGTACTTTTGATACTGCTGGTCAAAGAGTCCTTGAGGAGGCTACAATAAAATATTTGAACAATTTCAATATGACTCTTGTTGAAATAATGACACAATTGCCCAAGGAATTGTATGAAATTTTGGATATGAGGAGAGTCAGTGCTAGAACTGAAGATGAGCATATGAGAGAATGAATTCTTGCAAAACTAAGTCTAGTAATGTCAATTGAGGAAATTCAGTCAATCTTGAAAGAAGAAAAAAGAGAATTCAAGAGAAAATCAAGGATAAACAAGCTTATGTTGGGAAGGACATGAGAAGTTACAAAATAAACTGAGAGAATTATGAAGAAAATTCTATTAAAGAACATTCAATTGATGTTGTTTCTCAAGAAAAGCATGTAGAAGACATTTCGTCTAGTTCGGTAAATGAAGAGGTTACAGTTGAGGATACTCAAATTCTTCCTGATGTGCATCATACTGAAACACCTATGGAGATTGAAGCTCCTAAACCCATGTTGGTTCAAGAAAAGGAGATGTCACTTGAAGAGGCTAAAATTCCAAATGACAAGCAAGAATCTGTGGTTGAAGAAATGGCAATTGAGGAAAAGAAGGTTGAAGTTAAGGAAACTCCAGTGGAAGCAAGAGACATTGCAGAGGAAGTGAAGAGATTTCTGGATGAGAAAAAGGAAGAATTTGATCTTGAATTGGGAGAAGGTCTTATTCATTTATCTACTTTGTCCCCAATTCAGAAAATGAAAGTTGCATCATTTGCTCAAGCTAAGGCTAGGGAATAAATTCTAAAATCCCACATTAAGGATAGTGAACTATTGAATCTTGCATCTGGTATTCTAGAAAAGATCATGCCTACTCATGTTAAGGATCAATCTGGTTCCTCCTTCGGTGAGTTGATGAAGCTTATAAATTCAGTAAGTACTCATTTTGAGTCACTTGAGAAATCAACTTTGATGAAGGTACAAAAGGAGTTTGATGACAAAAGGTTTAGTATTCTAAAAGGTATGATAGCCAAAGATAAATTTATGTTAGCTATCTATACAAAGAATGTTCATACTGCTCTATCTGAAGGTGGAAAAATCTATCAGTCATGTTTGTCTTTATCAAAACTTACTAAGGATAATGAGAAGGTTAAGGATCATGAGAAAGAGTTAGCTACTATTTTTTATTCTTTTGATCCTTTAACTATTTCTGTTGGAATGCAAGAAGGTCAAGTTATATCTTTACTTGACAAAATAAAGGGTCTGAAGCATGAAAATGATGGAGTTGTGGGAAGATCTTGTGAGCTTAGAGGTTTAATTGGTCCAAAAATGGAAACTATGTTGAGTGTTTTGAAGGAAGCAGAAGATGCTTTGGCGGTCAGTGACCCTGTAAACCTTGAAATAACTAAAATGAAATCTTATTTTCTTTGTAGTCACATAACTATTCTAGAGAGTCTTAAGAAGTGTTGGGACTCAATCCTGAACTTGTTGAAAACCAATTTTGCATATATTTTCAAGTTTGTGTAAATTGATGAAACAAATTTGTACATATGCAGTTTGAAGTTTTTGTTTGCTTTGTACATGCAGATTCCCTATCTTTGTTGATGTCAAAGGGGGAGAGTAGAATAGTGAAAAATGTATGTTCATCTAAGGGGGAGTTGTAGTTCTGAAGATCTTTTTCGAGTTTTGATTGGCAGTGTATTTTTTGTTGGTACTAATCTGACACTTAGTTATTTTTTACTAAGTGTTGCCATGAATGCCAAACAGGGAGATTGTTGGCAAGAGACACTGCACATGCTTTATGGTGTTTTCATTGATGGAAACCATTATTAGCTAGTCAATCCGCACGTTGCATTTTTCTCATACCGGTAGATAGACTAAAGATTAGTGTTTATCTGCTAAGTTAGAATAGAGCATCTGATAATTTTGTGTTCTTCGATTCATATGTAGATTTTCTATTAATATTTTGTGTTTTAGATCTCAGGGAGTATTTTTTGACACATAATCTATATTATCTAAAAATATTGGTGCCTCGTATTGATCTGGATGTAAGTTAAGAGGTTTGGTTGTCTATTTTTTTGTTTGTGTATAAAAGTCGACTTGGTGAATATAGTGTGTCACAGATAATTAAGGATTTATTGTTTAATTTTTTTTATGATTGAGCATTTTGTTTTGGGTCCTCACTATGCTGTGGCTGACTCTTGTGGATTCACATTGAATATTATGAATGATTTGAAGCTGACAGTTTGTGGATATTTGCTTATCTTGTTGAAGCAAACATCGAGTGATCAAAACCCTTGTAGTGGATATATATAAGTGATCGATTATATCATTTTGGTGTATGTTCGATGTGAGTTGATGTATGTTGTAAATATCAAAAGATCAAAAAAATGATTAAGCACAGTTTCACTTGCACAATAAGGATTTTTGTTGCAAGTTGATGCAGAATAAGGCAGAAGATTAGAATCAGTCTAAAGGACCCAAATTTGATTGTTGAACCTAACTAGAACTGTAATCAGGAATTTGTAGATGCTACTTTCTTAGTTCAAATATTTGGTAGTATTCCAAACTTTTTTAAGGTAGTAAGCCTTTCTAATTTTGAGTAGTGAGCTCTAGGAAGTGTGCCTGAATGCAAGTGCATTCCCATTTTGTAAACATCTTTTTGGGTATACTTAGATTATATTGTGGATTGGCCATCCACCATGGTTTTTCCCCTAATAGGGTTTCCACATAAAAATCCTTATGTTATGGTGTTTTGGTTACTTACTTTATGTTTGTGCATACTTCTTTTGATTGAATGTTATAAGTACTTTGAAGATCAGATTAATAATGTAAAAAATTGCACAACACTGATTCACCCCCCCTCTCAGTGTTGCTTGATTCCAACAAATTCATATATGTACATAATCATTTTTATTCTTGTTGTTGTATATCCTATTGCTTGGATAAGAAAGGACGAAGGGGCCAACTAGCAACATATACATATATTTGCATATACATATATATATATATATATAAACATAGTAAAAAACTACATGCATACATATATATGAAACCTCAAAGATAAACATATACATATAGGGATATATACATTTGCATTTATCATTTGAATTCTACTTGTTATATCTCCTGTTGTTTGGACAATATTAAAAGTGGAATGGTTATACCCATTTTCATGTAATAAAAATAGTAAAATGGTTGCTAGATTTTCAATACTTCTAAGTTGTCTACCAGTTGCCATTGGACGTTGCAATCATTAATCTTTTATTTTTATTGTGAAATAGAGCTTCCAATCAGTCAAATATAATTGCAAAATTTCCTCCATCTAAAATTTTGACAACTATGTATGTGGAATCGAGCTTTGTGGATGGGTCTCTAGAGCCCCCCAAAATTGATTTGGTGACATCCCCCACATGTTCCACTGTGGAGTCCAGCTCTGAGGGTACCATCCACCAACCTCTAGATCTTGATTCTATAAGTTTATATTTCCTTTTCCGTATACCTATTGCAAATTTGTTGTTACTATTTCCTTCCTCTTTTGCAATCAACTTGAACATTGCCTTTCAGTTCCTTTAATTTTAGGATTTTCAAATACAGAAACGCACACCACATACCCTTTATTGTTTATGTTTCTAGTTTTATTGACCTTTAGGTGTATACACACATGGCTGACCCTTGTAAATCATATGGATATGGAAGTACATATGCATTGATCTTTTCAAGCACATAGAAACATCTCTTTGCATCCTTTGTTTTCCTTAATCCTTTTATCCATTTGGTGTGATGAAGTACATTTTCCTCAATTGAAATTTTCTTTGTAGGATACAAAGAAACAACCAACTTTGACTTCATTTGCAATTCATTCCATCAATGTTGGAGATGTTGTTCCCTCTTTGGTCCTTCAACTCTTTTCCTTTAAAAAAATTGGTGGTGATGAAGGGAAGGTTGAGTGATACAAGCTTGTCTTGTCTGATGGACACCATATGCAAATAAGAACACTGACTTCCAAATGCAATGATTTGTTGTTTTTAGGTGCCTTGAAAATAGGGTCCCTCATATGATTGTGAGAATATGCCTGTAGAAATGTCCAAGATTCAAGGTGGGTTGCATTGTTTATTCTCTATTTTTTTAAATCATCTTTCTCCTTTGTATGTGCCTAATATAATGTGTTCAATATATTGTTTTACTTATTTTTCAAGGCCTTAATCATATCTATCTTAGTTGTGATTATGTTAGATTGTCAAATCATTGGGACCCCTAGGTATCTCTTCAAGCAGTAAGAAGAGAAAATGTTGGGACTAGAGTCACCTTCTCATTCTAAATGGACCCCTAAATTTGGTGTGTAGTTGTCCCCTCAAAAATAAAATATTCCTCCAAATGTCAACCCTATTAAAGCTTTGAACATTTATCAAAATGTTTGGATAGTGAAAGGGCATGTAAGACATATTAGAGAGATGTACAATCTCCATAAACAAAGAGGTTAAGGCCAACTTTTTAGTTTTGACATTATAGATATGGAGGGGACAAAAATTTGTGTTACTTGTTTTGATGACATTGATGAACTACATTATGGCTGAGTTGAGATAGGTGCAACTTATTTAATATCAAGAAGTTCGGTGAAGGAAGCAAATAAAAAATTCAATAAATTAAATAGCAATCTGGAAATTATTTTGGACGAAAAATCAACAATAAAATGGTGTGAAGATGACATCTTTGTGCCAAAAAAGCCTCAGCCTTTGTGCTAGTTAGTGACATAACCAATTATAGTGATAATAGTTTGGTTGATATTATTGGCATTGTAGTCCACATTTGGTACATATCAATTATTCGTAAGAAAAATGGATCTGAAACAAACCAATGAACTATTAAACTATATGATCTCTCTATTTGTTTTATTGATGTTAATTTGTGGGGCCCAAGTTGGCAAGAAAAAGGTGATGTCTTAAAGGTGATGTCTTCGAGCTGATGTATCTTTTTGGTGATATATTCATTGTTGTTGTTAGGGGTGGTCGTTTAGGCTACTTTATTCAAAAGGTTATCAACACATCAACATCAACAACTCTTGACATTAACCCTTCTATTCCTGAGGAAAACACTCTTAGATCCACAGACCCAATCAAAGTAGAACATATGGTTCATCTTCTTGTACACCTTGTAGGCTTCATCCTTCAAATGATAGAGTTACTATTGCATTCATCTTGAACAAATTCCTCGGTTTTCCGAAAATTGTTGAAGCCATTTTTAAAGCAACCATTCAAATTGCAAAAAATGATTCTTTTTTTTTATCCCGCTTGCCCTTTACTGGTTAATGGGAAAGAATGCAAAATAAAATGCACACACCCCCATTTTGATGTCTAGATTTTTTATCACTACTAGATGGAAATTGATGAATGCAACTATCGCTACCTTATGTAGTTAAAGCTACATGACCATTCAACCAGCCTTTGGTGTATTGCTTTTGATGAATTTGACATTAGTTTAATGTGAATTCCAACAAAAGACCTCTACATGTTGCAGGATAGCTCTGAGTCTACAACAAATCTTGTTGTTTTTATTAAAGGCCTTATTTGTAAACATTACATCTTTACTGCCTTGATTAGAGAAAACACTTACAATTATGAGGACCAACTTAAAACAATGATTGTGAAAGCAACAAGACTTTATTTCCAAGCAGAGTGTAAATTGTTGCTTTCAGATATATTAAAGAGATATGCCCATGTTTCAGAAAAAGGGTGCACTAGTGGGCCTACCCTTTGACTACTCTTTTGCACTTTTTAACATTTCTCCTTATCTTTCCTTTTAATGCTGACTATGGGATGCTAAGACTTTTGTTTTGCAAATATGAACATAATTTATTCCTATGTTTGCATATACATATTTACACATTCATTGAGCTCCCATGCTTTTGATTTTAATATGGTGCCCACATTGTTTTTAGTTTGCATTGTCACTATGATTCTTGATTCTTGTTATATGTTGGAATTTTTAGTTCTTCCATGCGTATTCTAAATTCACTTCTTCCCTTCATAATCATTGAATAACAATATCATCTCCAATGGAAAACATATAACAATATTCAAATAGTGAAAATGGTTAACAAGGAAATCTATAGAATACTTGTATATATATTTTTATATATTCCAATGTTCAAACCATGTTATTCCTCTTGTGATTATCCATAGATATACATTTATATATGTGCATGGATACATATATATTTTGTTATATGTTTATGTGTAATTACTTTGACCATGATAACTAATATTCAAATAAAAAATAATCAAAATAAATAACATCAAAGTAATAAATTATCTACTACCGCATAAGCATTAGAGAAAATATGCCATACCTAAAGTTATTGACAAGTTTTTTTTTAAGAATACTTTTTTATTGAATATTAGTAATTAAAGGCATGAATAATAAATTTAAAAAAAAAAGGAGAATCCTCTAATGTTCCATACTTTTCATAAATATTATTTAATCCACAACTTCAAGTCTTCCATGTATTTCTATGCATATGTATCTTATGATAATTAAGTAATAATCTATCAATTGTTTGATTAACCTATACAAAAAGGTCAAATATAGATGTTCATCTAGGTCTAATAAATATAAAACTAAGATAGACTTAAAAGTATATCATACCTAAAGAAATCTATATAATAGTTGTCTTGTCAGTTCAAAATTCAAGATACATAATTTTCCACTAAATATTATAGACAAATAGGGAAACTGTAAAAGAGCTATTAGAAAAAACACTTAATAATCATAGGTAAATGGAAGATTATCGGAAATCCACATTAAATAGAACTTAAAAAACATGGAGAATAGAAGAGCGGAAAAATTTACTAACCCTAACCAATTTTTTTTTACAAAAAAAAGAAGATTTAAAAGCAATTGCTCATATGATAATGCATATAATGCCAAAGATGCACGAAGATGCACAAAGATAACTACAAACAATAAACAAAGGGAGAAAAGTGTATGTATATGTATATGTATATGTATATGTATAATGTTGATCTACATAATTCTCTTTTGAGCATTTCACTATTTCGCTCTTCCTATATATTACTTTTAGAAATATATAGTCTTTTGTACATTGCATTTTTGTCTAATATATGATAACACTCCACGCAATTTACAAGGGCTTCCTTGGGCCCATTCACAATGATAGTGGAGTTTTTTGACCACATGGGTTGGCAATGGTGGAGTTGGTTGCCTCATTCAAAGGGTACAAAATGGTCAAATCCCACCATCCACCTCTGTTAGCTAGCAGATTAGATGGTTTAACAAGTGTTGTGCTCCGCAATTTGTGGCATCTCGTCCCCTATTGTTGTTGTAAGTTGTTTTCCAGTGTCTTTTTTCATTCCATACACATCTAACTAGAGACATATTTTGATAGATTCAAATAAAATGTTGCTTTGCAGTAATATCATGTTTGGCTTGATGCAAACATAGATGGACAAGGAGATATGAAGCCCAACTATGGAATAATTGGTACCTAAAATATGACTACAGTTGTAACCACAAATAAGGTTTTCTTTATAAATTTATATTTTAATAAGCTATGCATTCAACTCTTTTCTTCTTTCCTGGCTAGATGCACTCGAGTACATACCAAAATCAAGTATGTTTATAAAGTTATTTATATGCATTCTATGCTTTAAAGAAAAAACTTTGCTAATTATTTGATGTCTTCCTTTTAATGATATTTGTCTATTTCATCCACGGAATTGGTTCTGTTGTGAAACAAGATCTCCCAAATATTCTTCTTTTCCTATATTTATCGACATTATAGACAGGTTCCATCTTTCCTAGTTCTTTATCAGCATTCTCTTTTAATAAAAGGTTATTGCAGCTAAAAAAACACTAGAAACTCCATGAAATTGTCAATAACTTCGTCATTGTGTAATATATGATGAAACTCCATGAAATTTCTCATCGGTGTTTCATACTTTACTTGCTCGACAATTTGGCAAGAGCCCACAAGGCTTCATGATGTTGATGTGTTGGGGAGGAGAACAACCGTGGGTTTTGTACTTTTTCCTTTCATCATCATACATTTTTTGCTACATATATACATGCATGCATGAATTCTTACATGCACTTGACTACGATAAACATAGTCTATTATACACATTACATTTTTCCATGTTTCTATAGTTATCTTTTTAGCTTATGGAAAAAATTGTTTGTAAGCAACTCTTTATCAACATGACCATATTTTTTAAGTTGTTACACTAAAAAAAATACCACAATATAAGAAATCATATATGAAAACACCCAAATTTCTCCTACTTCACCATTGTCTAATATATGATGACTCCATTAAATTTTTTATGGGTCTTCCATACTTCTCTTGCTCGAGGGTTTGGCTAGAGCCCATGAGGCTTCATGATGCCAATAAGGCAGGGAGGAGAATGAGCATGGGTTTTGTGGTTTTTCCTTGCATCATCATATATTGACTACTACAAATACAGAACATATTGTATTATGTTGACTACATTTCTCCACACTTATACAACTATCTTTTCAACTTTCCAAATCAATTACTTAAACCCAGTTCTTTATGATGATACCTATTTTCTTTAGGTTATGAAAAAAATTATATGATGCAATAATCTGTGCAAAATGCATATAATTCCATAGAATTAATTCAAAATTCAAGCTACATTACTTGGAATTAAATATTATAGAAAAATCATTTATGCAAAATACCCATGTAAAACGACTTACAAATTCTAGAGCACAATAGTTTTAAAAACCTCAAATCTACTATAAAATAGACCTAAGGGTGATGATTTTTACAATAGTCTATTACCAAATCAACACCACAATGGCTCTTTCGACAATGCAACTTAATCAATATATTTTATCAACATACAAACAAAATAATGATGACAATTAACATTTTGTTATAAGAAACTTCAAATAGATGAGGAAAAAAGAATATCATGAAACATAGTGGTATAAGACAAGAAGTCTATGTAACAATTGTAAGAGGTAAATTAGGGTAACACTTAAGAATTAGACGTAAATGATAGATCAATGGAAACCTTTGTCCTACTTTCATTTTTCTTCATTTATGTATGTTTTCCTACCTTTGTTAAAGTTCTATTTAATGTAGTTTTTTTATAATCTATCATTTAGCTATGATTCTTAAATATTTTCCTAATATCTCTTCTACAATTCCTCAAATGATAGATGATCAAAATCCCATTTTAAATAGAACTTTAACATATGGAGAATAGAAGGTGTAAACTATGATTATGAATAGTTTGTTATATAAAGCTTGTTTTGTACATATTGTGTATAGCACCAAAATATGCACAAAGATAAGAAGGAACAATAACCAGAGGCCAAAAAATATACAAAGACCAAAAGAAATTGAAAGCAGTCCAAATGTTCAAGTCATTGTTATGTTTGTAGTTTAGACCAATCTATAAAATTTTAGAATTTTGAAAGTTAGAAACAATTCTTGTCACAAGGAAAATAGAATAAGATACTCCTATAGTGTCATGCCAAGCAAAAAAATATATGAGGGAACAATCCCTAATCAAATGCACAAAAAAATTTACCTAGGTTAACATATCAAGAATATAAGAGCTAAACTACAATAATGAACAACTTGTTATAGGGATCTTCAAACATATGAGAACAAGAGAATATTATGAAACATATTGATACAACACAACCAATCTTTGTAACAGTTACAAATTACTTATTGGGTTTTTTTTCAAATCTCCATCGGATTTTATGTCAACCCAGTTGTGAATAGAGTTTCTCAGTCCCAAAAATTTAAACCACTAGGGGCCACTGACGATTTTACCAAGGTTGTTTATGGCAACATGGAGTTTTCTAATTACATGGATTGGTGATGGTGAACTTGATTTCCTCGAAACACAGAGGAATAATGGTAAGTGTTTACTCACGTGAGGGTTAATGCATCCTGGCATTATGGTACAATGGCACAGGAGGAAGTAAATGTAATATTCAATGTTGGAGTGTGGGAAAGTATACTCTAAAATGTGCGAGAAAATATATTGATTCAGTTCCATTGTCAAAAGAGCCATTGTGGCATTGCGAACATGTTACACATACTCCACCATTAAATGCTCTGTTATTAACAACATCTCAATGCTATATCATTAAATGTTATGGCTATATTGTAGTGATTTTCTCACAATGTAAATAATACTTATATATGCTATTTTAAACTCTTTTTTAAATTGTAGTCTACATAAATATGAATAGAGGTAGTATACACATTTGTTTAGATATATGTATGTATATATAAATTGTTGTTTCATTGTCAAATGAGCCACAATGTTCTTCCTCTATATATATGGATATATATATCTGCCTATATGTATATTTTTATATATGGATTAGGGAATTCAATACACATATACATGTGTATATGTATATGTATATGTTTTGGGAAATTCAATACAATTTCACTTTTTATCTATAATATTTAGTATCGAATAAGTGTTTTGATTGGAGGTAAAAAATAGGTTTTGAAGGGGCCGAAAACCCTTTACAAAATAAAGCAGTTGATAAAAAAAGATAACAACATTACATAACAATCAGCCCAATGACAATGAACCAATAACCAAAAAGTAGCCAAAAAGAAGGCAGCCAACCAACAACACTACATATTGTTCAGTATCTCTACAACTTCCACGTAACTAGCAGCCACCTTCTGCACATCATCCACAATATCAGACACCTCTATACCAGAGGCCCCACCTTGAGCTTTCATTTTGTTTCTAGTTCTAACCCTCAACCCTATAACAAGTTGTTCATTGTTGTAGTTTAGCTCTTATATTCTTGATATTTTCGAATCAAAAATCATTGTGGAAAAATAGTAAATTTGTTCATTGTTCATTGTTGTAGTTTAGCTCTTATAATGAACCCCCCTTCTAATGAATAATGAACCCCTCCCCCCTTCTAATGAACCCCCTCTTGCACCATATAGGGGGGGTTCGAATGACCCCCTTCTAATGAAGGGGGTTTGAATGAACCCCTTCATTAGAAGGGGGTTCTAATGAACCCCCTTTTTCACCTTCCCCTCCACCATTTCAAAATTTATGCATTTTTTTTACTATCGAAGCTTGGGAAGGAGGTGCAAATGGAGTCAACTTGATAAACCAAGTTGGATGATTGTAGTGATTGAAATGTGCTTTCCAACAACTATAAATTTAATATATTTTATTTTTATTTTATATTTTATTTTTTAGTTTTATTATACATAGGTTTTTCATCGAACATCAAGTTCAATGAAAAATCATTGTGGAAAAATAGTAAATTTGAGGAAAAATATATTGAAAAAAATATACGCACTAGGTATTGATGTCGTCGTTCCAACAAAAAAAGAAAAATTGAATTTCAATACATACCAAAAAAGTTATGTGAGCCGAAGTGCACCTATGTCTAAATTATAAATGTTTTGACTTCAAAACTTAAATAAAAGAAAAATATGAAACAAAATGAAAGCACTAGATACTTGTGTTACCAACCTAAATTCAAAAGAATCATAATTTTATCCTTTGTAGAAAAAAAGATATGTGAGCCAAACTACACACCACTTTTTAAAAATGTTGTTTACTATTAAAAACTAGTTATCAAAGGAGATGCAAAAATAATACAATTTAATTTCAATTTTCAAAAAAAATAAAAAATAAAAATCTACAGACAAAATCTCACAAATCACTAGTTTACATCATTTTCAAATTCCTAATAGTTTACCTATGATGAGTGTCAGAAAGTGAATTTTTCTCTAAAAATATTGATTTCAATGTCAAGTTTGGCCAAAAAGTGTAACCCATTATATTGGGATGACCGCCCTTCTCACCAGCACAATCAACATCCGACAACTTACCCATAGTAGTAGTATCATCAGCAAACATAGTATCCTTTCTCTTTTTCACAGTAATCATAGGGGAGATCACATTGGCAGAGTAAAATATGCCCAAAACCTTAGAGAATTCTCCACTCTTCATCACAACATTCCACATTTTATCCATTTTATCTTCAAGGGATAAGATTCTCCCTTCCAGTTTTTGTTTCAAACTGATGGTTTCCTCCACCATAGTATTAGCCACAATATTAAGAGAGTCCAACAAATCATCAATTTGGCTTTGGATAGAAGGGTCCTCAACCTTACTCGCAATACTTCTAATTCTAACATTAGTCATAGTAATCTCATGGAAGAACCACTTAAAAAGTTTAGAAAACACATTAGCACTATCACAAGCTGAGCCCAACACATTAGACAACTCCTCCCTATCAAATTTCTCAATCCCTTTCCCTACAACAATGTCCTCAACATAAGAACTAAAATAAAACTTATCAATAAAAATATCCTTACCTTTGTCAGCAGAGATAAGAGTCTTCATCTTTCAAATGCAATAGGCGATTTCCTCTACTACAACCTTTCGTTTCATCAGCCTATCCACATCCACTTTGCTAGTTTCCACAGTATGTTCTCCACTAATATCTTTTTCCTTCCCTTGCTTCTATATCCCAATGTCAGCACTCGGAGAAGCCTCACCAAAGATACCTCCAACCAAAGAAAGAGGGAAACCCTTCTCCAAGAGTTGGCCAACAGTTCTCAAAACCCTTCTCTTACGGCTCCCAACCTTAGTCTTCTACAATTTTCTAGTCATTGGAGGAGGAGAAGAAGCTTCCCAATAAAGTTCATTTTTTTCCTTAACCCCCTTAGTAGGAACATTCACAACCACCTCGTCACTACATGTTGTATAGCCCTCTTTGTCATCTGTCTTCCTTTTCCTAGTCTTACTCAGAATAGGGGAATTCGGGCCCTCCTCAAAAGAGGCATACGAATCTAGGACATAATCAACATCATCATCCCTATCAAACTCAGAATCTTTTTTCAAAATTAGCCTCCTCTTCTTAGATTTTTAACTAACCCTTTCCTCTTCTAACTCCATCTCATACCCCTCCCGGGGTTTAGCAATATTTTTCTTCAGGGACACAAGAGGTTTTTGCACCTCATGAACTTTGACATGTTCAAAGATCAAGAGAATTAACCCCACATGCAGGATAGGGTTTCTAGGGTTTTTCATGTGTTCCTTAATCCTTGAGTCAAGCAACATCAACAAGTAGTATCGAAAGGAAATCCATTTCTTATGCCAGAAATGGTTAAGAAAAAGGAAATGGTAACTGTCGTATACCTGCCTTCCAAGGTGACATACCTCATAATAGATCTTATACAATTTCTACCAAATAAGTGTTATTCTAACACCCCTTATACAATTTCTCTATTTGTCTTCAATATCTACTACTAAAGAATGTAACTCAAATCTTATATCAATATGTTTCATGATATTCTTTTTTACTCATATGTTTCAAGCTCCCTGCAAGAAACTACATGAGGCTTCTCATTGTAAGGAAAGCTAAGGTGCAGAACAGAGTCTCCTAATGTCAAAACCTCAGGGAAGAATGCATAAGTGACTTTAAATTTTCAACTACAATTCAATTAAGATTCACATGAAAGAAATAACAGAAACAAAGAAATGAACATACACAAATGAACACCAGATTTACGTAGGAAAACCCTTATAGGAGAAAAACCCACCACACCAAGAAAAACCCCTTTATATTACAGTAAGAAAATTACATACAAAGTACAAGATTCACTCTCTAATGTCAAGTTATAGCACCATAATTTCTTCATCAATCTTGTACAAAACATCCCAATTACAATGCTCTCTAAATTTAATTCATACACACTAATCACACATCGAACTATTCACCAAAATTTTCCATTTTCTGAGCATAATCATTTTTTCCTCACAAAAATAGTCACAATAGTCCAACTGCTAGCGGTTCACATTCAGCTTCTCTGATTGGTTGAAGATAAACCATGTAGGATAGTCATTCGGTCAAGGCGCTAAAATTGTGTGGCATGTCGGTGAGACACTAGGCCATTGTCTCCCCAATGCCACAATGCCTGACAATCGTTATCACCAAGAGTCACCACCATTAGCAAGAGCCATACCGAGTCCAAAACTATCTTCCAGACTCACTCTATTGCTAAGACATCATATCGATATCCACTGTAGAACCATTGGCCAAACCATTGCTATCGGTGAGAGGTCATACTGAACACAAAGTCATCCTATGTAAATCTATCGATGAGATAAGTGCTATTGGCAAGAGTTATCACCGAAGGCACTTGCCTATCGGTGAGAGAAACCTTATCGCTAAGAGGTCGCACCGACATTAAAATCATGTAGCTCTATTGGCAAGACCATTTATATTAGCAAGACATCATACCGAGAATAGAATAGTCAGAGAGACCACCACTATCGCCAAGAGGTTATATTGAATGCAACAGCCTATTGGTGAGACCACGTCCATCAGCAAGAGTTCTTACCAAATGCAAACCCGCCAGCCAAGAGTCTCCCCAATGACATGTACTTGTGAATAACCGTCAGTGAGACATACATTGTCGGGATGAGTTATTCCAAATGTTCACACCTCTCCTTGATGACTTTTGTCGCCACAAGTCTCCCTGATAACCATTAGACACCAACCCATTGGCAAGAGATCTCCTTGGGTAGAAAGAGTTAGGAATATTCATAATGATCAATATGCGTTGCCGATGACTACCATCGGCAAGAAAAAAGTGAAGTCTTGGTGACCTAAACACTTCAAAGATTTAGAACACTATTGCTAGTCGGTAAGACTTCTAGAGGGTCTCACCGACTTTTCTCTTTTAGGAGTTTACATGCTAGTAAGATTGAGGCACATTTTCCAACACTCATGACATAAGTGGAACTTGCTACCTGCATGCACTGGCAGTGGTCGAGTTGGAGACTCACTCTATCGCTAAGACATCATATTGATATCCACTGCAGAACCTTCAGCCAAACCATCACTATTGGCGAGAGGTCATACTGAACACAAATTCATCCTATGTAGATCTATCGATGAGACAAGTGCTATTAGCAAGAGTTCTCACCGAAAGCACCTTCTTGTTGGTGAGAGAAACCTTATCGCTAAGAGGTCACACCGACATTCAACTCATGTTGCTCTATCAACAAGACCATCGCTATTGGCGAGACATCATACCGAGCACAGAACAGTCGAAGAGACCACTACTATTGCCAAGAGGTTATATCAAATGCACCATTCTGTCGGCGAGACAACGTCCATTGGCAAGAGTTCTTACCGAATGCAAACCCGCCAGCCAAGAGTCTCCCCGATGATATACTTGTGAGTAGTCGTTGGAAAGACATACATTGTCGGGATGAGTTATTCGGAACATTCAAGCCTCTCCTCGATGAATTTTGTCTCTACAAGTCTCCCCGATAACCATTAGACAACAACCTATTGGCAAGAGATCTCCCCGAGTGAAAAGAGTTAGGAATCTTCATAGCAATTGACATGTCTTGCCAATGACTACCATCCACAAGACAGAAGTGAAGTCTCGGCGACTTGAACACTTCAAAGATTTAGAACACTACTGCTAGTCAGTATGACTTCCAGAGAGTCTCACTGAATTTTCTCTTTTAGGAGTTTACATGCCAGTAAGATTGAGGAACGTTTTCTAAAAATATCCCACTTGACGAAGATCTTACTGACACCTCCAAAGCACAACAAAACTACTGAAATTCATGGATAGTAAGGCCCATTGAACTGGCACACCACCTGAACTTGTCTGTGCTCACTGGCTTCATCAATGCATCTGCAACATTTTCCAAAGTATCCACTTTTTCTAAAGAGACCTTTCCATCCTTCACCATATCTCATACAAAATGATACTACACATCAATATGTTTTGTCCTAGCATGGAAAGTAGGATTTTTCACCAAAAAAATAGCGCTCTGACTATCACAGTATATTGTAATTATCCCTGCATCAAACCCAATGTTAGAACACGAACGTTTTAACTAGATTGCTTCTTTATAGGCATGTGTTGTTGCCATGTATTCTACCTCTATAGTGGAAAAAGTGACTACAGCCTACCACTTACTCATCTAGCTAACTGTACCACCATTCATCATGAAAATATATCCACTAGTGGATCTTCTGTTGTCAATGTCCCCTACCCAATCAGAATCCACATAGCCACAAATGTTGAGAGTCCTTTGTGATTCAACCAAATTTCATTGGTAACACAAAGCATATTTTGAAGTTCCCTTTAGATATCTAAGCACCCTTTTCACAACATGCCAATGTGTCCTTCCAGGATTTTCCATATAATGACTAAGTACTCCCATTGCTTGGGCAATGTTTGGCCTTGTACAGACCATTACATACATTAAACTGCCAAATGCACTTGCATAATGAACTCTGGTCATGTCCTCTATCTTAGTAGGAGATTTTGGATAGTCTTGAATAGATAGCTTCGTTCCCTGCAAAATTGGAACAACTAGCTGCACTAGCTACCTGCAATCATTCATACAAAATCTCTCTAGAATAGTATTAATATACTTACTCTGACTGAACCAAAGTTTTCTACTCTTCTTGTCCCTTGTTATTTCCATTCCCAGAATATACCTGGCTGCATCAAGATCTTTCATTTCAAACTTTACAGACAATTGGGATTTTAGATCAGAAATCATTAACTTACTATTGCCTATGAACAACATATCATCAACATAGAGAGCAATAATAAGAATACGATCACTTTTAGCTTTTTAATATACACAATGATCCTCTTTCGATCTTACAAATCCCAATGACAAAACAAACATGTCAAACTTATGGTACCACATTCTAGGAGATTGTTTTAATCCATATAGAATTTTTTTCAACTTGCAAACCAATTTTTCTTTACCTTTTTTCACAAAGTGTTTAGGCTGGGACATATAGATTTCTTCTTCAAGGTCACCATGAAGAAATGTTGTCTTCATGTCCATCTATTCAATCTCTAAGTCATACGCTGCTGCAAGTGACAAAAGAAATCTGATAGACATCACCTTAGCTACAGGAGAAAAAAATTCTCCATAATCAATTCCCTCTACCTGGGAATACCCCTTCGCAACCAACCTTTCCTTATACTTTTCCACACTACCATCCAGACCTATTTTATTTTTAAATACCCATTTAAAGCCAAAAACTTTTCTACCTTCAGACAAGGGCACCAAACTCCAAGTATCATTATTTTCTAATGATTCCATTTCTTCATTCATGGCTTCCAACCAAGAGTCTAAATCAGACATTCTAAATGCCTCTTTCATAGTCCTAGGCTCATCAGTGCTAGAAATTAAAGCATAGGCACACATACAATCTAACAAAGAAAAACCATACCTATCAGGTTGCTTTCTTTCACGTGTTGACCTCCTCACAGGCTAAGGCTGAGGTTGATCTTCTTCTTCAGAACTCTCAGAACTACTTGAGCTCTCCTTAGTTTCAAGTACATTTTGAATTTTCAATTCCTCTTTATCTGGAGTCAGAGGAATTTAAACTACATTCTTTTTATCTTCTGAATTTGTCTCTGACTCCAGATCCAAAGTAGAAGGCTTTAGCTCATGAAAATAAACACTTCTTTTGTATAGAACCTTCTCCATATCAGAATTCCAAAGCTTGTATCCTTTTATGTCAGCACTATAACCAATAAAAATACATTTAACAGCCTTGTTTTCCAATTTAGATCTTTTTTCATTTGGCACATATGCATATGCTCATAGCCAAAGACACAAATGTGTCTCAGAGAGGGCTTCTTTCCAGACCATGCTTCCAAAGGTGTCTTCTCAACAAGAGCGGAATTAGGAGAATGGTTTATTAATTAACATTTTGTTGCAACTGCCTCAGCCCAGAACTTCTCCTCCAAGCCAGCACTACTCAACATACTTTGTGCTCTTTCCATCACTGTCCTATTGAACCTTTTTGCAACTCCATTTTGTTGCGGAGTGTAAGGTTTATTTTTATGTCTTTTAATCCCATGATCTTTACAATACCTCTCAAACTCATCATAACAAAACTCACCACCATTGTGAGTCCTTAAAAATTTTATTTTTCTTCTAGTTTGATTTTCCACAAGGTTTTTAAATTCCTTAAAATGACTCAACACTTCTAATTTAATTTTTAAGAAATAAACAAATGCCCTTCTTGAATAATCATCAATGAACGATACATAAAATCTTGATTTAGACAAAGAAGGAACATTTATTGGACCAAAAACATCAGAATGTATGTAATCAAGTAAATCAGAAGATTTGTAAGGACTAGAGTAAAATGAAACACGGTGTTGTTTACGATATATAAAATGTTCACAAAATTTGAATTTAAGGTTACAATCATCAAGCCCTTCAACCAGGTTTTTATTCTTCAAGGTTTTAAAACCTTTTTCACCAATGTTTCCTAGCCTATAATGCCAGAGCATAGTCTTTTCTCATGGAAGTTTAACTTCCATAGAGTTTGCACTATCAGGAACTTTTTCCTCTTTTTCTCCATGAATAGCTTTTTGTGACTTTACAGAGACACTATTGCATTACACAACATGTGCATCCAGCTTATACAAGGTACCAATTTGAACACCCTTAGCTAGGACCATTGAGCCTCTAGTATCTTGCAGCTATTTCCAGAGAATGTGACTTGGACTCCAATATCATTCATCTTACTAATAGAAATTAAATTTCGAGCTAGACCTGGTTTATGCATTACATCATTGATTCCCTTTACTCTTCCATAAGGGAATTGAATTCTGACTCTTCCATGACCAACTATTTCCAGAGATGAATCACTTTCCAAATACACCCTTCCACCATCATATTTTTCATACTTAGTGAACTAGTCTCTATAGATGTCATGTGGAAAGATGCTCCAGAATCAATCATCCAGACATCATCTGATGCCTGTGTAGCCAAGGCTGCAATGAAAGCATCTACATCACTCTAAGAAGAGTCATTATCAGAAGAATACTTCTTCTTCTTTTTCTCCTCTTTACAATCCTTTCGGACATGACTAAAAATGCCCACAATTCCAGCACTTCACCTTGGAATTCTTACTAGGATACTTTGATCTCCTTTCTAATTTCGATTTGGACTTCTTGTCCTTATTCTTGCCTTTTTCTTTTGATCTACCTCTAACAGCAAGAGCCTCCTTTTCCATCTTAGAATATTTTCTTCTCATCAATTCTAATAACAAAGAAGCAACAACATCTTCCATCTTAAAAGTGGATGGCATACTCCCAATAGCCATCACCAAGTGATTGCAAGAATCTAGAAAAGAACATAATAACAACATACAACGATCTTCTTCATCAATCTTCACACCCACAGATGCTAACTGACCAATCAACATGTTGAAAGCATTCAAATGATTAGCAATAGACGTTCCTTCCTACATTTTCAAAGAGTACAACTTCTTCCTCAAGAACAACTTATTTACCAAGGACTTGCCCTGATAAATAGCTCCCAGTCTTTTCCACAAACAAGATGCAGTCTTTTCTTCATGAACAATCAGAAGAACAAAGTCTACTAAATAAAGCCTTATCAGCCCCTTTGATTTTCTATCTGCAAGGTCCCAATCCTCTTGCTTCATGCCTATAGGCTTCGTTCCAGACACAGCAAGCCAAAGATCACAATCAACCAACAGATCTTCCATTTTAAGTATCCACGACTCAAAATTGCTACCATTGAATTTTTCAATTTCAATCTTTCCTGAAATGCTTGCCATCTTAATCTATAATCTGAATTACCAAACTTCTACATGACTCCCACTAAATAGAATTGACTCAAAAAAACCAACGTACCCACAAGGATAACACAACTGGCCAGGCTCTGATTCCACTTGTAAGGAAAGCTAAGGTGTAGAACAAACTCTCCTAACGTCAAAACCTCAGGGAAGAATGCAGAGGTGACTTTAAATTTTCAACTATAGTTCAATTAAGATACACATGAAAGAAATAATAGAAACAGAGAAATGAACATACACAGATGAACACCAGATTTATGTGGGAAAACCCTTATGAGAGAAAAACCCACCACACCAAGAAAAACCCCTTTGTATTATAGTAAGCAAATTACATACAGAGTACAAGCTTCACTCTCTAATGTCAAATTACAACAAAATAATTTCTTGATCAATCTTGTACAAAACATCCTAGTTACAATGCTCTCTGAATTTAATTCATACACACTAATCACACATCAAACTATTCACCGAACATCTTCCATTTCCCGAGCATAATCATTTTTCCTCACAGTCTATTCATCTCCCTCACAGGAATAGTCGCAACAGTCCAACTGCTAGCATTTCACATTCAACTTCTCTAATTAGTCGAAGACAAACCACGTAGGATAGTCATTCGGTCAAGGCACTCAAACTGTGTCACATGTCGGTGAGACACTAGGTCGTGTCTCCCCGATGCCACAATGTCTGACAATCGTTATTTCCTAGAGTCACCACTATTGGAAAGAGTCATACCGAGTCCAAAATTGTCTTCCAGACTCACTCTATCGCTAAGACATCATATCGATATCCACTATAGAACCATCGGCCAGACCATCGCTATCAGTGAGAGGTCATATTGATCACAAATTCATTCTGTGTAGATCTATCGGCAAGCTAAGTGCTATCGGCAAGAGTTCTCACCGAAAGCACCTTCCTATCAGTGATAGAAACCTTATCGCTAAGAGGTCACACCAATGTTCAACTCATGTAGCTCTATTGGCAAGACCATCACTATCGGTGAGACATCATACCGAGCACAAAACAGTTGGAGAGACCACCGCTATTGCCAAGAGGTTATATCGAATGCACCAGCCTGTCGACAATACCATGTCCATCAGCAAGAGTTCTTACTGAATGCAAACCCGCCAGCCAAGAGTCTCCCCAATGACATACTTGTGAATAACCATTAGTGAGACATACTTTGTCGAGATGAGTTATTCCGAACATTCAAGCCTCTCCATAATGACTTCTGTCGTCACAAGTCTCCCTGATAACCATTAGACACCAACCCGTCGGCAAGAGATCTCCCTGGGTAGAAAGAGTTAGGAATCTTCATAGCGATCGACATGTCTTGCCGACGACTACCATCGGCAAGACAAAAGTGAAGTCTCGGCAACCTAAACAGTTAAAAGATTTAGAACATTGTTGCTAGTCGGTAAGACTTTCAGAGGGTCTCACCAAGTTTTCTCTTTCAAGAGTTTACATGCCAGTAAGATTGAGGCACATTTTCCAACACTCATGACATAAGTGGAGCTTGCTACCTACATGCACTAGCGATGGTGGAGTTGGTTTCCTTGATATGCAAAAGTATAATGGTAAGTGTTTTCCCGTGTGGGTGATTTTGAATTGACAAGCAAACTCTTACATAGATTGCTTGTCTTGTATCAATATGTTTAATGTGGGTTTTTTATCATCTATCATTTACCTCTAATTCCTAAAGTGTTTTTCCAATAGTTCTTTCACAATCTCTATTTTGTCTATTAGCTTAAATTTTAAATTAACAAGCCAGTTGTTACATAGATTACTTGTGTTATATCAATATCTTTTATGATATTCTTTTTTCTAGTTCCCCAAAGAAAATTGTGAATTATGTAACATTTGGCAATCTATGTTATAGTTGGCTTGTCAATTTGATGGCCATTTTTACTATATGACTCCTTAGATTTCAATTGTATTTTTAATATAGGTACATTTAAACTCATATTGTGAAGTTAGATGTACCTTTTTATTTATTGTACACTATTCTATATATTCCATCTATCCATCTTCCTCTAGCCATCTTTAAACCCCATTATGCTAATTCTTTTTCATGATACCTATTTTTTTCAACTTGTCAGACAAAAAAATAAGACTACAATATTAGAGAACTTGTTTGAAAACACCCAATTTTCCCCAACTTTTTTATTGTGTGATATATGATAAGAGTCCATGAGATTTTCCATGGACCTTGCCTACCTTTCTTGTTGGGGGGTTTGGCTAGAGCCTGCAAGGCTTCATGATGCCAATATGGTAGGGAGGAGAACGAGTATGGGTTTAGTGCTTTTTCCTTCCACTGTCATATATTTCTTTCTTGTTATATACATGGACACACAAATTCTCCCATGTACTTATCTACCAAAAACATACTCTATTCTATCCATTGCATTTTTTATTAGACTTCCACAGCTCTCTTTTCAACTTCTCCAATAGATTACTTATTGACAATTCTTTACCTAGATGCCATGTATTCAAAATGTTCCATTTTCTCTCTTTCTATTTACAATAGATAGTGCTAACCTATTTTATTGTATATATATATTATTTCGTTTATAATGTTGCACAAATACAATAGACATTCAACAAAATTAGTGTATTGTAAACTATCTATTTCAAATTCTTTCATGGTCCAACAACTCGATCCAATGTAGCTCGCCCTTGTTAAACATCATCAACGGTGCATGTAAGTATAAAACTTTTCCATTGTCAATAGATAGATTTGGTTAACCAATGGTAAAAATTATTAATTATTTTTAGCTTCACATTATCTATATTAATTTTACCCATATACTTACTCACTTTTTATGCTTTCTTTTTTATTTTGCTTGTCTGTCCACTAACATACCCCTATCTCTTATTTGTAGGAACTAGACTAAAGCATGCAAAAGCATTTGAAAATTAGGATACCTATTTTTTTGAAAGTTACCACAGTAAATAAAGCATAACAATATGAGAGATTATATACGAAAACACCAAATTTTCCCCAACTTTGTTATTGTGTGATGTATGATAAAACTCCATCAAATTTCCCATGGGCACTTCATAATTTTCTTGCTTGTGGGTTTTGCTAGAGTCCATGAGGCTTCATGACGCCAATATGATAGGGAGGATAATAAGCGTGGGTTTTGTGGTTTTACTTTTAACATCATATATTTGTTGTTACATAGATACATGTGTGCACAAATCCTTGTATAAGTGGCTTCAAAAAACATACTCTATAATAACATGTTTCTCATGTCGCCTCAAAACAAGGTGTACCTTCTAATTCAATTATTCTAACAATGAAAAATATGTATATCGTGTTATTGCATTCTTCTTTTAACCCATAAATCACACTCACAATAATTCTTTTATTTCCAAAAGTATGGACTAAATACTACTTATAAGACATTTCCTTTTTGAAAAAGTCGTTAGTGATGACCATCATAACTAATATTCAAATAAAAAATAATCAAAATAAATAACATCAAAGTAATAAATTATCTACTGCCACATAAGCATTGGAAAAAATATGTCATACCTAAAGTAATGGATTGAATTTTTTTAAAGAATAATTTTTTATTGAATATTAGTAATTCAAGGCATGACTAATAACTCTTTAAAAAAGGAGAATCCTATAATGTTCCATAATTTTCATAAATATTATTTAATCCATAACTTCAAGTCTGTCATGTATTTATATGCATATGTATCTTGAGATAATTAAATAATAATCTATAATTGATTGATTAACCTACACAAAAAGGTAAAATATATATGTACATCTAGATCTAGTAAATATAAAACTAAGATAGAGCTAAAATTATATCGTACCTGAAATTTTGGAGAGATTATTATTATTAAAATAATAATTATTTAAAAATTTAAATTTTATTTAATTTTACAACTTTATTTTTTTAAGAAAAAAAATATTAAAATATCATATTCATTGAGAATTATTTTACTATGGATTCCCAATGATCATCTGTCTCTATCTTGTGATACCTAAAATTATTAATTAAAGTGAATTTTAAATAACTATTGTAACTAAAATGATTAAATTTGCATATTAATAAAAATAAAGTTATTGATGATTAATTACATAAAATTAAAATTAATCGATACATTGAAAATAATAAGATTCATTCAACATGACCTATAATTTTATTTTACATTTTCACAACCAATTTTCAACTAATAAATTTTGATGTTGAAATGCAAAGACCAATTTTCAATTTTATGCAAATGGTTCTTAATCCCACATCATAAGAACAAACAAGTGGACTATAATACCAGGTTTATAATCATTTACAATGATCAAATTAAATGAAAACATATAAAATAATCTCTACATCAAAATTAAATGATTTATAATATGTCTAGGTTAGCCTATTCAAATTTAACTTTAATACATATGTATTGATATGCTTATTCTATCCATCTAATTATCCATAATAATATATACATTGATTTTCCAACATCCCCCTTCATTATGATCTACTCCACCTACTTTATCCTACATAAAGTCCAAAATCATAAGATTCGCCTCATACTATGAACTAACCTCACGTTATTTCATATTGCCTTATTAGTGCATTTTCCCTTTCTCACACCAATCAGAAAATTCCAAATATTAATTATTATTTATATCTCCCATTGCATTCCAAAAAAAAGTCTGCTACATACTTCCCATTGAATAGCCATTTGCAGTGCATCCTATCGATTGATTGTCGCATGCCTGTACATGTGACTACTAGTTTTAATACTATATTTACTTTTATTATAATGGGTTCATCCAAAGTTGTATTTTTTTCAATGGTCAACCATCATTCTACCACATTGCATGGATTATTAAAATAATATTTATGTAAGAAACTGCTTGACGTAACTAAAATATATATACTAATTAATAAACATTTTAAATGTACTCATTTAAATTTAAATTTTTTAAACCTAAAATTTGTGAAACAAATAACATAGTAAAGATGTTTAAATATGAGTTATCGAATATGAAAATGAAATTTCATATTGTCAATGTATACATTAATGATTGCATACACATAGGCTAACCTAACCATACTTAGGCATTCATTGTATAGACAGTATGACTCATTGACATTCTTGGATATTTTCTTCATGAACTACGCAGCTAGTTTATAGATTGGAGAGGTATCGATGCACTTCAACACCTCAGGCTTGTATGTTTTCCTTTATATGTATCCCCCTGACTATCTAATATTTTAGATAGACATTATGTAGTTATGTGTTATTGTGCTTGCTTTGAATATCTATGGTTTTTTGGAGTTTGCATGGTATCAGGGTGATGATATGACCATGAATCAACTCTTGAATGTAATGCATATGAATCTCTATGTGTTTGGTTCATTGATGTTGAACTAGACTCCTGCATATTTGAATACTACTCTGGTTGTCATAATAGATGACTATAGGCTTCTTGAAAAGAATACCAAACTCAGAAAGAATGCCTTGAAGCCATATAGCCTTAGTAGTTGAGTTAACAACCCCCTTGAACTCTACCTCTATGGATGATATAGCAATAGCATTTTTCTTCTTGCTAGACCAACTGATAGAACCTAAACCAAGTGAAAAATTGTAACCTAAAGTGGAATCACGATGCTCAGTATCACTAGCCCAATATGAATCTGTATAACCAACCAATTCAAGTGATGAACTAGCTCTATAGTGAATCCCAAACCCAAGAGTACCATGAAGATAGTGAAGGATCCTCTTAGCTGCTTTCCAATGTAGCTCATGAGGTTTTTGTATGAATCTCGAAACCATGCCTACAACATATGCAATTTTTGGCCTGGTGTGAGTCAAGTATGTAAGATTTCCAAGAAGTTGTTGATACAATGTAGCATCAACCAATGGTATAGTATATGAAGTCTCAAGCTTGAATCCAGAAAGAAAAGGAGTTAGAGATGGTTTGCAAGTAGTCATATGAAACTGTGCAAGTAGATCAAGAGTATACTTGGGTTATGCAAGAGTAATCCCTCAAGTTGACTGTGAAATCTCGATTCTAAGAAATTAGTGCAATAAACCCAAGTTTTCCATGTCAAATCTATCATAAAATGATGTCTTCACTACTACAATGGTAGATGAAGTACTCCCAATAATCAAAAGATCGTCAACATATAGAACTAGTATCAAAAGTGAATCATCCTTGCCATAGTAGATACACATTAGGATCATAATGACATCTAGTAAAACTTGAAGATAGGAGGTAGGAGTCCATCTTTGCATACCAAGCTCTAGGAACTTGTTCGAGGCCATAGAGAGATTTCCTAAGTCTACAAAGTAAGGATGAATCCTGAACAAACCCTAGTGGTTGTTCCATGTAGATTTCCTCCTTAAGGTCTTTGTGAAGAAACGCACTCTTCACATCCATCTGATGTACATCCCATCCATGTAATGTGGCTATAGAAAGTGTGAGTCTAATGGAAGTCATCTTAGAAATTGGTGCAAAGGTTTATGTATAGTCAATGCTTGCAACTTGTGAAAAACCTTTGGCTAATAGTCATGCATTGTACTTATCAACTAAACCATCTACTACAAATTTAGTTGGATATATTCACCTACATTGAACTATCTTCCTTCCCTTAGGAAGTGAAGTCAAATCCCAAGTGTGATTTCTAATCAAGGAATCATATTCCTCATACATAGCAATATCCCACTCTGGTATTCATGACGCCTCTCAAAATGTATGTGGATTGGAAAATGAAGCAAAAAAGGTATGTGGCCCCCTTGAAAATATACTTGAATCATTATGTCATGTGTTGAATCCTATACCCCTATATTTTTCCTATGTATAGTGTAAGATGTGGGTGAGTCTGGTGCAAATATATCAACTTCTAGTGCAATCCATAAACTAGATGAAGATGAACCCTCATCACTGTGAGAACTAGAAGAAGAAGATACTACACTAAGAATCTATTGAGAATGATTTGAATCATCAGTATTGTAATAAGGATTTGAAGAGTCCACAATATGTTGAGAAGTGTCAAGTGTAGTTTCAAGAGATGTTTCTTGAAACTTAACGTGCTTCTCTCAATAAACAACTCATGTGTGGTAGGGTGGAGTACAGGCAATATATTTTTACACTATCACGATATCCCACAGAGATGCAAGGTCTATATTGTGGGTCCATATCATTATGTTGTTCTTTTGGAATGTGCACTATTGAGTGAGAGCCAAAAACTTTGAAATGATCAACTATTGGTTTCCATCCTTTCCAAGCTTCAAAGGGAGTGATACCATTTAAGGCTTTATGCGTAACTCTATTTTGTATGTAACATGCATAGTTGATTGCTTCTGCACAATATGATGGTGTGAGGCTCTTAGAGTGAATCATACAATTAGCCATCTTTGTTCAAGATTTGTTTTTTGTTCTACAACACCATTTTATTGTGGGGTGTAAGGAACTATGTGTTGCAGATCTATCCCCTCTGATATACAAAACAACTCAAAATTATTGTTGAAATATTCTCTCCCATTATATGTTAGAAGAACCTTGATGACTTTCCTTGATTTTTTTTCGACAAGAGCTTTGAAATCTTGAAAAGACTCAAACACTTTTGATTTTTTCCTAAGAAAGTAGACCCATGTAAAATTTGAGAAATCATCAATGAAGGTGAGAACATATCTAGCCTTTGTAAAAGATAGATGGCGAAAAGCCCCTGAAACACAACTATGAACAAGCTCTAAAACTTGTGTTTCCCTCCATGATTTACCTTTGTCAATTTTTTATTCTGGATGCTTGCCAAGTGCACAACCCTCACAAATCCCTTTAGAAAATTTAACCTTAGGTAATCCTTTAACCATATTCTAATGACATAGTTGTTCAACATAGTGGTAGTTAAGATGGCCAAACCGCTCATGCCATAGTTTTCTAACTTCATTTGAATGTTTTATTAGTGCTTTTGGAGAAATATATATGGAAAAGTTGGAGAACGTATATAATCTGGATTGGTGATTTTCCTCTCCTATTTCTACCAAATTATTTCTTTGTAATTCTCTTATCTCAACTAAATCTGGAGAGAAGTGTACTCTCATCCCCTTCCCTAAATGAGTTATTTGATACACTAAAAGGAGATTAGTTGAGAGGAAAGGTATACTTAGAACATTTGCAAATATTCATTATTCAAGTTCAACATGCCCTCTCCCTTTTACCAGTGTTGGAGTATCATCACCTAAGGCGATTGTGGACATACTTGATGGTTCTAAGGATGAAAAGACAACCTGTGAAGAACCCATATAGTGTGAAGCACTAGAATCTACAATCCATGATGGAGATAAAGATTCTTTAGCAACTAAGGCTTTTCCCTTTTATTTCTCTTTGTCCTTAGTATTATCTTGATTTGATGAAGATGCCTTGATAGAATCAAGTAGCCCTATATTATTCTTTTTGAGAATTTATTGTAGAACTTCAATTTTTTTCTTCATGCATTGATGATCATCCAAGATTTTAACAAAAGACACATCCAACTCTCTTTTTAACTTGAGAGTCCTTTTTGGAGTTGGCAATTTTGCTTTCTTTCTTAACTTTTGTGTCTTTTCTAGTGTTCTTCTTCTCATCTTTTGAAGTTTGATATGTTTCATTACCTACAAGTAGGGATTGAAGTTTAGTAGACTTCAAAGTACCCATTTGAATTAACTTTTCTTGCTCCCTTGTGAGGTCAGCAATAAAGTTATCCAGTGTGGGAATTGACCATGAGGCTCCAAGAGCCCTTTTAGTAGAGTAGAAAGTTGAAACAAACATAGAAAATTCTACACCTAGATTGGAAAGTACAAAAAGGATTAATTGATCCTCTTTCTTGTTAATTCCACAATCTTTTAAGTGCAACTTCAAGGATTTAAACTAAGTAAAAAATTCCTGTAAAGTTGAGAGATTCCTAGGACTAAGACCTAAGAGTTCATTTTCCAACACATTGCTTCTAAGTTCATCTATTTTCCCAAATAGTTTGTCAAGACCTTCACAAACTTGGTTGGGTGTTTTCAAGTTCTCAACATTGAACAACAAATCAGGAGATAAATTTAGACATATGAAGCCAAATGATTGATCACATTTATTGAGAAACTTTTGTCTTTCTTTAGCTACAATAGGTTTTATCTCTATTTCCATAGTTACCCTATATAAGCCTTTGTTCTTAAGTACAAGAATTACTTTCATTTTCCAATCATGATAATTGAAAGGTGTTAAAGGCATTATAATAACATTAGATTCCACATTACTTTAACTTAGATAGTTTCTTGTAGAAATGCAGAAATGAAGAACTTAAAAATATGTGTAGAAGTGAAAGTAAAACACAATACACACAAACACTTCTTGATGAAGTGTGAAAAAGAACCACACACAACACCCCCCTTGATTATTTGTGTCTCCCCCGAATTTGACACTTTATAGAAGGAGTGCTTGTAACTAACCCAAAAAGGACACAAACAAGAACTTTATAAGATGAGTGTAATTTTGTGCTCCATGGATTCATGGTGAAAAAAGATACACTTTTGCAAAAAAGAACTCATATCTTGAAGTATGGTGCAAAAGTTATTAGAAATTGAAATTTTCACCCTTTACAAAATATTTGACCCTCCTTACAAAAATACAATTTCAGATTTTTGAAAAAAAAAATTGCAGTGCATCAAAAAGTCAGAATGAGGGGGAAAAAAGAAGATATAGAAGCGCTCTTGAAAAAGTGTTGAGATCAACAAATTAGGTCTTCTCCTTTCAAGCACAATCATAGATCGGCGTCTCCAGGTCTTTGCTTCGATTCCTCCAGATTTGTTGGTGTCAAATTTATGCCCTCCCCTGTAGCCTGAAGCTTTGTAAAAGTCAGTTGCGAAGAGAAATTGGAGGGACAGAGGAAAATATTAGCAACAATGGAGTGCAGCAGGGAGGAGGAGCTGCAGGCGGTGGCTTTTGTGGCCTCTCTTACGTGGATACCAGATCAAGCTGAGTGTCGTCGCTTTATGCAGCATCTCTGTAGGCCGAGCAAAGCCAGAGCGAGCTCGTGAAGGGCCCAGACCTTGGTGAGGAGTCTGTCCCAAAGTAGCTCAAGGACGGGCCTCGTCAAGTTCAGTGATATTCTGCACAAAACTTGCTTTCAATATTTCGATCGCCACATGGTATGCAACAGGGGAATCACGCCTTCAGGAAGAGAATACGCCGCCACCAATCAGAGATGTGTACCCTGCAAATGAGTACCATTCACCGCAGAGAATCAACAAAAAAAGCTACAATCTATAGGTCCTGCTCAAATTCTGTTCGGCTATGATACTAAGATCAGAAATTCTGTTCGGTGAAATGACTTTAGATGTCAAACCTTATGTGAACATTTTTATTAAAATTTGAATTTTGATGAATGACATTTTTTATCACATACCATCGGCTTTACAGATTATCCTCAACAAATTGAACTATGAGTACAGAGATCCAACGGCTGCAGAGCAACGAAACCAGAGAACAAAGCATTACTGCTAACCTTAGCACAAACGTACATCTAGAAATCAATTGAAATTTAGCATAAGAGAAGGAGCTTAAGGAGACTTAATAAATCATCTGGCTACATCCTAATAAGAATCTTTGTCATAACCCTGGCTTGTTGAAGTCGTTGCAGATTCCACAGGCACAGGAACGGAACCGAATTGATCAGCAGTTGCTTCTTCATCCGTAATATGAACAACAGCATTGCCATAATCATTGTAACTCGTATCGTATGAAATCCACAGAATCTGATGAGCTGGAAATGGAACTTGGCCTTCCAATATTTGCAGTACCGTTCTAATGCAAAGCCTTTCTTCTGGTCGAGGATGAGAACAAAGCAATCCCAATTTCAGCACTCTTTCCATTTCTTCCACATCATAATCACCATCAAGATTTGGATCGGCTGCGTGCAAGACTTGTCCATTTTGATATAAATCCTTCACCCAATCCACCAAAACAATCTGTTCATTCTCCATGGACAGATCTACGGGCCTCCTGCCACATGCAATTTCCAGTAAAACAACGCAAAAACTGAAAACATCGGAGCTTGAAGTAACTTTCCCTGTATTTGTGACTTCGGGAGCGATATACCCAACTGTCCCCACGACCCGTGTTGTCTGTGGATTTTGCGTGTGACCGTACAAACGAGCAAGCCCGAAGTCTCCAAGTTTTGCATTAAGCTCTGAATCAAGCAACACATTGCTGGATTTGACGTCTCTGTGAACCACTCTGCGTTCCCATTGCTCGTGAAGATATAACAACCCTGCAGCGACGCCCTTCAGAATTGCGTATCTTCGAGCCCAAGACAGAACTTCACTTTTTGCCTCTGGATTTGGGAATATCCATTTATCCAGGCTTCCGTTTGGCATGTAGTCATAAACAATAAACAGCTGTTTGTTTTGCCTGCACCAGCCCCGCAATTGAACAAGGTTTCTGTGCTGGAGACGACCCACGCTTGAGATTTCTGCAATAAATTCCTTCATTCCTTCAGTGGAGTCCTTCGTGATGTATTTCACTGCAACTTCAAGGCCGCTTCGGGAGAGAACGCCCTTGTAAACCCATCCGAAACCCCCGCAGCCCACCAGCTGGTTATTACTGAAGCCTTGCGTGGCAGCTTTGAGCTCTTTGTAGGGAATTCTGTGAGGCCAAAACTCTAACTCCCATTCTTCAATCAACTCCCTGTTTTTAATTTCTTTCAGTTTAAGTAATGCAGTGAAAGTGGCTACAAGGAACACAACATGAGATCCTACAGTCACACCCACCCTGAAGCCTCTGGTTTTAGTTATCTTCTTTTTTTTTTATGAATGAAGGGAGATATGATAGATGTAGAGGCGATGCTTTACCTGTTAAAAGTGCAGACCTAGATGAATAGATTAACACAGAAGAAAAAACAGATGGAACTAAAAAATCTATAATTATACTAATTAAAAAAACCCTTCAGCTCTCTGATCCAACCTTAAATGAAATCTCATAATAAAAATATAAAGCTAATTTCAAAATCTAAACTTTTTGATTTTATGGGTTTTCCCAATCTTCTTTTCTAAACTATTTCAATATTATATTGACATTACCTTCCCTACTGAAGCTCCAGCGGTGAATGTTATGATCTTCCATAGGGTAAGTCCCTGTAGATGCACAAAACCCCACATACACCTCTTCCTTCAAAACTGCAGAAAGATTGAAATTCCTAGCGGATATCAATGGCTGGACAGGCTTCTCCATCCCGACGACTGCAACACTCACATTAAGCCGGTCATCAACATGATCATAATCAATCCAGGCTTGGATATTCTCTCCACTTTTCAGATTTAAATTCTTAAAATGATCTTTGTCAATCCAACAGCCCGCCGGCCGAGATTCGAAGGAGTTAACGCCGTTTTTGTTAACTCCAACATGGTTGTCATCTATATCTCCGAGATCAGGGTCATAAACTGTATCAAATTCGACTGCCAAAAAATGGTTGGATTCGAGACCATTTGTTGTAGGCGTGGTGAGTCCAAGGTACTGGGAATCTATGGCTCCTACAATAGACTTATTGGGAGTCATGATGAAGGCTAAACCATGTCCATGCATGCCCTCAGATGGAGCAGCAATGGAAAAGACAAAGCTAGTGCTGAATGACAAAACTGAATTATTGGCGCCTTTTATTCTGATGGGGTTGGGGTACAGAGCATGACCCATTGAACACCGGGATTGATTGGTTAGGGTGAGCACCCGGTGACAGTCTATTGAAGCATCATTTAACAGTATCATACTCGATTCGTTGAAATCCCTATAGGTGAAAGTCTTGGCGCAGGCCAAGTGTGAGCTAAACAATAGCCATGGCAACACTATGATAAAACAGAAGCGTAGCTGGCAAAAGGTAGTCATTGGCTCTTCTAGGAAAACCAGCACCCTGAAATGCTTGATATAATTATTTCTCATCCATCCTCATATAAAGGGACGGTGTGCATGCACTCTCAGAGCCACAATTAATAGACTCCTTATGCGGTCTGGTTATTTTAGTGTGGTTTAGTGAAAGTGATAGGTGGTAGTTAAAAGATTGTTAATTTGTTGTTAGAGATGATTTTAGAAGATCTTTATTTTATTTTTGTGTAGAGTTGTTTAGTTTGTGTAGGAAGATTATTATTTCAGAGTAATTAAGTTAAATTATTAATTAAATGTAGTAAATAAATTATATTTAATAATAATTATGATATTGTTATGAGGATTCAATTTTATAGTTTTATGAGTCAAATCATTGATTCATTTTTTATGAGTATTGGTTTATAAGAACTCATTTCTCATGATAATGAATGTTCATTTACATTTATTGCATCTAGGTGATGTTCACAAAAGTGAACCATTGGGTCTTTCAAGTAGGTCACCCATCCTAGTACTATTCAACCTCAAGCATGTTTATCTATGGATTTTTAGTTAAGATTAATCCCAATTAACTTGTAACCCTATTTGCCAAACCTTCACCAAGTGTTGTGCCTTATGAACCATTCATTATAGACCCCCTTTAGCTCCTACTTATCATATTTAATAATGATTAAAACTCTTTAAAATATTCAAATAATAAAATAATATAAATTTATTTTTAGAATTTAAAATATACATATTATTATAATTGAAAATTATTTTAAATATTCCAAACTAGAAATATTATCAATTAGAATAGTTTGTTCTAACATTGTGATGAATACATTTATTAAATTGTAATTTATAGAAAATAAAAATAAAATGTAATTGATTTGATAGGACAAATAATATGATGTTTGACTTTAAATTTTTATTGTTTTTTAAATTATAAATTTTATTTTGTTGAACAGATAATGAAATATAAAAAAACCGTTGAAGAAATCTGATAACAAACAGTTAGAATTGGTGATCAAATTTAGTGGAAGAAATCTGTTATGTTTGATTGAGCGAGTTTCTTTTGAATTTCAAATCAAAAACTTGTCTTTATCTGGAGAAGATTATGGAAAGTCCAAAATGACACGGGTGGTTACTCTACAGCTGGCGGAATCTAAAAATTATTATCTTCAATTTAATATTTAAAATTGTTTAAAATTTTAGCTATATTTAAATTATATATGAATCTGTTTGTGGTTTAGTGATAGAAATGTCATCATTATTTGTTTGTATTATGTATATTAATTATTATTATTTTATTTCTTTCTAGTATAACATTATTTATTAAAGATATATAATATTAAATGTTTTTATTGTTTTAGAAACATATAATATTTTTAAAATTTAAAATGTAAAATATTTCAATTTTTTAAATGTTAATTTAGTTATTTATTATTTATTATTTATTATTTATTATTTATTATAAAAATATTAGTATGTCTATTTTATTAAATAATATATAAATAAGTCAAGATATAGCATTTTCAAGGAGTTTTTCTTTTTCTTTGTTTATTTTTAAAGTTATACTATATTATGCTTAATTTTATTGAAAATAAGTTTTCTATACATTTAATTATTTTAAAATTACATTAAAGTAAATATGATTATAATACTATCTAAACATCAAATAATGGAAATTTAATAGAATTTCTATAATTCTTATTATTATACATATCTAATAATTTCCACCCTCCTTATTCCAAAACTTTGACAAAGTTTTCACTACATCCTCAAGTTCTCCATGTTATAAATGTGGAATCATTAACCCAGAGTCTTTAAATTTACATCACAAATTAGATGCAAAGAAGTAACAAGAAAAATGAAGAAGAATAACAAAACAAATGAAAATACATAGATTTACTTGGTAAAACCTTGACAATATGCCAAGGAAACATCCATGGGGCAAGTATGCTCTTACAATTCATAATAATTATGCTTTCAAGAGAAAAAATATTTATAACCTCTTGAGGATAACAACAATCTCTCAACATTAGAATAAAAATTGATTTATTCCTTCAAAGAAAATTGGAAACTTCCTTCTGAAAGCAAAAAACTATTTTTTTTCTAAAATAAGAGAAAGATTGTTTTATTGTTGCCACAATCTTGTTTTTTTGTTTTTCTTGTTGTCACAATCCAACAATATCCACCTTGACAACAATTTACCTAATACTTTCGCAAGCCCATGCATCACCCCTTTTGCAAACCAAGAGAAGACACACTCCAATTCAACTTCTCT
The DNA here is from genome assembly GCA_007258455.2 of Sequoia sempervirens. Classification (NCBI taxonomy): domain Eukaryota; kingdom Viridiplantae; phylum Streptophyta; class Pinopsida; order Cupressales; family Cupressaceae; genus Sequoia; species Sequoia sempervirens. The sequence continues at coordinate 44,733,176 of VDFB02018296.1, forward strand.
ACTAGTACTAGTTTAGTTAACATATCTACCAAATTTTTAGGTGTATGAACCTTTTCAAGGGTTACTCCACCTCCATCAATAACTTATCTTACAAAATGGTACTTAATTTCAATATGCTTGGTCCTTCTGTGATAAGCTGGATTTTTGGCCAAATGGATAGCACTTTGACTATCACAAAATATAAGCACTTTGTCTTGCACTTTTCCAAGCTCACCCAAAAGACCCTTCAACCAAATTGCCTCTTTACATGCATGTGACATAGCCATATATTCTAGCTCAGTTGTGGATAAAGCAACTATTTATTGAAGCTTTGGCATCCAACAAATAGCTCCACCTACAAGAGTAAATACATAACCCAAAGTGGATCTTCTTTTGTCCAAATCACCTACAAAATCTAAATCAACATAACCACATATTGAATCACTACAACCATTATAGGTGATACAATAATCACTTGTGCCTCTAAAATACCGAAGCGCCCATTTCACTACTATAGAATGCTCTTTTCGTAGATTTTCCATGTATCTACTAACAACACCAATTGCATGTGAAATATCTAGTCTTGTACATACCATCGCATACATTAAACTTCCTACTACATTAGCATATGGTACACAGGACATATAATCATTTTCTTCTTTATTACTAGGACATAAACTTGAAGAAAGCTTAAAATGGGAAGTTAAAGGGATATTTACTAGTTTCACATTTTTCATATTGAATCTTATGAGGATTTTCTCCACATATTTCTATTGTGATAACCAAAACTTACCATGTTCCCTGACTCACAGTATTTCAATGCCCAAAATTTGTTTTTCTACTCCTAGATCCTTCATATCAAATGTCCTAGCCAACTGAGCCTTCAACTTATTAATTTCAGCAATGCGTTTTCTTGCTACAAGCATATCATCAACATATAACACTTAGATAATGAATAAACCATTTTCCAAATGTTTAAAGTAAGCACAATGGTCATACTCACTTCTTGTGAAGTTTTGGCTCACCATGAAGGAATCAAACTTGTTATACCATTGTTTGGGTGACTACTTCAGGCCATACAATGACTTCTTAAGTTTGTAAACAAATTTTTGTTGCGATCTTGAACAAACTCTTCTGGTTGCTCCATATATATCTCCTCATCCAAATCTCCATGTAAAAATGTTGTTTTAAAATCTAGTTGTTCCAACTCAAGATCAAGTAATGCAACTAATGCTAAAACAACCCAAATAGAAACAAGCTTAACAACTAGTGAAAAAAATTCATGAAAGTCAATACCTTCCTTCTGAGAATATCATTTTGCTACCAGTCTTGCCTAATACCTTTCAATTTTATCATCAACACCCTTCTTCAGTTTGTAGACCCATTTGCAACCAACAACTTTCCAACCCTTTGGAAGTTCTACCAAGTCCCATGTTTTATTCTTCTCCAAGGCATCGATTTCTTCTTTCATTGACATTTTCCATTTAGCACTTCAGTGCCATTCGTCACTTCCTGATAACAACTTGGTTCCCCATCATTAGAAATCAAAGCAACAAATGAAACAAAATCGTCATACATTTTAGGGGGATTTTTGACTCATCTACATCTCCTTAGAGATGGTTGTGGTATTTCCAAATTTTCCTGTATAATTCCTGCATTCACATCCACATCTTCATCTCCAAAAGCTTCTTCTTGCTCTCTATTTTCTATAGATGGTTGAGTTTCCAACTAAACTTGTTGATATTAAGGTACTTGTTCCTGCTCTAAATCAACTTCTACAACATCTGATGCTATTAGAGAAGATTCATCAAACACTACATCTCTGCTAATGATAATTTTTTGGGGTAGTAGGATCCCACAATGTATATCCCTTAATTCCATCACCACAACCAACAAAAAATGTATTTCTTAGATTTGGGGTTTAATTTAGAACACTGATCCTTTGAAATAAGAGCATATGCATCACAACCAAAAGAATTCAAATTTGAATAATCACATGAATGTCTTGTCCATACCTCTTTAGGAATCTTACAATCTATTGCAACCGATGGTGATTGATTTATCAGATAGCATGTTGTATTAACTGCTTCTACCCACAACTCTTGCTCCAACTTTGCATTACTAAGAATGATACTTGCTCTCTCTAGGAGAGTCTTATTCATGTGTTCAACAACACTATTTTGTTGAGGAGTGTAAACTATGGTTTTATTCCTTTTGATCCCAACATCCTTACAATAATTTTCAAACTCCAATAATGTGAACTCGCCTCCATTATCTATTCTTAAACACTTGATTGATTTGCTAGTACTCTTTTCAACCAAAGTTTTAAACTGCTTGAATACACCAAACACATCATCTTTACTTTTAAGAATATAGACCCACACCTTTCTAGAGTAATCATCTATAGATGTCACAAAATATGAGGCTCCTACAAAAGAAGCTATAGGGGATGGTCCCCAAGCATTTGAATGAATATAGTCTAGAATGTGCCCTTACTTGTATGACTACTTGATTTAAACTTTTGTCTACACTACTTTCCAAAGACACAATGCTTGCAAAAATTCAGATTCAAAGACTTTAAATTTGGAAGTAACTTATGGTTTACTAGTACCTTTAGCCCTTTCTTGCTCATATGACCCAATTGTTGATGCCATAAATGATTAGAACCATTTTTTTCCTTAGATACCACTATTGCTTCATTTATCTCAGTACTCCCATTTAGCCTATAAAGGTTTCCAACTTTTGTAGCCCTCATAACCACTAAAATACCCTTTGACACTTTAAGTATTCCACCTTGACAAGAGAATTTATAACCACTAGAATCCAAACCACCCAAGGAAATTAAATTCTTTTTTAGTTCTAGTACATGTCTTACCTATGTTAATGTCTTTACAACACCATCAAACATCCTAATTATAACACTCCCAATCCCAACAGTCTTACAAGAAGCATTATTTCCCATAGAATAACACCACCATCAATATATTGGTAAGTAGAAAACCAAATCCTATGTGGACACATGTGATCAGAAGTAACAGAATCTAAAATCCATTCATCTTGATATTGTAATATATTACAAATAGATAATACTTCACTAACCATACCTGACCTATCTGAATAGATTTTTCTTCCTTTTTGGATCCATCATCATCCTCTTTCCTCCTCCAACAATCTTTCTTGAGATGTCCTGATTTATTGTAATACCAACATTTTCCCTTACCCTTTCTGCCTTTTTACATAGATCTGGATGTTCCTCTCGAATTCTCCCCCTTTTCTGTGGATCAACCTCTAGCCACCATTGCTTCTGGTGTGGAGGTTTTTGTATTAGACTTCCTATGCACCTCTTCAGAAAACAAAGCTCCCACAACATAATCAAATTCAAGGGTGTCAATTGTGCTAAAGCTAATAGAAGTGACTAAGTGATTCCACGAATCAGGTAATGAACACAACAGAGTAATTGCTTTGTCTTCATCTTTGACTTTTACACCCATACTAGGTAATTGAAAAATAAGAGTATTGAAAACATTTAAATGATCAGCAATTTTTATACCTTCCTTCATTCATAAACTATACAATTTCCTCTTCAAGTAGATCTAGTTTGTCAAGGATTTTGTCATATAAAAACTCTCCATTTTGCTCCATAAGCCTATAGATGTATCCTCTCCGACAATATTAAAAAGAACCTAATCTTGAGTTGTGCTAAGAGCTCTCTTATCTAGATCTTCCCAATCCTCATCAGACATATATGTAGGTTTCTTTGATTTTCCTACCAATTCCTTGTGCAAACCTTTTTGCACTAACAAATCATGCATTTTGAGTTTCCAAAGCTCAAAATTATTCTTTCCATTAAATTTATCCACTTTGAATCTTGTATTTGAAACCTTCGCCGTTTGATGTTGCAGAATCAACAAGAAATTATAACACAGTTGTTGTAAAAAAAAATTGCTCTGATACCACTTGTTATAAATGTAGAAGCATTAACCTAGAGTTATTAAGTTTACAACAAAAATTAGATGCAAAGAAGTAACAAGAAAAATGAAGAAGAATAACAAAAAAAATGAAAATACATAGATTTACTTGGTAAAACCTTGACAATATGCCAAGGAAACATCCATGGGGCAAGTATTGGTAATCTTATTGCTTGGAGGAAAAATAATTACATCTGCAATCTTCATAGCTTCAACATTATTTCTCTTACAATTCATAATAACTATGCTTTCAAGAGAAAAAATATTTATAACCTCTTGAAGATAACAACAGTCTCTCAACATTAGAAGAAAACCTAATTTATTCCTTCAAAGAAAATTGGAAACTTCCTTCCGAAAGAAAAAAACTATTTTTTTTCTAAAATAAGAGAAATATTGTTTTATTGTTTTCACAATCTTTTCTTTTTGTTTTTCTTGTTGTCACAATCCAACACTCCATTCCCTCATTCTAAAAACTCAAACAAACAATACTAAATTCCCTCATTTTTTTTCAATCTTGTTCTTACATTTCTCCATGTAAATTCTCAAAGTATTCTATTTGTATCCTTATCACATAATATTCTAAAAAAATGAAATCTCCATTAGGATTTATTAAAATAGAAGTAAAATCTTCTTTCTTGCATCGAAGGAACTACATATGTGCTACATAGTCAAGACTTAAAATTGGAACACTTGAATTATGTAAGATAATCCCTTTTGCTTTGATATTATGAAAAACTCTTTCAATCATAGAATGTGTGCTTTGGTTTGTTAACATCTTTCATCAAAGATCAACTTATCTAGCATTGAATTAGTTGCAACTTGTAGCTATCTATGAGGAATTTACTATAAAACTCATATGAGTCAAAGATACTCCTAGAAAAACTTGTACCAACAATAGTTTACATTATTTTTGGTAAATAGATATGATTGCACCTAAATTCATTCCTTCACAGTCAATGGCATGTCTTAACCACAACTACTAAGGCTCTCCAATTAATATAATTTTCTTGAACTTAAAAATAATCACTAAAAGTATTTATTATCTTAGGATGACCAAAGTTATCTTGAACAACCAAGAACATGGAGGATAGAATAATAGATTAGAATTACAACAGATCTTGTTTAAAACATATTCCTTTTGTCTTGGACACATCTATAAGTTGTTTAAACAAGAATATCCTACATATAAGGGTTAATAATTCTTTGATGTATGTATGCCACTACCAATTATTTTTTGAATATGGTCTACTAAAAAATCATTTGGATTTGAGAAATGTCACAAAAAATAACAAATTTGATCAAATTATTTGATCTGAGGACCTCTATTTGTAGCCACTCTATTGCTACACTTGGATTCTTCTTTCCATTCTTCTTCTTGTATGCTATAAAAATAGAAGGTTGTGAGAAGAAAGAAAAATTAGTGGGAGCAGGAGCCACTATCAATTTCTTCTTCATTAATAAAAGAAATTAAAAAATTAAGCCTCTTCTTAATGTGCACTCATAGTTACATGTATAGTTAAACAAATCTGCATAAACCATATTTAACACATGGATTCTCCAGAAGGTCGGTTAACAAATTCAATGTATGTGTGTATGTGACAACATATCAAGTCAAGCTCAATCAATGTAGCATATTTATTGAATGTCTGACATGTAGTTGACTTTGAAGAGTACTCTTTGATGCATAGTACTATAGTTCATTGCATTGATTAAGTGATAAATGTGCATACTCAATGGAAAAATATTGGCCTATCTCATGATAAATGAATACACCAGTTGGAAAGTAGAGGATATCATCAAGCAACAATGCTTATTGAAGGGTATTTTTTTTATATGCACCCCTTTTATCTTATAAATTTCCCAAAATTGGTTAAATCAAAGGAAAATGTCTAAGAGGCAGAAATAAAGAGTTTAGAAGTAACAAAGGTGCAAGTACTTTGAATGTATCTGGTGAAAGAGTCAGGCTATTTGAGTGACTACTCAACACTTAAGCCTTCACCTACTTAATGTAGAATTTTTGGTATTATCTACAATTAAGAAGACCTAAATGTTGAGTAATTGCTCATATAGCTTGAAACTTTCACCAGATACATGCAAAATAGTTACACCTTTGTTTGGACTTGCCATTCACCTATCTAATATGGAATCATCAATAATGTTAAAAATAAAGAAAGTCTGCTGAGTAATTTGTCATATAGCCTAGCTCATGTGAGTGCAAGATCTCTTTGATGACCCTTGAGATTTTGTATATAGGTTCTATAAGAGAGGGGGACCACCACATGCAAGGGCCCAAGTCACAAAGGGCCAAGATGCAGAAGGTTTCCCTAACTTACCTCAACTTTAATGTGATGTTGGGAAATGCAAGAAAAGAATGATGAGAACTATGAAGTTTTTCAATCACCCTATAGACTCGAAATGTAGGATGGGCTAGGCAAGCTAGTTTTGAGGTTCAACACTACACCTCAGGAAGCTCTCTTCCCGAGGATGGAAGCGTGATCCTAGGATGACAGCGTGGTGCATTGATGTCTCTCAAGTGTGCTGGTGTTTGTATGACTAGACAACTAAAGTGACATGGTCACACCTAGGAAAACAAGATAATGTCCCAACTAACTACTACTAAAAGGCCAAAATAACATGATTAAATAAACAAAATACTCCCTAATGTGATAAAGTAAAAAAGAAAGAATTAGGGTGGCAAGGATGATCTCACAAAGAAACTTTTTTGCCAACTACCTCCTTGATAGCACGTTCACCTCACACAAAGAGGAGGAAAATTTTTGGGTGACTATATAGGGGCCTACCGAGCAGTCAAACCCCCATTTAGTTTTTTCCAACTCCACAAATAGTTAAGTGAGATAGAGAAAATAACGTAACAAAGAACACTAAAGCACCCCAAAATAGTAAATGTGTGTACTCTACCAAGTAATAGAGGAGAGTAATGGGAAGCTTACCACCTCCACCAAAAGCACTCAAGGTTGATGTGGGAGAGAATAAGAGTACTCAATATTTTCATGCAATGGTTTGGTCCCAAACTTTCTCTACTAAAGTGATGGAGTGAAGTTGTTGCAATGGAGTGCAAGAGTACTGCTAAAATGCTTGAGAATGCTAGAAGTGAGTGCAAGAGATTGAAGAAGATTGCTTGAAGGTATGTAAAAGAAGTTTTGAAGCATGTAGGAGGAGGGAATTTGAAGAGGAGATGAATAAAATGACCATATTTGGTTCAGTCAGCCAAAGAGGGAATTACAACTTGACCACCGATGAGAAGTGTGATAGCTCAACAAGTTCACTTGCAAGAATCTACTAGGTATGTAAGCACACTACACAGATGTCTACGTGCCACATGGGCCTCCTCAATAGAAATTCCCCCACCAACACTCAAAATAGGCACTAAGTGGGATGAAAGATGTGGGATTAGGTGTAATTAAACCTCCAAACTTGGTTTTCTAAGGTGGAAAAAGGGGAATTTTCTTAAGGGGTGAAAATTCACTCTTATACATTTTTCCCCCACTTTAGTGAACATGAGTACTAATGAGTACTTCAGTAAAGTAGATCAAGGAAGGAATAAGGTTAGAAATGTATACCTAGACATCAAGGAAGAAAACCACGATCTAACGAACCTGAAGGTATAGGAAAATCAAAGGACTTCATAGCTTCTCAGAACTATGAAGTTGAAGAAAGAAAGCATCTTGCAGACTTGCAGACCTATAAGGAGGCAACCCCCTAGATCTCTCACATGAAGGAATCCCTTCAAATTAAATGTTTTACAAGCCTACAAACTTGCAAGGAAGGTATCCCCCAAGAACTCTCACATGGAGGATACCCGAGAAGCATCCCCAAAGATCTCTCACATGGAGGAAGCCAGGAAAGCGCCCTATAGACCTGTAGACTTGTAGGGAAGGTACCCTATAGACTCACAGACCTATAGGGAAGGTAACCCCCAAGATCTCTCACATGGAGGATACCTAAGGAAGAACCCTACAAAACCGTGGACCTATAGGTAAGGTAACCCCCAAGATCTCAAACATGGAGGAAACCTAAGAAAGTGCCCTATAGACTTGTAGACTTGTAGTGGAGCCACCCCCAACATCTCTTGCATGGAGGAAGCTCAAGAAAGTGATCTACAAACCCACAAACCTGTAGGGGAGCCACCCGCAAGATCTCTTGCATGAGGGAAGCTTAAAGGAAGCACCCTATAGGCTCTTAGACTTGTAGGGAGGTATCCCCCAAGATCTCTCACACAGAGGAAACCTAAGAAAGAGGCCTCCATAAAGTTAGGAAGTGCCCATGTAGGAAAGTAAGCATAAATTCATCCAAACCATCAATAATTTGGAAGACTTTCAAAGGGGTCCCTTGGGAACCTGTCATGAAGAGGGGGTCCACTCAAGGGACGCACAGTTTGAAAGTAGATTTTCTCTTTTTCTCAAATTGATCCATCATCAAGGGATCCTTTTAAAATATGTTCACTTCATTAAGGAATTCAAAAGGAAGAATATGCCCCCACATGTGGGGAAGATTAGTGATACTCCTCATTCAAAGGAAGGGTTTCAAGTGCTTTGTTAACAAACCCATGATGAAGGAAACATGTTTCATTAGGGCTCCAAGTTGGGAATGCAATTCTGAAGAAATGTTTGTGCATATTTTTGAGAAAATATTCATTTCCAATTAATGCATTATTTGAAAATCAAAATGGTGAAGAAAGGAATTGTCACACATGAGAGGGACAACTCAAGCAAAGAAGAGAGAAAGATAAAGAGAAAGCAAAGGAGAAAACACAAATAAAGGGAATAGGGGGATCTAGTTTAGCGGGGTCAAATCTATCCATGCTCATATAAATAATAGGTAACCATGGTGCAAGGTGAAATATCATCAATCCACAACTAGATTAGGAAAAATGCATGAAAAAAATGTAAAAATTAAAAATTGGGTCAACATGGAAGGAAAGCCTAAATGCCCCCAACGCTTTGCATCGTCCCCAATTTATTGAAATTCAAGCAAAAACATGGAAGAATGATGACACAAAAACCATACCCATATCCAAGTGCCAACAAGGGTGGCAATGGTCATCTAGGCACACATAGCACGATCCCAAGGGAACACATCACAAAACAAACACACACACAAGATCAAGAAGAGGCCTCCTCCTAACATTGATCAACCAAGAGGTCGTCCACTACCCACTCTAGATCATTGTAGGGGGAAGGAGGAAAAATCTACAGTGATGGGATGTTAAGAGGATGAGCATTCGGCCCTCCCACAAAAAGGCCTAAGGAAGGAGGCCCCACAAGGTCTTCTCCACTGAGCTCTTGTGGAGCTAGAGTCAATGATTTCATAAAGATCACTGACAAGGCCAAAACTTAATCTACAGAGTTAAACATGCACCCCACAAGAGAGTCAATTTTAACTTTAATCGACAAGGTAGGGAGTGCCTGAGATTCACCACTAGGATCACTAAATGACTCGGGAGTGGTGATGAACTCAAGGGAAGCCATGATTGGTTTCGTCACTATGACAAAAAAAGTTAGCATGGGACTACCTTGTGAAGAAGGTGGGATCCTCTTATGCCCTTTACTTCTAGAAGACCACACTCCACCTTTTGCTTCATTGGAGGAGATGAACTCCCCATAGAAAAGGCTAGAGGTGTGAAGGAAGAGGAGGAAAGACCCATAGTGGATCCAACTGAGGTATTAATCATATCCACAAGCTTTGGGAAATGCTAGATATCTAAAATGGACATCAGTAAAGGTGGCTCCACCGAAGCAGTGATGAAAACCTATATCCCCTTGGGGTTAGGCACATTCGTACTCATAGCAGAAGCCAGAAGTAGAAGGAAGGGAAGAGGAAGACACTACAAGAGGCCTTGAAGCAGGGGCAGTCATCTCTTCCTCCTTCCTTTGTGATGTGGCCTGCTCAGCCAAGAGATCCTTTCACCAATGCTTGTGCTCAAATGCAACGCGGTTTCTATGACTCTTTGAGTTGGAGGCTATAGGCTACAAAGGAGTTGAAGGCTCCTGCTCAACCATAGGAATGTTCACTATGGTCGTCTTTGACAAAGGAACACATTCCTAGACAGGAGCAAGAGGAAAATGTTGAGGATCAGTGGGGGGAGTCAACTCAAGAGCCTTGGTAGTGGGCCTCTTCCCATTCAATGCCTTAAGAGAAGGAATGGTAGGAGGCCATGGAGGTCAAGACAAAGAGGACTCTCCATGAGAGACCTTCTTCCCATTATACTGAATAGGTCTAGGCTGCACTGGCAGAACAAGAAGTTCAAATGCAGGACACTTAGGCTTTTTCCAAGTGAACACCATAGGGTTCTCCCAAAATACAAAACAAAATTTGATGGCACCACAATAGAGCAAGAAGAAGCAACAAACTAACTAGCAGAGAAAGAAGGAGGATCTTGGGACCACTTCTCTTGTTCCTTCCTCCATGCCTTAGTGGCATTGTTGTCAGCTTTTAAGCAAGCCCTATGTGAAATAACATAAGGCAAGGGAGGGTATCTCACTTTCGGCCTCAAGTTCCCTTTCTTATAATTCTGATATGTTCAGTGCAAAATATTTTTCCTAGGTGGAAGAGGACCAATAGGCCCAGGCCAAGAGTAGTCCAAGGAGTAGCTACTGTGAGCATTCAGTGTTTTAGAATTGGTGTCATGAATTACATGCATGGAACCCCCATGGATATATTTTAAATATTTATGCATGACCAAGGGTACCATGTTCATAGCCACCAACCAAGGGATACACAACTTCACTCTAAAGAGATCAAACATAGGAATAATATCAAATAGGAGTTTCATAGATTTAGGTCCAACTAAGATTGACAAAACAATACTACCCAAAGGGGGCATGGAAAGCCCATCATACGTGTGGATGGTACTCACAGGTGCATCATACCCATCTTTATGTAAGAAGTTAATCAACATAATCTCTTAGGTTATTATTTTTACTTGTGATGTCATGTCAATGAGAACACCTACTATGATGTTTTTTTTTATCCACATAGGAATATAGAGAGGAGATGGTTCCCTATTAAAACCCATCAGTAGGTCTTGTGAAGTGAATGTTATACCAGTACCACTATCCATAGGTTGCACAGAGGGGATAGGTTGATGCAGGAAGGAGACCATTACATACAATAGATGATACTTCCATAGAGTCCCTAAAGATTAAAGGAAAAGATAGTGACCCAATTAAGGTTTCATTATGCAACACCTTTGGAACCTTCCAACTATGCCAACTAGAGGTCATAGGTTGGGTTGTAAGGCGACAACCTCACAACACTCACACCTAAAACACTCCTAGAGTAAGAGGAAAGGAACTATTAGTATCACAAAAAAAAAATGGTTCACGTCAAGCTCACCAAAAATGTAAGAGAGGGTGACCACCATGTGCAAGGCCTCAGGTCACGGAGGGCCAAGATGCAGAAGGTTACCCTAACTTACCTTAGCTTTAATGTGATGTTAGGAAATGTAGGACGAGAATGATGAGAACTATGAAGTCCTTCAATCACCTTATAGACTCAAAATGCAGGATAGGGCTAGGCGAGCCAGTTTTGAGATTCAACACTACACCTCAGGAAGCTCTTTTCCAAAGGACAGAAGCGTGATCCTGGGATGACAACACGACATGCTGACGTCTCTCAAGTGTGGTAGCATTTGTACAATGAGACAACTAAAGAGAAAAGGTCAAACCTAGGAAAACAAGCTAACGACCCAGCTAACTACTACTAAAGGCCAAAAATAGTGTGATTAAGTAAAAAAAATACTCCCTAATGTGTTAAAGTAAAAATTCAAGAGTTAGGGTGGCAAGGATGATCTCACTATGAAACTCATTCTTCAACTAGCTCCTTGAAAGCACGTTCACCTACACACAAAGAAGAGGAAAAATTTCGGGTGGCTATATAGGGGCTTGCCTCAGTCAAACCCCTATTTAGGGGTTTCCACCTCCGTGGACAACCAAGAAAGCAAGATAAATAAAACAACGTAACAAAGAACACTAAAGCACCACAAAATAGTAAATGTGCTTACTCAACCAAGTAATAGAGGAGAGGAATGGGAAGATTACCACCTCCACCAAAAGCACTCAAGGCTGATGGGGGAGAGAATGAGAGTACTCAAGCCTCTGTTGAAATGGTGTGGTCCCAAACTTTCTCTACTAAAGTGATGGAGTGAAGTTTTTGTTGCAATGGAGTGAAAGAATGATGCTAGAATGCTTGAGAATGCTAGAAGTGAGTGCAAAAGAGTGAAGAATATTTCTTGAAGGTATGCAAAAGAAGTTTTGAAGCATGTAGGAGGAGGGAATTTGAAGAGGAGATGAAGAAAACATCCATATTCGGGTCGGTTGGCCAAAGAGGGTGTTACAACTTGACCACAAATGAGAAGTGTAACACCTCTATAGGTTCAGCTGTAGGAATATGTCAAGGATGTAAGCACACTGCACAAGTGTCCTTGAGATAAATTCCCCCACTGACACCCAAAATAGGCACCAAGTGGGATGAAATCAATGGGCTTAGGTGTAATTAAGCCTCCATACTTGGTTTCCTATGGTGGAAAAGGAAAGAGGGGAATTATAATAAGGGGTGCAAATTCACTCTTAGACAAGTTCTACTCCTAAACTCTCCATGATACCAACCTTCCAAACATTATAGAAAGCAAGATAATTGGTGTGAATGGTGGATCTAGACTTGCACAAACATGAGAAAACAACACAATATTAGTCACTCATGCAAAATCAAAACCATCATTCCCCATAAGATTCATTTGAAACATGAAGAACAAGAAATAATGTAAAGAACACAAATGAAAGCAAACTAAATCTTAATCAAATGCTCAAACTCCCAATCCCATGGGGGAATTGGTGCTATTTTGATGTGGAAAATAGCCCTTACCCAATTCCTTGCAAGCTTCATGATGATTAATGGTGCTCCTTGATAAAATTTTCCATAACCTAGCTATGAAATTGATGAAAACTATGAAAATGGATGATAATAGATGAAATTGCTCAAAACGTGAAGATAATGACTTTCCCTAAGTTGTGGATGAACTTTTCGATCCCAAATTAGTAAAAGTTCCTTCTATTTATAGAAGAGAAGGATGGAGGAATGATCCAAAAGGATGAATGTGGGACAAAACATCAACAAATAACAAAATGCCACTTGTCAACATTTGAATGGAGAGGAGTGGAGCACATTTGGATGAATGTGCACATTAATGCTATTAGGTGGGTATTTGAAATTACAGAAGTGACATGTTGGAGGGAGATGAAAGAAGACTAAAATGCCACTTGGCTCAAGAAAAATGATGTATGTAAGAGGCCTTTAATGCCTTGTTGGATGGACAAGTCCTTTTGGGAGGGAGAATTTAAATTTGAAGAATATTCCAACTTGATTCCTTTTTGAATGAAAATGGATGAATTTATAAATCAATTTAGTTGATTTACTTGCACAAGTTGCAAAATCTAGAGGATTTGATGGATTAGAGTTAGAGTTAATTAGGATTTAATTAACTTAGATGGAGATTAGCTTGTTTGACATTTGACTTAGACTTGTGGGTTTATTTAAATCAAAATGAGAGGAATAATGAATTTCGAATTAATTAAATAAAGTTTAATTTATATAATTAAAGAGGATGGTGTCAGATTTAAATCAAATAAATAGTTTTTATTTAATTTAAAGGAGATGACTTTAGAACTTAATTAAATAAAATGAATTATTTAATTAAAAGAGGGACATTAGGATTAATTAAATAAAGTTATTTATTTAATTACTAGAAGATGATAATTTAATCAAATAGAGGGATTTATTTAATTAAAAGATGAAATACAATGAATTTAATCAAATAAAGATTATTCGATTAAATTGTTAGTAAAGGAGATTATTTAGGAAAAACCGGTGTTAGTAAATTAGGATTAGGTGCAAATGATCAATTAGTATATTTTACATGTCTACATTTTTCCCCTCTTTGAAGAAATGTGCATGCAACGTTAGTTCAAAGAATAAAATTTCTGAGATCACAATTAAAAAAAATTCATTTTTTCTAGACGCCCCACTAATGCCCCAATAAAAGAATTATGCTGGTATACTACCCCCTCGAGAGGTTGGGTAAAAATTTATATTTAAGGGTTCATCTCACAACAAAGAGGTTCAAGAGGGTGATCCCACAATAATGGGTTACAATTTTTGGCCAAACTGTGACATTAAAATCAGGATTTTTCATCCAGACATTCACTTTCTTACACCTATAGCATTTAAATATTAAGGTTTTGAAGATGAATCAAACTAGTTATTTGTTAGATATTTTTGTAGATTCTAATTATATTTTGATTGTAAAAAAATTAAAAAATCCAAGGGGGTTTGATCTAAGGGGGTTTGATCAATCCTTCTTTAATTAAAATAATTTAAATGGAACCTTTAAAGTCATAAATCATTGTATTTTCTAAAAATATGTGATTTCAGGCAAAAATCAGGATGTCCCAAAAAGTGTAACCCATTATTGTGGCAGCACCCAAGATCAGTTTAGCTTGAATGAGGACTAGAAAGCTTGCATATTTGATGTAGATAGATTTGATGATGTAGACAATTCATCGGCCATGGGTAGCCTCACATATATTTTGATATATTACACATACTTGATACTTGGATAGAAATTTTAGTAAAGATAGAAGAATAAGAACAATAAGATGGATGACAAGAGGATCCAACAAGTCCATGAATTGACAAGGCGTTATTAGAAATGATGATGATAATGATGATGGTAATGCTTATCAAGAATTGGGATTTTAAAAGGGCTTACTTACCTTATGCTTGATAACACACATAGATACAATGCATCAAGGTATAAAGAACCAGGATGGCGTTGTACCTAGTGTGATGGACTTTGACTTGACAATCAGATAGGAGTATCCTTGTTCACACTTGACATACAGAAACCTTGCTAAGATGTACTTTATAAGTTTCAAACATCTCAGACAAAAACATGGAAAGATATAACCTATCAATGCAATAGTCAACAAGTTGCCCAAAACACCTTCCATACATACCTAACAAAGCAAGTATTTTCCAAGTTATATTACAAGAACATCCAACAAGCACAATAGACAAAAGATAATGATCGTTGCCCCGTTCTTTTCTCTCTAAATCATTTTGATTAGACATCATCGATATGTCATTAGAATGAATGTAGTAAGATAAATAAAAAGAAAAGATCAAGTACACAAACAAGTAAATGTTCTTCATACATCTAGCCAAAGGGATGTGTTTTGGGGATAAGAATTTGAAGTGATTTTCTAAAAGATAATGCCCATTGTAGGAAGGATGCATCCTAGGACATGTTAGTGGATGGTGACAAGTTGATAG
This sequence comes from Sequoia sempervirens, assembly GCA_007258455.2. NCBI lineage: Eukaryota > Viridiplantae > Streptophyta > Pinopsida > Cupressales > Cupressaceae > Sequoia > Sequoia sempervirens. The sequence goes on from VDFB02018296.1 coordinate 44,748,472, forward strand.
GTTGTTTGAAAGGTTGTTGATATAAGGTCAATTGATATGTTTGCAAATGATCAAGAGTTTGATTTTGCGTTTAAAAGTTTGTTGTTTCCATTTCGATTTTGTGTTTGAAAATTTTCTTTTTCTTATTGTTGTGATTGTTTCTATTTGTATTTCCAAAGGGTGAGGATGATGATTGATTTATTATGGATGATTGATTATCGTGGGTGAAGCAAAATGAGATAGATGGAGTTTTCAAATATTTGGATGTTTTTGATGTTTTGAAATGTTTTGAGGTTGTTTTTTGTATTTTCAAAATGTTTTACAAATATTTTGATTTTCAAATTTTCCAATGTTTTTGTGTTTTCTGAGATTTATGATTTTTTTTGGATTTTGTGTCTTGGGGGCTGATCAAAGATTAGCCTTTCCTACGTTTAAGCTCAAAAATGACATAGTTTAGATAACATTTTTTTGACATTTTTTTGCTTTTATGAATGTTTTGGGATTTTGATATGTTTTGGATGTTTTTGAATTTTCTTGGTTTTTGAATGGTTTGGTTTTTTTTAATTTTTTGAATGTTTTTGGATTTTTCACATGATTTTGATGATTTGGATATGGATATGTGTGATGATATCAATGCTCTAATTTGGGATTTCACTGAAACCCAAGCTAGGGTTGATTGATCTAATTGATGGATTGATGATGATAACATTGTCGAGGATACAGAACAATGCAAGGATAGTGTTAAGAAACACAAGGATTGGGAAGGATATCCTGAGATGATGATGAATTGATGATGATGATAACATTGTTGAGGATACACAACAATGCAAGGATAATGTTAAGCAATACAATTATTGGGAAGGATATCTCCAGATGATGATGGATTTGATTTGATTTTGGAACAAATTTGTTTTGAATGATTTGATGTGACGTTGAAGCATGTGTTATATGTGACTAATATTGATTATTTGGATTGATGTTTGATGAAAGATAAAGCTTGATAAGGAACATCTTCCTGTCAAAATATGGCATGGACTAGCGATTTGGAATTTTTGCTCACAAGTGCTTTGACCAATTTTATTTTATGTTTGCTAATGTTAAGATCACCACATAAGTTGGAAGATATAGATCAAGATTTATTTCTGAAGCAAGATGTAAATATCTACCCCCAATGTCTAGCAATGTTTGAAATTTTCATGGGTAGATGCTTGGATAAATGCATGCATGGATGGATATAGATTATCTTGCAATAAGATAAGGTGTTCAAATAAAGAATGATCATTTGGATAGTACTTTATGGCTTAGATAATGTTGGGTAGGATAGGATCAATGAAAATGACCCATGTCAAGATGTCTACAATAAGCAAGTGTAAAGTGTGCACCAAACTTTATCAAGACCAAGATAATGTAGATATATTGCAATGGGTTGGATAAATGGTTCGTGGATGAATCAATTTATTATGTATGTAAAATGGATGGAATGCTAGATTTATTATGGATGAGATAAGATGCTTTCACCTGAACCAACCCACGTAGATGCTCAATTCTACACATGACGCATGTTTGCCAGGTTTTCATCATGGTTCCTGTCCAAAGCGCCACCATGGTGGTTTTCACTAGAGGATGATTTTTATCTTTACTATTTTCAATCCTTCTTTTTGATTTATTTTTATTTTTATTATTTTTTGACTTTTTTTGTATTTCTCTGTGAAAGATTTTTAAGCTCATGTTGAACCACCTAGTGGTGTTGATGTAGATGCTTCTATCATAATGTGTCATTGATATCCTACCTGAAGAAGTTGTTTTTCCAAGATACATGCACTTGAATACAACTTCTGAGATTACTAACCTACTTTGTTGATACTGGAGTTGACTTTTTCTTTATGTGCACATCATGATAGAGTGCCTTCAGAATCCTTATGATGAAGGGTGGTTTCCAATTCATGGTCAATGTGAGAATTGGATATGATGTGTGGAATGATGGATTGGTTGATAGTTTGGAACCTTTGACTCTCCAAACTTGGGAAGATAAGCAATGATGGGTGGATACAGAAATGTGCATGGAATTAGGACCAACTGCTTGATATACTTTTTACATCACTTGGGAAGCCTAATTTTTCCTTTGCGGAGATCTTTTCTAGATACTTTTCCCTTTTTTATTTTTCCCTATAGTTTCTTTGACTAATGGAGTTTGATAGGGATAATCTTTCTTTGTATTTTTTAGGTATTCATGTGTATTTGATTTGTCCATTATACTTCTTGGCTTCTTTTCCTTTGATAATGTTCTTTGTGCATTGATTCAAATTTTTCTTTTGATGTTGGTCCCAATTCGTGGACGGGGTGATGGGTGAATGAAGATTCATGACATGGCTGGTTGTAGTATTGGCATTGGTTTTACCATCAGGATTCTTTGTTCTCCCTATGTTGACATTTGCTTAAGACAAAGTTGCCCACAGTATTGTGGAAGTAGTACTTTCTTGCTTTGATTTTTCCTATTTTGAGATGTCTTGCATAGGAAGCATTCTCTAACGCATGACTACTGTAGATGATGTTATTTCAATTTGTTGTTCTACTGACTCTAGAATATCCTATTCTATCTAACCTATTTCTTTGAGTGGATAATGTTGGATATCTTCATACATGATGTCCCCAATTTGAATGTGGGATATATTTGATCCCAATGTTGACGACTCAGTTTGACTATAGGAATCAATATCCTACTCTTTTTGTGTAATAATGTTAGGAGTTTGGAATCTAGTTTTGAATGAAGATCATCTATGTGTCCATCCAAAGAAATCATCTCATGGGTAGATGGAGGAGTATGTGCTATATGGATATGATAATCATTTGCAACATCTTATATAGATAGGAGAGTGTCCATTAGATCATTGGAGAATCTTGGAGATACAAATTCTTGATCTTGATTAATTTTGGAAATGTTTTTGACATGCTTTGGATCCAGTTTTTGACATGGGTCAATTTCAAAGGATGGATTGCTTATAAAGGGTTCTTGGATATCTTCATTAAGCATGGGAAGTGGCTCAATATCCTCTTGATCTTTGAGTTGATGATTTCTTCAATATCTGTAACCATGAGGTCGAAGGATGTCAATATGTCTTGGAAAGGACCATTGCTAGAATTTGGTGAAAGATGTTGATTATGCTTTGGAATGAATTCTTGATATATTTCCTCGAATTCATTGGATGATATAGACGTATTGTCAAAATGATCATTGGTGGAAGGATTGCTGATTATAGGATCAAATAATGTTGACACTCCTTGAAATAGATCATTGTTGGATATTGTTGAGGAGTTTTTATCATGATCAAAATGTGACTCTTGATGTATGTTGAGTTGATCTTTGGATGACGTAGAGACATCTTCAAGGGGATCGTTGATGGATAGATCTTGATCATTGTTTTCAACAATTGTAGTGGGGAGATTTTCAATGCTATCACTAGTGGTTGAGTCTTCATCATTGTCCTTAATAGTTATTATTTTTTTATCAATAAGGTCTTGGATGAGATTTTTGAGTCAAATACAATTTGATGTTGTGTGTTCCTTTATTTTGTGAAAACCACAAAGGTGCTTCTCATTATACCCTAGTGGTTTAACTTGAGGGTCTTGATAATTCTCATAGATGGGGATTTTGATGAGATTTTCTTGTACCAATTATTGCATGACCGATTCGATTGGTTCCCCAAGCGGTGTGTATTTTCTTTTGTTACCTTGTGAGATTTGTACTTTAAATTGACCTTGTGGTGATTGATTTTGGAGATGTGGTGATTGATCTTTAAGATGTGGTGATTGATCTTTGAGATGTGGAGGTTGGATTTGTTGTTGATGTTTGATGAGCCAAAAATGTGCTCATAGTTTGGATATTATGATGAACTTTTAATGCCTTTACTTTTTTTATTCATGGTTGTTAAAAACTATTTTGAAACCTTTTATGGGGATATCTTGTAGCAAAACACTTTCATGTTCCTGCAGCTTATTGCATTGTCTTGACTACATTTATTACCTCATTGACTCCCTAAATGACTGGTATATCGCATGTAGTTTTTGAATGATGAAATAGATTTAAATATGTGATTAATGAATGGATATTGTGTATGTGCCATATGCCTTTTCTTTTGCATTTGTTACCTTGTGTTTTGCAGGTTGTTGAAGAAATTATGATCGAGTCAAGCACAACCTATCTCGGCCTTGCAGTAAAGTCTATTTCCTGCACGACTTCGAGGAAGCTTTGGCGAAGACTCTTTGACCGAAACTGTTGGGAAAGATTTTTAATGACAGTCAATCTAGAAAGAGTGGAGCGCTAGATTCACTCTGGATCAGGTTGAACGGATGAATTCATTTATGAAGTTTGTTCCTTGATTCTGGGATATACTTTACTTCCACGTCTTTCTTTGATAGGTTTAGTTAGTTAGTTGTTCTCCTAATTTTAAATAAGGTACTCCTCCTACGCAAGTGAGGAAGGAGATGATAGTTAATAATAAGATAGAAGCATAGTGATAGAGATATAGTAGATATCATGTAAGAACGAAAAGCAAAATCTGTATGACAAGAGACAGAGTTTGTTGTTAGTTTCCATATCAACAAAGCAATGTATACCATTCTATTTTCATGAATAAAGTTTGATGAAGTTCTGAGTTAAGCACTTGTGTAACCAGTAGATGCTTGCTAAAGGGACCCACTTAGTAAGTATCTGTAGCTAGTTAGTTAGCTGTTATTTTTTGTTGATCATTAGTTAGCTTTCATCTTTGAAGTTTCCATACAAACTCAGTCTTGTATTGCTCCTGTAGCATCGGGAATCCATCCATGTGCTTGTTCCTACAGCATAAGGCCAGTTCATGGTTTGTGTTTCAATCATAGTTGTTATGGTTTCTGTTTTAGTCAAATCATAGTTGAGTTGAAAGAACTTTGCATTACCTTTATGTAGCATAGATAGAATTCCTTCCAAGTATTTATTTTTGTTAAGTTGTGACCGAAACTAGTTCTTAGTGCATATATTGTGCTATGCCATTCAAAGTATACATTCCATGGTTTGACAAGTAAATGAACATCCATAAAGAGATATTAGTCACCTGCTGGAATGTCCAATTCCTAGGAAAGGTTTTACTGTGATTTTCATATCATTTTGTGGGCATGACCAATGTTGTTGATCTTGATATCCAACTTCTTGACATTGGAGATATTGTTCTTTATGTGGTTGTGGAAACAACTCAATGCTTTGATGACATGGTTTAACCAATGGAAAAGTGTATTTATTTTAGGGTGGAGATGTCTCTTGGTGCAATGAATCAACTATTTTGGTAAGTGTAGCAATTTGATATCACAAAATTTGATCTTGACACCCTTGATATAGTTGACTTGGTTTTTATTTAAGTAGATTCAAAATTTCTACTTGTGGTGTTTGTATGGGGTCATGGACAAATTGATTTTTGACAATGTTTAGATTTGGGAAGATGTTTAGATTTGGCATTATAGGTTAAAATTGAACATTGTTGTGGTTGGGAATCACATTGCCTTGATTTAGGTAACTTACCTTGACTTGGATCAATGCATTGTGTGAGATAGGGTTAGAAATCAAATAGCATAGACAAAGTGATAGCCAACACTTCTAAGCTATAAAACCACATCCAACAAGAGAAAAAAAATAATGGAGAGAATCAAAAATGAAAAACATAAAAGAAATCACTCCCCATTATGGTTGATTCTTTTTCTTGCTCTCCTTCTTCTTGTTATGCAACTTTGCTCTCAGATTTGTTGAAACACTTGTGCAAAACCTACAAATGGTAGCAAGAAAGTTGGAGATAATTAGTTGTTAAGCTAAAAATGGAGAAGGAAGGTTGTTTTTATAGACAACCATTCGAATGGATGGTTGAGATTAATCTTCTAGAAAAATTCCAAGATCAATGGATGAGAATGCATGAGAGAGATGTTATGAAATGGATGGTTGAGATTATGTCTTAGAAAAGATGCCAAGATCAATGGTCCAGAATTGATGCACCAAGAATATGCCATGGATGGAAAAGCTATGACACCTGACAGCTATGACAGACATGCAAGGCATGCAGGCTATGATAGAAATGAATATTATGACAGGGGATTATGATAGAGCATCTTTCACTAGGTGGAGGTGCATAAATAATTTATTTTAAATAATTTATTCAAAATGGAGGAAAATGACAAGTGGCAAATAAATAATTTATCCAAATTATTTATTTAGATAAAATGACAAAAGGAGCAGTTAATTAAATTAATCAATTTAATTAAATGGGGAGGTGGAAATTAAACCTGCATAATTAATTTGAATTATTTATCCAAAAGAGAGGAATGGAAGACAATTAAATAATTTTGACAATTATTTAATTATAGAAGAATAAAAAATAAAAAAATTATTTATTTAATTATTGAAGAAAGTGATATATTAATGACAATTAAATAATTTTAATTGATCAGGATAGAATAAAGATGAGAAGGTGAATTAATTAAATAATAAAAATTATTTAATTAATAGGGGAATGTGGTCAAACCTAATTGAATAATTAAAGTTATTCAATTATTGAAGGACAACGACCAAGAAAAATGACGCTCGTGAACTTAGGACATTTTTTAGTGTCTACATTTTGCCCCTTTTTGAGACAATGCAGCTTGTCGCATTGTTTCAAAGAAAAAGATTGATCAAATGATACATGTCCCAAAGATATCTTGGTAAGGATTATGGTAAGAATGATATGCCCCCTTGAGAGATTGATTGAACAGATTGTAAGAAGATTAATCTCTCAATAGATATCTAGAAAGTGATTAGATACCTGATATTGCACAAGTGATAAAGCGGTGATGTACATTTTGATGAAAATGCAAAGTTGATGGGCGTAACTGAACAATTGATGGAAATGATCAGTATAGCCAAGTTGATGAGTTGATGAAGCTGATTGAGCTAATTAAGTTGATTGAGAATTATGCTTGCGCAAGACAAGGTGCTGCAATGATGGATTGACTAATTGATTAAGGGGACATGAAATTTCAAGAAATAGGTTGATTGATTTGAGATTTGATTCAAGAGACATATATCAGTGAGTTAAGCAATTGATTGATTTCTCTACAACAAGAAAGATGAAGAAAATGAAATGCAAGATGGAAGATAATGAAGGTGATGAAGCCTCTTGTACCATTTAAGTGCTTTTATCATCGGGCTTATTATGTCGCAAATTAGTATAAGCATCTATATAACATGAACATCTAAACAATCTAAATATTGTTTGCATTTTTATTTAGTAATGAAATATAAGCATCTAGGTATAAGAACCTTAGATGACCTAAATACTTATTGCATGGAAGACACTATTAGACAAAGAATGCTCTCATCCACATTAGACTCATAGGTCCTCGATGGTTTTAGACAACCATGTCCTAAGATGAGTCATCCTATGAATAAGAAACAATCCACAAACATCAAACAAATGAACATGCCCCATCCTTTCCTCTCTATTCAGAGACATCTTCAAGAAGGTAAAAGACATGTCACCAAAGAGAAAATCATAAACTAAGCAAAGATCAACAAACAAGCAAGGGTTTTGCTTCGATGTAGAACTAATTCTTGTTAGAGTTTATGTTTTTGCTTGGATTTGAAAGGTAGGTTGATATATATGTTATAATGTTTGCTTGATTGTCAACACTTGCATGTTTTGATTTTGTTGAAGTTCAAAGCTGCGTGGTGATCTGAAAGTGTCACCCTTTTTTGGAATTTTTTATTTTTTCAGGATTTTTGGAATATTTGGTTTTTTGGATTTCTTTAGGACATTTTATGATATTCTTTTTGGGATTTTTCAAGAAATTTTATGATTTTATTGGAGTTTTTCAATACATTTTATGATTTTTTTTGGAGTTTTTTAGGACATTTTATGATTTTTTTAGATTTTTTTAGATTTTTTCAAGACATTTTATGATGGAAATAAACGAGCAAATAGAAAAAGAGGGTAGTTTCTCTTACCACAAGATGCTCAGTATCTTAACCCATAGCTAAGGTTAAGGAGATGCCCCAGTGAGGGATAGGACCAACCTAGTATGTGTGGCAAAGCGAGCAAGCGAGGGGAATGTCAAACAATTCACAAGCCATGGTGAGTGTGAAAAGGTTATTATGAAGTGGAGGATGAATGAAAAGGGAATGAAAAGATCAAGTAGAGCTCCAAAGGAAAGAGGAGCAAAGCCTTTACACATGGCACTGATTTTTTAGTTTTCACCATGGTACTTGCTCAAGGTGCCACCAAAGTGGTTTTCACCATTGAATGAATGGATTTCTCTCTTCTTCTTTTTTTGTATTTTCTGAAGCATTTAGGTATAAAACTTGCCAATGTGCATACTATTGATGGGATCACTAAGAAATTCACCTTCCAGAGTAGATAACCGGTATGCCCTAGATCCATACACATCAGTGATAACATATGGACCCAACCAGTTAGGCTCAAATTTACCCTTCTTTTCTCCGTCTTGTTGAGTGTGAGGATTTTCACGAACAACAAGATCCCCAACCTCAAATGTACGTGGTTTCACTTTTTGATTATATTTTTGACACATCCATTGTTGGTATGCTCTAAGATGATTGAAAGTAGTTTGTCTTCATTCATCCAACAGTTCCAACTCCTATAAACGGGAAACATGGTATTCTTCATCACTGATTTGATTGTGCAAAGAGACACACAAAGAGGGAAACTCAACCTCGATGGGCAAGATTGCTTCATATCCATAGACAAGGGCATATGGGGTAGCACCTGTGGGAGTGCAGAAACTTGTGTGATAAGCCCATAGTGCAAGATTCAATTGAATATGCCAATCTTGACCAACTTCATTGACTGTCTTTTTAATAATTTTGATAATGGTTTTATTAGAAGCCTTAGCCTGGCCATTACCTTGAGGATAGTAAGGTGTGGAAAAATGACATTGTATATGGAATTTCTCATAGAGTTCATGGACATCCTAATTTTTGAATGGACGACCATTATCTATGATGATAGATATAGGAACACCATAACAATAGATGATGTAGTTTAGTAGGAAGGTGACTATTTATTTTCTAGTGATATGAGTGAGAGGAACAACTTCAATCCATTTTGTGAAATAGTCAGTGGCAACGAGAATGAACTTATGACCATTGGATGAAGGTGGATGGATCTTTCCCACAAGATCAAGTCCCCACTAATAAAAGGGACATGGTGTAGCAAGAGACTGCAATTCCTTTGCAGGAGCATGTATCAAGTCTGCATGTTTTTGAAACTGCTTGCATTTTTTAACAAGTTGATAGGTATCCTTTTCCATTGTAGGCCAATAATAACCCATACGGAAGAGTTCATGGCTAAGGTAAGACCGCTAGAATGTTCCCCACATATACCTTCATGTACTTCTTGTAAAGTAGTTTTGACCTCGTCGTGCTCAAGACATCTAAGTAAAGTACCATCGAGACCTCAATGGTAAAGTGTATCGGCTAAGATCACATAGTGAGAGGCTTGACGGATAAAGGTTTTATGGGATTTATTGGATAGGTTTGATGGCAAGGTGTTATCTCGAAGATAGGTATAAATATCCCCATACCATTGGGAATTAGGACCAACAATGAGACAAATCATTTCAAATTGTGGTATATTGTAAGCAGGTTCTAAAAGAGGTTCTACTAGGAACTCACAATAAGTGACATTACTTGGAATTTCTACAAGTGAACCAATTCTTTCCATTGCATCAGCAGCTTTGTTGTTATCTCAGGGAATTTGCTCAAAAGAGATTGATGTGAAATAGGCCTTATCCACCATTCTCTTGTAAGGCATCAATTTTTCATCTTTTGTTTTATAGTCATCATTAATTTGTCTGATCACTAGCTGAGAGTCACCAAGAGCATGCAACTCAAGGATCTTCCATTGCACAGCTATACAGAGCCCCAAAAGTAATGCCTCATATTCTGCAATATTGTTGGTACATGGAAACTGTATCTTATAAGCTTTAGGTATACAATCCCCTTGTGGAGTGACAAAGAGAATTCTAGCACCAAAACCACCTTGTGTGAAGGAGCCATCAAAATATAAACTCCATAGATGTGTAGATTCCATGTTGAAGATTGATTCATCAAGAAACTCTATAATAAGAGGATGATCATCTATCATAGGAGCATCGACAAGTTGATTTGTGATAACTTGTCCTTTGATTTCTTTATTTTCTATATACTCAATATCAAACGCGCTAAGAATCATCACCCATTTAGCTAATCGTCCTATGAGTGTTTCTTTGTTCAAGAGGTACTTAAGAGGATAAATTTTTGCAATGAGCTTTGTCTAGTGTGTAAGCATGTAATGTCTCAGCTTTTGTGATGCAAAAACTATAGCAAGGCATGCTCTTTCAATATGACTATAATTTAGCACGTATCCCACTAGCGTATGACTGATGTAATAGATTGGTCATTCCTTTCCTTCAGAGTCATGTTGTACCAAAAGTGCCCCGAGTGTTGTGGTGGTTGTGGATATATATAGAAGTAAAGGCTTGTCATCTATAGGAGGTACTAATACTAGTGGTGTCATCAGATATTCCTCAATTTTATGAAAAGCTTGTTCACACTTGTCATCCCATCTAAATGAAAAATTCTTGTGTAATAGATGCTAAAAGGGTTGACATTTATCTGCAAGTTGTGCTATAAAACAATGGATAGACTAAATTTTTCCTTGTAATGACCTCAACTGTCTGATATTCTTAGGTAGAGGCATTTCAAGTATAGCCTTTATTTTTGCAAGATCAACTTCAATTCCTTTAGATGATACAATGTATCTAAGGATTTTTACCAGAGGTTACCCAAAAGGCACATTTCTTTCGATTCAATCAGACTTTGTATTGTTCTAATCTTGTGAAAATTTTATCAATGATCTTTAGATGTCCCTCTCTGGTGGAGGATTTTCCTAACAAATCATCTACATAGTCTTCCAAATAGTTATGCATCATTTCATGAAAGATAGTGGTCATTGCATGTTGGTAGGTAGCTCCAGCGTTCTTCAACCCAAAGGGCATGACATTCCAATAGAAGGTTCCCCAAGGAAAATTGAATGTTGTCTTAATTTGATCTTTAGGAGAAATTTTAATCTGATTGTAGCCTGAGAAACCATCCATGAGGGATAACATTTTGTGACCTGCTATCAAATCCACTATCATGTTAATGTTTGGAAGTGGGAAGTCATCCTTAGGAAAAGCTTTGTTTAAATCTCTAAAATTTGTGCAAGCTCAGATGCCCCCATCAGGCTTTGAAACTAGTACTAAATTTGAAATCCAATCAGCATAGTCAACAGGTCATATAATTCCCACATCTAGCAACTTTTGTAATTTAGCTTTTACTAATAGAGCAATGTGTGGGTGCATTTTTCTCAACTTTTGTTTTACAGGTTTTTCCCCCGATGGCAAAGACAAGTGATGCATTACTAGATCTGGATCAAGTTTTGGCATATCTGCATAGGACCATGCAAAGTTAACTTGTATTTCCTTGGAGAACTGCATATGCTCTATTCTCTCTTTAGGTGTTAATGATTCTGCTAAATGAATTATCTTTGGTTTTTCTTCTATGCCCAGATTTGTTGGTACTTTCTTCTCCACCAACATAGATGATTTTTCATGATATACTGCTAAGGGAAGTGTGTCAAGCCATCCATCCTCAAGCACCTCAAAGATATTTTCACCCTTGGATATGTCCTTTATTTTTACTTTTACTAGGTCTAATAGTGCCACAGAGTAGTTTTCACTAGAAGACCTATTTATATTTTCTATAATTTTGTGACTAAAAGGCTTTGCACTCCCCCAAAATAAGCTGCATTGTTGAGTTTTATGATGAATCCTACTTTATGATCCTCAAGAGATGTTTCTTCTCGTGCTCCTAGAAAGTTTATGATTGCCTCATCATTTTCAAATACATCCAGTTATGGTGGTCCCCTCTGATCGAAATCAGTGAGTTCAAGGTGAACCAAGGGTAAAGAATCATGACTCGAGTCAAGATTTTGAATGGATTCAAGGGTACAAATATTATGATCGGGTTTAGGGGTAGGGACACTATCATAGTCATAAATTTCAATGAAGTCATCCATGGCACTTTCCTCATTTGTTTGTGTAGCATTAGAGGACTCTACTTTCTTACTTGAAGCACACGCAGTACTCAAGGTCTTATCTTTCTGTGCATCATATCCTAAACCAGGGACTTTTTGCATATGAGTAGGTTGTATTGGTTCCAAGATACCCTGTTTCTATAAGCCAAGAGGAATTTTACCATCATATCCCATTTGTTTCATAATATCAAATTCTTTACCATATTGTTCAACAAGTATCTTTATTTTAGTTTGTTCTTGTTTTGTATCTTTGTCTTTGTATAACCATTTTAGGAGATCAGCTTCTTGTGTTTCGTTATAAAGGGTTCCCCATTTTTTGAAAGTAGTTGATTTTCAAATCACTGTAGTATTTTCATCTAATGTGGTCTTAGTCATTTGTTGTTTGCCATAGGTGTGGGGAGATAAAGATAGTTTTCCAATGCAAAGAGCATGATTCAAGGTATATTCTCCCACTCCTTCTTTTACCTATATTTTGATCTCTGCTGCATTGGATTTTGAGGAAGATACTTTTAAGGACTCAGGATCAACATATGATTGGGATTGCGATTTCAGTTTTAGGGATTAGATTATGACAATACATGAAAGGGTTTGGATCTCCTCATATTGTGATTTCAACACCATTGTGGGGGAATTTAATGCACTGGTGGTATGTAGAAGGTACTGCTTGCATTGCATGAATCGAAGGTCTTCCCTGGAGGATATTATAGGTCAGTGGGAGATCAAGGACTTGGCAAACCACATCCTTTACTGTAGGGCCAATTCTAATTGGTAGAGTAACCGATCCTTTAGATGAGCATTCCTCTTTATCATATGCCTTTATGGTAATATTTTTACTATGATCAACTGCATTTTCAAAGAACCCTAATTTTGTGATCAATTTTTTAGTACAAATATTAAGGCCTTCTCCTCTGTCTATCAAAACTTGCTTGATCTAAACATTATGGATGAGGACGTCAATGTGTAAAGCTGCATTATGTGGTTGTCGAATGGATGAATCATCATTTTTTGTAAAAGTGAGAGTATGAGGATAGGTGATGTGTCCCACCATAGCTTGGAATTGATCTACATGTAGGTTTGTAGGCACTGTAGTAGTAGCAAGTTCTTTATCTAAGATAGCTTTATGCTCAGGAGATAGGTGTAGTAGCTAGAGTATAGAAATTTGTGCAGGTTTTTTTCCTAAGTGCTCTATGAGGTTGTATTGCGAACAGGGTGTAGCAGGTTTTGTATTAGGACCTTTAAGGGTAACAATGCCTTTCCAGGTAGTAACCTTGCAATCAGGTTCTTTTCCTTTTATGATGAAAGTGTTGACATGATTATCAACCTCACTGATGTTATGTATGGTATAAACATACTTAGCAATAGTATAGTTTACACCATCACCAGATTCAAGAGCCTTTCCTTTATCCTTTTCATTCTTAGGGAAATGGTTTTTAAGCACCTCACGATCAGAGTTACCAGAAGGAGTGTTTCCGTCAACTGCTATCTTACCATTATCAATAAGGTCTTGTATTAAATGTCGAAGCTTATTGCAGCTATTTGTCTTATGTCCTTTATGTCTATGATAGTTGCAAAAGTGATCTTCATTCTACCATGGGGGTTTGACTTGTTGATTATATTCCTTCATTTCAGGTAATGTTATAATATTGGTTTCAAGAAGTTCTTTTAATGCAGATTCAAGTGATTGTCCCAATGGTGTAAAATTTCGTTTAGGGAAACTTCTCTATTTTTCTTTTCCTTTATCTAAAGATGGACCTTTGAGAGTGTAAACAGGTGATGATGTTTTAGTTGTTTTTGCATTGAAAACTCTATCATTGAATACATTCTTGTTCTTAACCCAAAAAGGGGTCTTGTTGTTTGAATTCAATTTTTGATCTCTATCATTATTAATTTTAATAGTTCCATCATTGATGAGGGTTCGTTCAATTCGAAATCCCATTTCTATGGCTTCATCAAAGGAATCCAAGCATTTGAGGTGAAATTCCCTTCCAATTTCTTTGTTCAAATTTTGAAAAAAGAGGTCAAAAAATTCTTGATCAGGAATGGAATAATGCAATCATTTTGTTAAATGCCCCCATCTTTGTAAAAATGACACAAAAGATTCACCTTGTTTTCTTTTGGTGTTGAAAAGATGTGTCATGGTCACTTTAAGGTCACAATTGAAACTATAATTGGAGACAAATTTATCAAGAAATTCTTGAAAATATTTGATGGTCAGGGCTAATCGTGAAAACCATTCCATAGCTTCTCCTCCGAGACTACGAGGAAATAATCTCATAAGGTATGTTTCATCAACTAAAAAATTCCATGGTAGTGGCACAAAATTGTCTTAAGGGTGGGTGCATGAAGATGGTTGCACTTTTGTGGCCAAAAAATATTTTGGAAAGAGATAATGCAAGCGTGTTATAACGCGCTCACATTATATTGTTTTAAAAGAAAACAAATAAGTTAAAACTATCATTTTCTATTTACTATTTCTCTCTGCCTGCGGCCAAAAACCCTCACTTTTGCACTCACATTCTAGGAGGAAGGATTTCTACAAATTTTATCAACAATAGTTGGATTTGCTTTTCAAATATGGTGCCATGATGACAAAGAGGTGCGAGAGGTAAGTATTGTCTGCTATTTGTTTTGAATTTCTTAGTTTGAAATTGATTTTGTTTGTCTTAGGTTAGATTTGATTTTTTAAAAAAAATTGTAGGAAATCCTTCAAATCCTCAACAAGAAGAGGAGGAAAATCCTCAACAAAAAAATCCTCAACAAAATCAACCTCCCCCACCAATCACTCAATACCCTTTTGGCACTCAAGAAAATTTGAGGAGTGAAATTGACAAAATAAGAAAACAACTTGAGGATCTTATTAGTAGGTTGAGTGATCCAAATGCTTCAACCACAGAAATAATGCATCTAGAAAATTCATTGAAAGTGATGTTAAAAAATGTAGATGCAATTACCCAACAAATATCTGGATGGCAAGATAGGAGGCAGGCAGCCAGGGCATATTATGTAGACAAATTATCATATAAACAAGTAAAAGATTTAAAAATTACTAAAGGTGATTTGTGCTCTCTATTCACTGACCCTAAAACAAATCAAAATCTTACCCTCAATGCAAAGAGGTTTCCTATTCATTGGTGCCACCACCAAGAGATTAGGAACCATTTTTATGATAGATGGTATTTGGTATTTGATTACCCACCGTGCAATAATTTGAAGTCCCCCATTTTTTTCTTAGCAAACTATACAGTGAGTTTGTATTGAACCAAATCCCAAATTATTTTGATATGAGGGAGTTCCAGGGGAGAGGTGAGGGGTCAGCTTAGGATAGGCTTAGTGCATAGCCAGATCCTACGCGACAAGGGAGATGGCCTCTTGCTAGGCTGCCTTGTGAGCACATTGTTATGCATGTTGATGCGAAGGAGAGTACTGATGTAGAGACATTGCAGGAGATCAACACTTTGACCTGGAGTGTCATCCATCATAGTAGTCGTATTGTACAATGCCATCCAAGGGAGTCTTCAAGTCGTGGCCTTCGAACCCATGTGTGTCAATCTTGTGGGGCAACTTGTTCATATGACCCCACCGGCACACAAGAGGTTGCTACGCAGCATCCATATGCTACTACGTAGGATCTGTATACTGCTACACAAGATCTGAATGTTGCTATGGGGATGAAGAGGATGGATAACATTTTGCATCGTGCATATGGCATTGATAGTTAGGTAAAAATCAGCATGTTCATTGAATTTAATTTATTAAATTTTGATTCAAAAATGCATCATTAACTAATTTAGTTTTATTATTTTAATAAAATTGCAGGGTCATAGTGTTGAGATTGGATACTCCAGTCCTCCACCTACTTATTTCTGCAGTACACCTATTAGTGGGGTATGTAACTAGTAAACAATTATAAATTTATTACATGTTAATAGCATTGTTTTATAAATGGTATTTTAATACATGTGATTTTGGATGTTGAACAAGCTAATATTGGTGGTTTCAAGAAAACACCTCCTAGTGCCAATGGATTCACTCAAATGTACACAGAGGTAATAGAATAAAGAGAACTTAACTAATGAATTCTACTTAATAGATTTGTGTATTGTATATTCATAATGTTGGTTACGTTGCATTACACATCATTCAAACTCAAAGCATTAGTACTTCAAATTCCATAACTAATAACTAGATGTTGATAAATGACAAAATTTCAACTGTACAATATATTTGTTTAGAAAGTCAACATAAGCAACATGATGCAATTCCTTCACATGGAGACATATGCTTGCAAAGGTGCACCACCATGACAAACTATGGATGCTTGGAAAAAATCTATGAAACCATAATAGTAAGCAATAGCATAGACAAGGCAGTTAGTGATGCAGAGCATCATATCAAAACACTCAATCATCAAGGTACATCTGATGCAGAGCATCTAACAAACACCATCAACATCATTTCTTCAAGGGATTTCAATCCCAAATAGAATTAGGAGAAGATCAAATATAATTTCATCATAAATCTACTTTTCATTCAACCAAAATCAACTCAAATTATCTTAGCCATTCCATAGGCCATCATTCGTCATTCCACTAATCAGTATTCCAATTGATTCATTTAAAGAAAAAACCATATTAAAGAAAACTTGGACTTAATCAATTAGATTCACATCTTTCTCAACCACCATAAAAACAACATAAACCTAATTATTGACACTTGAACAAATCATCCTTTCATTTATTCACCAAGGCAACAAATCAATTAAACCATACCTCACTATTATCAATCCATTATCAAGCACTGTACTCACCATATTTTGACTGCAAAAATCTATTTATAGGTTACAAAATCCTGCTACAACAAAATCTTGATTATCATCTTGTGGTTAATCACCAATTTGCTCAAAGGGCTTCATAATAGTCACCCATCCAACCATCAAAGTCACCAAACCTATCTTATACACCTTAAAGACTCTTAGTAACATCAATCATATCATTAGTTTGATAGTAACCAAGCACTCAATCATATCACAAAAGCTTTGAAAGGATACAAGTCAGAAATGTTGAAGATAGGAGAGATTTCCACCCGAGGAGGTAGCGCTATTTCATAAGCATTTTGGCCAAACTTGTAGACCACCTTGCAAGGTCCTATCTTCTTCATCATGAGTTTGGTGTACTTTCCTTTTGGAAGTCTCTCCTTCTTGAAGTGTGCCATCACCAAGTCTCCAAACTTGAATTCGGCATTCCTATTCTTTAAATATGCCTTTTCCTTATACTTCTCAAAATTCTTTTGAAAGGTTTCCTTCACTTATTGATGAATATCCCTGATTGTAACAACAAAGTCCTCAACTTGAGCACTTCTCCTATGAACTCCTTGTAGATCTCTTAGTTCATAGACCCCTCTAGGGTGCATGCCATAGACTACCTCAAAAGGGCTTCTACCAATGCTCCTATTCATGGAGTCATTATATGCAAATTCAGCTTGAGGTAAAATCATATCCCAAGCTTGTCCATGCTCCTTGGTAAGGCATCTTAAGAGGTTTCCCAATGATCTATTCACCACTTCAGTTTGTCAATCCATTTTTGGATGGTTTGATGAACTAAAGGATATATTTTTTCCTTGAGTTTCTTCCACAAGGTCATCCAAAAGTGACCAATGAATTTAGAATCCCTTTCAAAAATAATGCTTAAAGGCAGTCCATGTATCCTAACAACCTCCTTAAATAAGAGACCTGCTATATGAGATGCATCATTGGTGCATTTGCAAGGAAGAAAATGTGCCATCTTATTAAATCTATCAACTACCACAAAGATACTATCAAAACATTTTTGGGTTCTAGGAAACCCCAAGACAAAGTCGATACTTACACACTCTGAAGGCCTATTGGGAATGGGAAGTGGTTGATAGAGTCCTCCTGCATTTGATGAAGTTCCCTTTTCCCTTTGACATATTATGTAGCCTTCCACATACCTTCTCACATCCACCTGTAACTTTGGCCAATAGTAAAATCTCCTAACTTGTCCTAAGGTCTTGTCAAGGCCAAAGTGACCTCCAAGACTCCCACTATGTTTCTCCTTTATAATATTCTCCCTCATTGAGCATTTGCGCACACACAATTGGCTTCCTTTGAAGAGAAAACCATTCTATTTAATAAAAATTCAAAGAATTCACCATGAAAAGAATTCAAATGTTGCTCACAAACATTGTATACCTCCTTGGAATATGAATCTTCATGATACATATCCTTCAATGCTTCAACCCCCATGCTTTGGAGTTGGATCTCTTGCACTACAAGTGACCTTCTACTGAGAGCATCTCCCACCTTCTTTTCTTGGCCCTTCTTATGCTTTATTGTGAAAGTATAGGCTTGCAAAGACTCTACCCACTTCATGTGCCTATGATTGAGTTTGTCCTGTGCATTCAAAGAACTCAAGGCATGATTATCAGTATAAACAACAAATTATTTAGGTAAGAAGTAGTGCCTCCACTTTTTTAGGGCTTGGACCATAGCATACAATTCCAAATCATAGGAATAATACTTCCTCTTTGCTTCATTCAGCCTCTCACTGTAAAATGCAACCGATTTGCCTTCTTGGCTCAAAATAGCCCCTATTGCTTGATTGCTAGCATCACACTCAATGGTAAAACCTTTATCAAAATCAGAGAGCACAATTATAGGTTTTTGTGCTACTCTCATTTTCAGATATTCAAACCCTTTATTAGCCTCATTGGTCCAAGAAAACCTACCTTTGTTACCTCCTTTGATGGTGTCCAAGATTGGTACACAAATTTGGCTAAAGTTCTTGATGAACTTTCTATAAAAGCTTGCAATTCCATGGAAGCTTCTCACATCTCCCATGGATTTTGGTGTTGGCCTTGAGTAATAATAGCATGCACCTTTGGAGGATCCATCTTCAAACTTCCCTCAGAGACGAAAAAACCAAGGTAGACTAGTTCTTCCTTCATGAATTTACACTTTTCCATGTTGATCAATAACTTCTCCTCTTGTAACTTGCTTAGTACCATGTCAAGGTGCTTCAAATGTTCTTCTTTAGACCTGCTAAACACAAGGATTCCATCTAAATAAACTAAAACAAACTTTCCAATGAAAGGTCTCAATACCTCATTCATAAGGCGCATAAATGTACTAGGGGCATTTGATAACCCAAAGGGCATCACCAACCAATCATAGAGCCCTTCATTAGTCTTAAAATTTGTCTTCCATTCATCCCCCTCTCTGATCCTTATCTGATGGTACCTACTCTTTAGATCAATCTTGGAAAAGTAAGATGGTCTTGATAGACAATCCATGAGGTGGTCCATTATTGGCATCGAGAACCTATATCTGATTGCATGATCCTATTAATGGCTCTTGAATCAGTGTAAAGCATCCAATTCCCATCCTTCCTTGGTGCTAGGATAGTAGGAATAGCACATGGGCTCAAACTCTTCCTCACTAGCCCTTTATCCATCAACTCTTGCACTTGTCTTGCAATCTCCTCATTTTGAGCAAGTGCCATCTTGTATGCAGCCTTATTAGGCAATGTAGCCCTTGGAATCAAATCAATACGGTGGCTTATATCCCTAATGGGAGGTAAGGAACTAGGTAATTCATTCACTGTTATGTCCTTGTACCTTTCCAACAACTCTTGGACTTCATTTGGTGCATCTTCCTTCTTCTTTGTGGGTAGATCTGCTTCACTTTTTGGCTTCATAATCAGGAAGAATCCTCTTCCTTCTCCTTCGTTCAAGGTCTTCATGAAATCCTTCTCACCCACCATCAAAACACTAGGCCCTTCATGCTTTTCCTTGTCTTC
Organism: Sequoia sempervirens; assembly: GCA_007258455.2. Classification (NCBI taxonomy): domain Eukaryota; kingdom Viridiplantae; phylum Streptophyta; class Pinopsida; order Cupressales; family Cupressaceae; genus Sequoia; species Sequoia sempervirens. Next base: position 44,768,393 of record VDFB02018296.1, read on the forward strand.
TTCTAGGAGAGGTGAAAGGATGTAAGTCTTCCCATCCCTCAAAATGGAGTATGTGTTCTTCTCCCCATCATTCTTGGTCTTCCTATCATAGTGCCAATTCCTACCAGAAATATATAGCTTAATACTTGTACTCAAAAAAAAATTCATTAGATCTCATACATTATAAGTCATGACATGGATCTCGCTATTGTAACTTTTTTGTGATTGAATAATTTGTTGTTTTATTTTCAGATGTTCATTGTGGGAACACCTCCAAATGTTACAAGGGAAATGGATATCATTGTTTCATCCACTATACAATCCTCCATGGCTCTGATAGAGGAGGTATAAGGAAAATTACTAAATTTCAATTTACATTTGTTGTTATAGATGTTAATTCTAGTGAAAAATCAAACCATTATTGATTCGTAGTTTAATTCCTTTTTAGATGGTTTATATAGGGCTTGAGCACGCCTGAGCATCAGCATGAAAATATTTCCATCGTGGAGAGTGATCATGAGATGGAAGTAAGTGATTATTTTGTTAAATATATCATTTCTTATAATGTAATTTCTATATATTAATGTCTTTACTTCTTATTGTAAAAGTTAAGACTTCACCAGGAGCTAAACTATAGGAGGAGCAACAATAGCACTCCTCGAGCACAACATAAATGAAAAATAGACTTATCTCCATCAGATCGCCAAACAAAGGGAAAAAATTTATTTCCAAAGCATGGAGAGAAATGAATTTTGATTCCAGAGCCCTTTGTTGTATGCCTAGAAATGGCAATTTTGTACATATCTTGTATTGGATATATTTTACATTGTATGCCTATATGGCTATTTTTGTAACTATATTTTATACTTATATCGACATATATTGATGTATGTGTACATGGATATTTGGTTAATACAAATCTTTTTTATCGATGGTGTCCATATTTGCTCTTTTTGACAATGTCAAAAGCATGGTTGCATACAGATTAGGCAAAAGACTTTTCCTTTTAGATTAGCAATGCATGGAAGTTTCAAAAAGTATCCTTGATATTAAAAAATGATATGTGTTTATACCATAGCAGCAAAAATATTTTGAGGAAAAATTTGACAAACCAAAAGTATAAGGATTTTTGAAAAAATCAGGAAAAAGTCTAGAAAAATTTGGAAAAAAAATAGATTTTAAAAAATAGGTAAAAATAAGTAGAACAATTTCTGAGATAAAAACTCTTAAAAAAAAAAATAAAGGAATTTCCATAGCATAGAGATATACAGAGCAAATAAAATAAAGATTTTAACTAATAAATTGTAAAAAATAGATTTTTGTAGTTTATATTCATATTGTTGATTGCATTGCGTTGCACATATTTCAAACTCAAAGCATTGCTTCACATTGCATAACTAATAACTAGATGCTGATAGATGACAAAATTTCAATTACAATATATAGTTTTTACAAAGTCAACCTAAGTAGTTATGCAATTACTTCACATTGCATAACTAATAACTAGGAGCAACTCCCAATTTCATTTTCTTGTCATGGCATTCTATGAGACCACATTTCTTTATGAAAATTTTTCAAACAATTCACTGCCTTGTCTATACTACCACATTTTTTATATATGTCTACCAAAGCATTTTGTCAAATAGTTCACTGCCTTGTTGCTATGGCTGAAAGCCTAAAACAAGTGCTTTCGAACAAGCTATGGATGCTTTGAAAAAATCTATCAAAAGCATAATAGTAAGCAATATCATAGACAAGGAAATGAGCTCTTTGAAAAAAAGCCTCAAAGAAATGAGGTCTCATGGTGATGGAATGCCATGACAACAAAATGTTTTTGATTGTCATGGAATTCCATCACCATGAGACCTCATTTCTTTGAGGCATTTTCTCAAAGAGTTCACTACCTTGTCTATGCTAACACATTTTCCATACATTTCTATCAAAGAATTTTATCAAATAGTTCATTGCCTTGCCGCTATGGCTAAAATCCTAAAATAGGTGCTTTCAAACAAGATATGGATTTTCATGGCATTCCATCACCATGAGACCACATTTCCTTGAGGCATTTTTCAAACAGGTTCAATGCCTTGTCTATGCTACCACATTTTTTATACATGTTTACCAAAGCATTTTATCAAATAGTTCACCTCCTTGCTGCTATGAAAATCCTAAAATAGGTGCTTCCAAACAAGCTATGGATGCTTGGAAAAAATATATCAAAGCATAATTTAATAAGCAATAGCATAGACAAGGAGTGAACTATTTGAATAAAATCCTCAAAGAAATGCGGTCTCAATGGTGACGAATGCCATGACAATCCATAGCAATTTTCTTGTCATGGCATTCATCATGGCATTCCATCACCATGAGACCATATTTCCTTGAGGAATTTTTTCAAAAGTTCATTGCCTTGTCTATGCTACCACATTTTTCATACGTGTTTACCAAAGAATTTTATCAAACAGTTCACCTCCTTGCTCCTATGGCTAAAATCCTAAAATAGGTGCTTCCAAACAAGCTATGGATGCTTAGAAAAAATCTATCAAAGCATAATTTAATAAGCAATAGCATAGACAAGGCAATGAACTGTTTCAATAAAATCCTCAAATAAATGTGGTCTCAATGGTGGTGGAATGCCATGAAAATCCATAGCAATTTGCTTGTCATGGAATTCATCATGCCATTCCATCACCATGAGACCACATTTATTTGAGGCATTTTTTCAAACAATTCACTGCCTTGTCTATGCTACCACATTTTTTATACATGTATACCAATGCATTTTATCAAACAATTCACTGCCTTGCTGCTATGGCTAAAAGCCTAAAAAAGGTACTTTCGAAGAAGCTATGGATGCTTGGAAAAAATCTATCAAAGCATAATAGTAAGCAACAAGCTATGGTCTCATGGTTTTTTTCATGTGAAAATCAGTGTGATTTTATTCAAATTTTTTTGGAGGTTATAAACACTTTTTTTTTGCCAATTTTGTTGTTTTAAATGACATTCAAGTTTATGGTGATTTTGTTGTTTATATGATCATATGTGATATTCTAATCCTAATTCATGCTTCTAGGTTGCATAGATATATATTTTGTTTTTACATGTTTTTTGTACCAACGAACCCAAAACGAATTGAACCACCCTCCAAATTTTTTTGGCCAAACCAGCATATTTGGGTGAGAAAGAAGACCATGCTTAGCATGAATATGCCTATTCAAATGTGTTGGAATAGTCCTTTTGGTCACACGAGTTGCAGAACAAAAGTTGCACCACTTTGCAACTTTCCCCTACTTCCATTTGACACTTTTTCCATCAACTGAAATTTGGACACCACAGGAAAACCACTCCGAGATAATGAAAACCTAGAGAGGTTATTGTATAGGGGCTAAACATAATCTCATGGGATTAGACAAGAATTTTTTGAGCATCACGATGTCCGAGTAAGTTCATGCTAAAGTTTACAGCAATTTTTCCCTATGGACCCTTAAGGGATTGATCCGGTTGAACATAGCTCGGAGCAATTCCGCGTGTTAGGGTGCAAAAGTGGACCATGCCTAGTGTGAACATGCCTATTCAGATGTGTTGGAAGAGTCCGTTTGGTCAAACAAGTTGTAGAAATGAAAGTTGCACCACTTGGCAACTTTTCACTACTTCCATTTGACACTTTTTCCATCAACTGAAATATGGACACCACGGTAAAACCACTTTGAGATAACAAAAACCGAGATAAATTATTGTAGAGGGGCCCAACACGATCCCTTAGGATTAGATGAGAAGTTTCTAAGCATCACAGTGTCCGAGTAACCTCATGTTGAAGTTTGTAGGCATTTTTCCCTTAGGACTCTTAAGGAATTGATTCGGTTAAATGTAGCTCGGAGCGATTCTACATGTTTGGGTGCAAAAGAGGACCATGCCTAGCATAAACATGCCTATTTAGATGTGTTGGAATAGTCCATTTGGTCACACGAGTTGTAGAACAAAAATTGCACCACTTTTCAACTTTCTACTTCTTCCATTTGACACTTTTTCCATCAACTGAAAACTGGAGACTACGAGAAAACCACTCTGATACAATGAAAACAGAGAGTGGTTATTGTAGAGGGGCCCAATGCAATCCCATAGGATCAGACGAAAATTTTCTAAGCATCATGGTGTCTAAGTAACCTCATGTTGAATTTTGTAGGCATTTTTCCCTTTGGACCCTTAGGGAATCGATCCAATTGAACATGGCTCGAAGCGATTTCGCGTGTTTGGGTGTGAAAGAGGACCATTCCTAGCGTAAAAATTCCTATTCAAACACGTTGGAATAGTTTTTTTGGTCACACGAGTTGCAGAAAAAAAATTGCACCACTTTGCAACTTTCCACTACTTCCATTTGACACTTTTTCCATCAACTGAAAACTGGAGACTACGGGAAAACCACTCTGAGGTAACTAAAACCAAGAGATATTATTGTAGAGGGGTCCAACACAATCCCATTGGATTAGATGGGAATTTTCTAAGCATCACGGTGTCTGAGTAACCTCATGCTGAAGTTTGTAGTGATTTTTCCCTTTGGACCCTTAAGGGATCGATCCAGTTGTATGTAGCTCGGAGCGATTCCGTGTGTTTGGGTGTGAAAGAGGACCATTCATAGTGTAAAAATACCTATTCAGATGCGTTGGAACAATCTGTTTCATCACACAAGTTGAAAAATGAAAATTGCACCACTTTGCAACTTTCCACTGCTTCCATTTGGCACTTTTTCCATCAACTGAAAACTAGAGACTACGGGAAAACCACTCTGAGATAACAAAAACTGAGAGAGGTTATTGTAGTGGGGCCCAACAAGATACCATTGGATTAGATGGGATGTTTCTAAGCATCACAGTGTTTGACTAACCTCATGCTAAAGTTTGTAGGCATTTTTCCCTTTGGACCCTTAAGGGATCGATTCAGTTGAACGTAGCTCAAAGTGATTCCACATGTTTGAGTGTGAAAAAGGAACATTCCTAGTGTAAAAATTCCTATTCAGATGTGTTGGAACAGTCCATTTGGTCACACGAGTTGGAGAATGAAAATTGCACCACTTTACAACTTTCCACTGTTTCCATTTGACACTTTTTCCATCAACTGAAAACTAGAGACTCCAGGAAAACCACTCTAAGATAACAAAAACTAAGAGAGTTATTGTAGAGGGGCCAAACATGAACCCATAGGATCAGACAAGAATTTTCTAAGCGTCATGGTGTCCAAGTAACCTCGTGTTGAATTTTGCAGGCATTTTTCCCTTTAGACCCTTAAGAGATCGATCTGGTTGAACGTAGCTCAGAGCGATTCTGCGTGTTTCGGTGCAAAAGAGGACCATTCCTATTGTAAACATGCCTATTACATGATAAATGGTCTATAAAGCCCTTATTTAACACAAATAACCCTAAAACACTTAAATTACAAGGTTCACCACATGAATCCCCTTATTGATCAACTTCTTTACATCGTAACTCAATTGATCTAATACATACAAAAATGGTATTGAATCCTTATTAAATGAAATAGAATGACCTCAAACCATCTAATAACACCCTAAATGATCAAATGACCAAATAATAGAAACCATAAGGGTTCAAGTGTTGAAAAGATGGAGTTGGTGCTCCTGCTTTCAAAAGTATGATTGCCAACAACATACAACATTCACAAGGCCTTTTTGAAGGCATATCAACCTCCTCAACCAACTACAACCACTTTTCAACTTCTTTTACAAGTGTGACCCTTCAACTTCTAAGTATTTGCAAAATGACAACTTTTTGTTTGACAACATTACATTGTTGTGTGCAACTTTTCACATATTGATGTAAATGACTCCATAACTAAACTAGTGACCTTATGATGGCCTCATTACACAATCTTGACCCTTACATTACGAATTTACATAAATTTTCACATTTAGGCTATTCAAGGCTTCATTACACCAAATTGACAACATGCTAACATGACATTGCAACCTGATATCCTACCAACCTAGATTGACTTAAAACATTGTTGTGCATATACTTACAAATTAATCCAATGAACTATCCGGGTCTACTCTACTCTTTATTTTGTCAAGTATTGCCTCATGGTTAGACTCATGGACCTTCCACAAGGTCTTGTTCAAAGGTCTACCCCGATATTTTCTCAAACAAATATTGGATGCCACAACAAGGTTTGAGTAATGAAGAATCTTACAATGCGTGTCAAATTACTCAAACAACTAATGCTTAACACTCTTATGTGGGTACCTTCTTAGCCACGTTCGAGTAATAACAACTAAGCCTATAGGGTGTTTAATGTTTTCTCCATCTATAATTAGGGATTCCACTTTCTCTTTTGCCTCAACACAATGACACAAGTAATAGTATGTACCCTCTTCGTTGTCTTCATCTACAATAACTGCATAAAAATTCCCTGCATTTATATGTGTGGCATATCTCTTGAAATTAGTCAACATTATGAATATAGTACAAAGTAAGATAACAATATGGAATTGCAAATACTAAGAAAGTAGATATATTACCTAGTTGAACTAGATCGGATACATGGTCAAAGTCGACCGATGATTCCAACTATGTTAGTTCCAATGCCATCGAAGGGAAATATGTGTGAAGTGGGCTAAGATAACTTGTCAACCCACTCCCCTAACTCACAATTATTCCAAGCTTGCATTGTACATGAAGAACAAAAGCATGCCATCTTACGTGTATCGATACTCCATGAACCTGCATTTGAGCTAAGGAAAGAGTGCAACTCACTCGATCTTGTTAGTGTACAAAAATCCTCATATGGTCCAATGTTAGTATCATCCATCAACCAAAAATATATACGAAGTGAAGATGTACCTTCATTACCTAGACCCATCGAGCTATTACACCACTCGACGATTGATCTTGCATCTATCAACTGTGCACTGTCTTTATACTTTAACTCTTCTCATGCTAATGCTCTTTTCACACATGCTCCTACACCGTCATGCTCCCTGTTTCCATGTTTGGCCTCACAAAAGTTCCACATATGTTGAACACGTGTAGTGAGATGCATCCTACACAACCAATAGAACATGTGCATGTTCTTGAATTGTGTTGCATACTTATCTGACCATATTATACGCCGATCGTATGATATGCCCCTCTGAGCCAAATGATTGTAGAACATCTGGAAGCAACCTTGCATGAACTCTAGATAATGCATGTGATCATCACTAATATAAAATTGATACTCCCTCAATACCTTCCTTTCATCCTCTATACTTTTAGCTGCATGTATGAATGTTATGTACACAAATATCGAAACCTGTGTGGAGTTGTAATATTGTGACTGCACCTCATGTTGTGGTTGTAGAGTGTAGTTCTTTGTAAATTCAACCACTAATACTATGTTTCCAAGTGGAAAGGTTTCCTTGCATAGCTTGAATTGTTTTTCCAGCCATCGGGCTCTATGGGTATGCCTTGCATACTCATAAACTAGATTCTCATGAAACATAAACATGAACTGATACACTAGAATCTTCTGAATGACCAACTCACACCTTTTTGCTTCAGACCCATCTTTTGTAGCATATGCCACTGTTTTATACTTCCCAAACTCTACTAGTTTTTGCCCCACCTCATATGTACTTTCCATGTGTTGACATACTAGCATTTGTTGCAAGCCACTGCAAAGCTCGCATGAACCATCCAAGCATGTTTTCCTATAGAATATTTGGCCATCCTCTATTTCACATAAATTTTTTGATAAGAACTCTCTTGAATATTTTTGTGGGGCTTCTATGCCACAATCCTACAAAACATCGTTAGTATGCAAATATAAACATATAGAATGATAAACATCATAATGGTTAGAGAATTCAATATGTAGTTTACAACAACAAGTAGTGTGTGTCTAATTTATCTTGACATAAAAAATTTTAATCATTTCAAAAAATCTTTGAGAAATACTAATTTGAGGATAAGAATTTTTGAAATTTATGAAAAAATTGGGTTTGAGTCGTATCCAAAAAATGCTTTGGATGTGGCTCACAGTTTTGACTACCGATTCTCCTTCTTACAACATCCCTTTGATTCGGAGATGGCCTTGTATTATTCTTCCAATAATCTTCAATTAGTGTTCTCAATGCTTCAACAACTTTTTTATCTTTGTGTGGCAATCTCCCCGAGAATGCCCATAATTCATTTGAATCGGTGCCCTCAATTCTTTGCCGCCTTTGAATGGCTTTTGATAAAGTTTTTCTACTAATTCCCATTTGTTCACTTGTCTTTTTAATGAGGCGAGATCTCTTTGTTTGATAGCTTACCAAAGTCGATGTAATGACACGTCGGTGACATTATTATCCTTTGAGCATGAGGTCTTACCCACACTATCATAAGCATCCATTAGATTCTTCACAATAGTGTTTTCACTTGATGCATTCGATGTTCTCAACCCAAGAGTCTTCATGATGTTTCTGTACTTTAAACCCTGCATCATTTGAACAAATAGTTGACATCTTGCAGTCTCATTAAGCCTTTCAAAGAACATTTGCCAAATCTTATCAGCATATCTTCTACAAGTACATTCTGGAATCTTACCTTCCATGTGTTGCAAAATATCCTCATGAATATTAATCAAAAACTTTGGCTTTCTACGCAAAATTCTAGGTGGTGTTCTCTTAGGTACATACATCTCAACATTAGCAATTTCATCAATATTGAATTGAGGTGGGTAAGATTGTGTACCTTTGATTGAGGGTGGAATAGAAGACATACCTTGAGGTTCACGTGGGGATGATGGTATAACTTGTTCCTCAACTCTGAGTGATGATGTACTCTCAACTTCAGATGTGGTGGATGGTGTCCAACAATACTCACTTGTGGTAGATGGTGTCCCTCCATATTTGCTTGTGCTTAATGGTGTCCCTTCTTATTCACTTGTGGTAGAGGGTGTGTCTCCAACTACGGTATCTGCATCTCCCCTAGCATGATTCTTTCACATTCGTGCCCTTTGTGCTACCAATTTCTTTTCTCTCTTTGACGGTTGAGGTTCCTCTTCAACTGGCTTGTTTTCATATATCGTTCCCAATTTCTGCTTTTCACGATATTCCCCCATCCATTTTTTCTCTTTATCTCTGATGGCTTGGAGCTGATCATCTGTTAGTTTTTTCCTTTTAACAGTTCATTTCTTTGGCATGATGAATAATTTTACCTATGCAAAAGTGCTAAGTTGTCAAATTAACTAATTGAAAGCTTTGGAAGCATACACAAAGAAAGTCAATGAAAGCTGGTTTGTATAACTGTTTGACAAAATAACTCAATGAAAGCTTTGGAAGCATACACAAAGAAAGTCAATTGTTAAATTTAACAAAATTCCTCAAAGAGATGTGATTTAAAAATGTAATAGGAAAGTGTATCGAATTCTGTGATTTAAAATGTCCATTGACAACATAAGGTTGTAACATGACAAACTGGTGCAGGAGCACCTAGGTCATGAAATTCCTTCAAAAGGATACTTTGTTCAATTTGTAATGTTCAAGTAAATATGATAAGTGAAGGTCATTAAATGATGAATTTCAATGTATTTTCACCATGAAATGGGTCACTAGGTGATATTATTGAAAAGTTGCTTTTTATAACAGAAGTTGTCAATTATTGTAAAAATGTAAAATTGTACAAAAGCAGGAAGGTGAAGAGTCTTTTTTGTGGAAGGGCAAGGATGGGTTGATGAAGATGAAGAGGCAGTTATTTCAACTAATTTAGACACCTTTAAAAATATTGTAAGCTCGCGAAAGGAAGATCTTGTATCCCAAAAATCCATAAAAATTAATAAAAAAACCTTTGCTCAGTTATTTTGGAAAGCTTTTCTATTCTTGTTTTCAGGTTGCATAGTGATTCAAGCATTCTAAGATTTGATTCTTGTCAGGGAAAGAGACTTCTTTCATTCTTGAAAGTTGTAGGAATTGTAATTCAAATAATCAATCTAATTTGAACTTAGTTTCCTAAGTCTCGGTCTGTGGTTTCCTTAGAATTTTTAGAGAGTCTAAAAAGTGATTCTTAGCCATTCCACCGATGTAGGGCTAGTAGGTCATGGAATGGATCATATTTAGTGTCTTTTCAATGTGAAGATGTGTGTGGCAGGGGTAAATAGAAATAAGAAGTCGGGATACTGTTGCATGAACAAAATTCTGAATTTTCTCATTCAAAAAAATGGTATTTTCAAGTAGGGTTTGAGGAAACAATGTGTAGAGGAGCTTAGAAATGATTTCAAAATAATTTGCAGACATAATGAAGCATGTTTCAATTGTTGGGCGGAGTATAAACTTTTATAAACTTTTATAGTATGTTGAAATAAATGTGCTACTCTGTTTTGTGAAATAAGTGTATTAAATTTTATAGTATGTTGAAAAGGATCAAAATAGGCCTAAGAATCTGTATTGGGATTGTGTAAATGCTTTATGATAGAAAAGGAATCACTCGATTAGATGGAATTTTTTCCTCCTAGAGATATTTGGCATTGTTTGCTAAAAATAGAGAATATGTAGAAAAAGTGAAAGGAATGTTGTTAAGTGCTTGGGAGCAGTCTCATTTGTGAAGCCACAGTTGTGTCTATGCTTGGTAATGTTTTGAAGGTAGATTGTAAAATATTTGATGATTTGGGCATATGTTTCCAATATATGGCAATGGTTTCTTGAATGCAAAGTAGTCAGAGTGTGTCTATATTGATATATTGGAATATTACAATCAAAACATGATGAAATTGGTTTCTTAAAGGTTTGGTGACAATGTTAAACTAATGTTGCTTGTTGTTGTTACAAATGGTGTTTAAGTGAAGATAGGATAATGGATGTGTTGATTTGAGTGAAGATATCTTAAATGGATGGGATGATGTTTGATTGCAGGTCCAAGGAATAGAGGTGTTTGATTGTTTTTTCCTTGAAGGGGTAAGTTGAGTTGATGAATGATTGTTGTATTGTTTATGACAACAACAAAGTTGAAAATTGATTCTGAAAATGGTTTGCTATATGGAGATAATGAATTGGCTACTAATAGCCTTATAACTTGAAATGAAATAAATGGATTTTGGTTGAATGAAAAGTAGTTTTGGATGAATTTGACAAAGTTTGTATAAATTGATCTTTTACTCTTTATTGATTTGGGAAGGAAGTTCCCGAAAGAAATGATGTTGTGGAGTGGCTTGGCAATCTGATATTGCATCACAAACAAACAATTTGATCAACATGCAATAAGCAAAACAACAAAAATGAAACCAAGCCATAATAGAATGAAAGAAAATGTACAAAGATTTCACATGTACCTAAAAAAGAAAAGTTTCAAATAGAGGAGTTCTACCCAATTATGCAGCCTTTGCTTCTTCCTTCCTCAAACTCCTCAAAATTTTGACTTCTTCAAAAGCTTGTTCCCCTCCAAATTTTAATTGTATATCAATTATAACTATAATTCAAACTTGAATTGATATTATATGCCTCTCAACATGAAAACTCTACTATTTCATGCAAAGGTGATGGAAAGACCATTCAAAAGGTGATGGAATCTCAAAATCATGCATGCACACTTCACTCAATCACCAAAAAGCTACTTTTTGTTAGAGCACGTGCAAAACTAGGAGAATATGCAGAATGTGGGCCGACATCACGGGTATATTGTGATTTTTTACTATTTTTAGTGATAAAGCGAGCGCGTTATTTAATCCTAAATGAACATATCTCTATTGGTTAATAATGCACTCGTGTTATGATAAATTTGGTTTTTTTAAGCTTTAGATGGTACATTTATAGGGTAGAGGATTAAGGGTACTAGGGAGAGAGAGAGAGAGACAGAGAGAGAGAGAGGAAGGGAGTGAGAGAGAGATATAGGAGGTAAGGGCTAAGGGTAGAGGGTAGATGATTTAAGGGTGAAGATTTTAAGGTTTACAATTAAGAGTAGAGGGGAGAGAGATAGAGGGAGTGACTAAGAGGGAGAGACCTAAGAGAGGGAGAGGGTTGAGAGAGGGAGAGAGAGAGACCAAACAGAGGGAGAGGGGGTAGGAGGGAGAGGGTTGAGAGAGAGAGAGGGAGAGGGGTAGGAGGAGAGGTTTGAGGGAGAGAGATCTAAGAGAGGAGAGGGAGGGAGAGGCTGAGAGGAGAGAGAGACCTAATAGGAGGGAGAGGGCATAAGGGAGAGGGCTGAGGAGAAAGAGACCCAAGAGAGGGAGAGAAGGTACGAGGGAGAGGGCTGAGAGAGATAGAAAACCCCAACAAAGGGAGATGCAGAGGGAGAGGATTGAGAGAGAGAGAGGCCTAAGAGAGGAGAGCCGATAGGAGGGAGAGGGGTAGGAGGAGAGGGTTGAGAGAGAGAGGAGACCTTAAAAGGAGAGGGTAGGAGGGAGAGAGTTGAGAGAGAGAGAGATCTAACAAAGGGAGAGGGCAGGAGGGAGAGGGTTGAGAGAGACCTAAGAGGAGAGAGGGGTGGGAGGGAGAGGTTTAAGTGAGAGATGCATACCAAAGGGAGGGGGTATGAGGGAGAGGGTTGGAGAGAGAGAGAGACTCAAGAGAGGGAGAGGGGTGCAGGAGGAGAGGCTTGAGAGAGAGATACATAACAGAGGGAAATAGTAGGAGGAGGGTTCAGAGAGAGACCTAACAAAGGAGAGGGAGTAGGAGGGAGAGGGTTGACCAACTCTCTCTCCACTCTCTCCCACCCTCTCCCACCTTCTCTCACCCTCTCCAACCTTCTCCCACCCTCTCTCTCTCCCACCCCTTCCACCCTCTCTACCTCTCCCACCCTCTCCCATGCTATCTGACTCTCTCCAACTCTCCCACACTCTCCCAACCTCTCTCCCAGCCTCTCTACTACCCTCTCCCACTCTCTCACACCCTCTCCCACCATCTCTCACACCCTCTCCCACCCTCTTTCCCACTCTCCCAAGCAGTCTCTCCAAATCTCTCCCACCCTTTCCCATGCTCGACTCCTTTGACTCTCCCAACTATCTTTCCCACCCTCTCCCACCCTCTCCCTCCCTTCTTCCACCCTCTCTCCCATTCTCCCACTCTCTCCCACCCTCTCCCATCCTATTGGATTCTCTCTAACTCTCTCCCATGTTCTCCCACTCTCAAATAACTCTCTTCCACCTTCTCACACTCTCTCCAACTCTCTTCCAACTATTAGAACTATAAAATTCTGAATATTTTACATGTTGTTCATACTCATAATTTTCCAAATAAGTCCTGCCATGAGCATATTTTCCCCTTTTTGGCCATATAATCCCAAGAAATCCATCTAGGTCTGAGTATTTTACATTATAGTCCATATCGGCATGATATTATAAAGGTCTCCCCAACACATAATGCATTCTTGTTAATATGCATTTGTTGTTGCCTATTGGCAAGACCTTAGGGATGTCACAGTGATCAAAATTTACCTACAGGCACCTATTGGCAAGACATAGTTATTGTCTTGGTGATAGAAGATTCATATTGGCAAGATAACGACTTCGGGGTGAGGTCTTACTGATTTCATTATGTCTCATCGACTAGCTTTGAACAATGTATCACCAGGATTTATGTCTTTGGTATGTGGTCTTGCTGAATGATTCATGTCTTCCTGAGTGATGATAGAAGGGGCTTATCGGTGAGAAAATTTTTATCAGAGAAAGGTCTTGGTGAATGCATTGGGTCTCACCAACAAAACACAAAAATATTCTATTGGTGTGAGGTCTCACCGAACACCTTTGGTCTCGCCAACAAAGCACAAGGGAGTTATATCGACAAGTATCAGAGTGAGGTCTTGCAGTCTTGCCGATCTATTTTATCATGCCAACATGTTGCTTCATCAGTGTGAGAATGATTATGTCTTGGTGAATGGAACAAACATTAAAGAACACATCTCAGTGAGACTAAGTATTGTCTATGGAAGGTCTCCCCGACTCCATGGGTCATAGCGAAACATATGGGTGAATGGATTTCTTTCGGTGAGACATGTGACTTTGATATAACTACAGGATGTCACAACAAATGTTTGGTTAGTGTTAGAATCCTTTTGTGTTTTT